>CM052896.1:10066048-10095307 GCA_028534135.1 Potos flavus | reverse complement strand
CAGGAAAGACTGAAAGCTTCTTCTCTAAGATGAAGAATAAGACAAGTCTACCCAGTTTTGCTACTTAGACTCAACATAGTACTAGAAGTTATAGCCACAGCAATTAGGTAAGAAAAAGAAATACAGGCATCCAAATTAGAAAGGAAGAAATAAAATTATCTCTGCATATGACATGATCTTATATGTAGACAAACCCTAAATATTCTACAAAAATGTGTTAGAACCAATAAACAAATTCAGTGAAATTACAGATACAAAATCGACATGTAAAAATCAGTTGCATTTCTCTGTATCGACAATGAACAATATGAAAAGTAAATTGAGAAAATAATTCCATTTACATAGCATACATACTTAGGAATAATACATACTTAAGAAAAAAATTAACAAAAGAGATGAAAAAATTTTGCCCTGACAACTACAAAACATTGCAGAAAATTAACATAAACACAAATAAATGAAAAGACATTTTGGTTTGTGGCTTAAAAACTTAATATTGTTAAGATGTAAGACTACCCAATGTGATCTACATACAGTCAGTGAAATCTTCATCAAAACCCGAGCAGCATTTTTTGCTGAAAGATAAAAATCCATCCTAAAATTCATATGGAATCCCAAGGCATCCCAGTAGCCAAAACAACCTTGAAAAGGGAGAACAAAGTTGGAGGTCTCACATTTCCCAATTTTAAAGTTAACTACAAAGCTATGGCAATTAAAATAATGTGGCACTGGCATAAAAACAGACATACAAGACAATGGAATAGAATAACAAGTCTAGAAATAAATCCTTGCATATATGGTTCAATGACTTTTGAGAAGGGTCCCTAGACCACTCAATATGGAAAGGGAAATCTTTAGCAAATGGTGTTGGGAAAACTAGATATCCATATGCAAAAGAATGAATTTAGATCCTTACACCGCATACAAAAGTTAACTCAAAATGTATCAAAGACCTAAGTGTAAGAGCTAAAACTATACAACTCTCAGAAGAAAACATAGGAGGAAAGTTTCATAATATTGAATTTGACAATGATTTCTTGAATACAATACCAAAAGTGCAGGCAACAAAAGAAAAAAAATTAGATCAATTAGACTTTATCAAAATTTTAGAAAATTGTGCATCCATAGACACTATCTATAGAATGGAAAGGCAACCTATGAAATGGGAGAAAATATTTTCAAATCATGCATCTAATAAGGGATTCATAACTGGAATATATAAAAAATAGATGGCTCAAAAAACAACAGAAAGCAAGCCAATTTTGTCTTAGGTTCCAGAGCTTTTGTAGCATCCACTGTGTGACATTTGTGGCTGTAACAAAATCAAAGTGAGTGCCTAATAATTATCCTTTGAGGAACTTGGGGCTTGCTTAGATTATAATACATCATCTAAAGGGATAAACACTACCCCACCTGCCCTAGGAACAGCTCTGGCCCTCCTTCTTTGACATAATTTCTTATCACTTTCTGTTTTTAAGATTTGGGGGTAATGTTTACAGAATCTTCTTTGGTTTCTTTCCCCAGGAAACAAACTTTCCATATGGAAGGACCCCATCCCAGCTAGTACCCTTATTTTCTAACTTTCCTATTAAAATATAAAGCATTCTCCTATGTTTCAAGGAGAATATCTACAGGGTAAGTGTATTGGTTCATAGGATTTTACTGAGTAGTCAGTTTCATGGATCAGAAGTAGAATAGTGGTTGCCAGGGGCTAGAGAGATAGGGAAACAGGGAGTTAGTATTTAATGGGTACAGAGTGTTAGGTCTGGAAGATGAAAATGTTCTGGAAATGTATAGTGTTCATAGTTTCAAAACTCTGTAAAGGTACTTAACACTACAGAATTGTACGTGTAAAAATGATTAAAATGGTAATTTTTTTGTTATGTATGTTTTACCACAATAAGTTTTTTAAAAGAATGATTATTTATTTAGAATAAGAAATCACCCCAAATGATTTCTTGAAGATTCAGGACACTTTGCTTCCCTGAAATTTCTTTAAGTGATTTAATAGAAATGCTTATATAGAATGTCTTCCAGACGGGACAAGCATACTTTTCAATTGAACTCTCTCTCTCTCTCTCTCTCTACTTTTCCCATATGCTGCCTCAGGTGACTCAAAACACTGTCATACCAGTTGTCATGGTTTTCCCACTTGTGGGATAGATGGCATGTCTTTCAAAGGCTCTCTCAGACTCTCAACTGATGTAGATGAAGGGATTACATGTAGATGAAGGGGATACATGTATTCTTTTCCTTTGGGAGTGTGGATGGTGCACACTCTGCAAAGGAACTCTCTCTACATTTTAATTTCAAACTGTTTCCTCTCTAGAGGTTGATGATCAGCTGGAAAGTTATTCTTGATGGGAAATTAACAGTACTCTCTTCTGTGTACTTGGAAATATGTAAAGTACATTTTGGGGTTGACATTTTACCCAGGGAGCTCTACAGAAAGTTTGCTAGGGGGATGGTCCTAGGATGTCAAAGTTCTGCAATATGCAAGCCAGTACTGTACAACCAATATTCTCCCCCTAAAATGCTCTCAGTGCTCCATTAAGATCAAATAGCGTTAGTGGTTTAGTATCTTCCTGTGGGGTAAATGGAAGCTATCATTTTATTCTTGATCTTTGTAACTTCAGCCAAAACTGAGACAGGTAGGGCGCATTTTACATCCTGTTATGGAGTGAAAAATGTTAGCTCAGGAAGGAAAAATATGGAGTCCAAACTATTCATTTCATCTAAGAGAAAATTAATAACTCTAGTGTTAGAGAGGCAGACATTAATTCTGCCATCACAAATGGTTGGTCCTATTTCAGAGTATAATATTTCACGTAGCCATCATCTTCTTCATCATCAAAGAACATTTATGAATTTCTTGGGCTGAGCAAAATAAAATCATGAAAACTCCTGGACCCAAAAGCAGTGTCATCATCCCAACACTTGTAAATGATCAGAGAAAGCAAATAATTGGCAGGATCACCAGGGGATGGTGAGGCCCAAGGGAAAGCTGAGATATATAAATCACTCACTGCAGCCCTATACTTCTTTGCTTACACCACTATGGTGGTCCTTACCATGCTGGGTCAAGATAGGGAGACAATATCCCCATTCTTGAATCTCCCACTCCACCCTCCAAAGACTAAGGGGGAAAAATAAGACATAGAGAGAAGTCTTTTCTTAAAATAGATTCTGGCTACTTCAAGTATTAAATATTAGAAAAACAAACACTTGACATAGTATTCACATCTGGAAACTGGCTCGTTACCATAAATACTACAAAATTTTAAAAACAGAACCATTGAAAACAAAAGAAATTCAAACTGACAGCAGATATTTATGATGTTTCCTTGAAAGGTCATCTCCACCACTGCAGAGATAAATCAATATTGGTTGCTCAAGATTTCAAATGTGTGAGGAAAGCATCAAAGCAAGTGTAGGTTCTCAGTAAAGTGAAAGCAACAAAGACATTTGAAATAGGATAGATTCAGCAGGCTATGTAATCAGTCACATTCAAGACAGTTACTTCTTAACATCTGCTGATATTTAACCATAATAATATACAACAATTACTTTCTTATATGAATGCCTATAAATTATAATTCTTACATAAACCAACAAGGTAGGTAGTATTTTTCCTATCCTAGAGATGAAGAAATCGAACCTATTCAAAGGACATTTATTTAGAATATTTAGAAGCTACTACATGCCAGGCACAATGTTAGGTGCTGGAGGTATGGTGAACTTTGGGGGCATACATAAAGATAAAATACAGGAAAACCACTGTATTTGTTAATTATAAATTGTTATGTACTATGACATAAAGTATTTGAGAGAAATAATAATAACAGATTACTTGATCAAAACTCATTGCAAGCAACAGCACATACTCAGTAAAATCTAAAGAAATAGTGATTGCTTCCAAGATAGTAAGGAATTACCAGGACACGGAGAGGAGGAAAAAAAAGGAGGAAGGAAGGAATGAAAGAAGGAAGGGAAGAAGGAAGGGAAGAAGGAAGAAAGAGGGAGGGAGGAAGAAAGGAAGGAAGAAAGGAAGAAAGAAAGGAAAAAAAGAGAAAGAAGAGGGAAGGAGGAAGAAGAAAGAAGAAAGAAGAGAGGAGAGGAGGAAAAGGGAAGGTAAGGGTAGAGAAGGGAAGGGGAGAGGAGGAAGGGGAAAGGAGATGAAAAAGAAGAGAGCAAAATTGGAAACCAAGAAAAGTATACGCAAATGGGCACTACTTTTTCATGATTTTTAACTCCACTGTCCCATAAAAATGTCAAAAGCACACTTAAGAGATCAACTTTACTTTTGGTGACTTCATGAGAGAAAGAGGACAGACATAACATAGCACTGTCACAGGATGAAGAGTCTGATAGGACCCAGTGATGTAGGAACATAACGACAACATAGAATGAAAATGAGTAGAAGGACTAATCCTTGGGAGGGACTGCAGCCAGCTGGTTCAAAACACACGGATCTCCCAGTGAATCTCAAACCTTGGATTTGTCTGAAGATGTGATTGAGCTAGTATTTCCCTTAGGAGCCTGGAAGAAGCAAATGCAAATCCTCCCTGAAGTAAAGCATTTATTCAAATTATTCCTACAAACAAGTTTTATATGAGATGACCAGCACAGTGTCAAAGATAACCAGATAACAAAGGGACCAAAGGCACCATGAAAAAGAACCAACTGATAAAAGAAGCTTATGATCAAAATATTTAGTTGTTGAGGTGTCAAATAACCCTTAAAATATTCCTATCCTTACAAGTGTAGAGAAACAAAGATAACCTTGAAAACATCAACAGGGAATAAGAAATAATAAAACATGATGTAACATCTATAGTGAATGAATGAAACTAACCTTCTAACACTAAAATACAATAACCAAATTCAATCATTTTAGTTACCCTATTTGGATGCCACTAAGTTTCTTGAATCTGTGTATCAATGCTTTTGTTTTATAAAGGAAAACTCTGTCATTATCTCTTCATTATTTCTTTTTTCTTTTCAGGGACCTCAATTTTTTCATTATTATTATTTTTGTTAAGGCTTGATCTGCTAGATGTCTTCACATTCTTCCATATTTTGAATCTTTGTGTCCTTGGGTAATATTCTAGGTGATTTCTTCTCATATATTTTCTAGTTTTCCAATTCCCTTATGGCTGCATCTAATCTCATATAAAATCAACAACTTTGAATGATTGAGTGTATAGTCATTCTTCTGTTACTCTTTCTTTATAATGCTAAACTCTGCCAGAGCCACAAATGATTTCTGCTATGGTCCCCAACCCCCAGAAACAAATGTGGGTTGAAAATGAATCAAAATACTATACAAGATAATAAAAACAAGTTCCCAAATGTGTGGCATGGTTGCAGAGGACCTTGGAAGGCTGGAAAGGAGAAAAAGGTCAATGTGGCCTCAAGGCCTCAGGGTAGGATTCACAGAGGAAGTGGGAGAAAGAGGTTTTGGAGCTGAGCACTATTTAGACAGCTGGAGGAAGGCAGACCATGAGAGCTGCTCCTTGACTAAGCAGATTTGTAATATAGCAGATCTTGCTCAATCTGGAGATGATGAGATTAGGTTATGATTTACTTCCTTCCAGCAGGAATCTATTGAAGGACTCTGGCAACTTCTCAGAATGCAAGATAATGCACAGGTCCTGCTTGGACCATTGACAACCCAGAAGTTAATACTCAGAATAGAGAGGCAATGAGTAAAGGCTGTTTGATGAACATCCTCTGAAAGGAATCAGAATTACATGCCTTTTGATTCATGGTTCCTTCTTAACAAGAGAAATGTAACATTAGGGAAGCTAGCACACATACTGTTTTTCAGTATAAGCTCAATTTCTCAGAGCTGGATGTATTTATTTGCTTGATTTAAAATTCTCCCCCAGACATGTGTGACTTTCAGCACAGAAATATATAGTAAAAGAGCAAGGGCTTTGAAGTCAGATGGAATTAATAATAGTCATTGCCATAGTCATAGTCTGCTAGGCACGATGCTGAGTGGAAGCTGAGACTCCAAAGGGCTAAGTGACTTCTCCCAGATCACACAGTGGCAATTCCACGTTCAAATAGGCTGCCCCCAAATCTGTGTCCTTCCCCGCCATTCAATTTCTCCACATGACTGCAGACATCGACGATGGGTGAGCTCAGGCAAGAAAGAAAATTGGACTCGGTTTTGTCATCTGCACAGTGGAGACCATGAGACCTTCTCAAGTGACTCTCAAGTGACACTCAAGTGACTCAAAGGATCACATGAGAAAATATAGGAGACACCCTGTTTGCCCAGCAGATGCCATCAAAAATGCCAATTATTTGCTTTCTCTGATCATTTACAAGTGTTGGAAACTTTTCTTTTTCTTTGAAACCCAGTGGCCCAGAAAAAAGAGAGAGTTACTCTGACCTATTACTGCTTTGATTTTATTTTACCTCAAGGAGTAAAAATAATAATCAGGAATTATAGTATCAAGTAGGTGGGTTGGTGTATATTTCCCATGACTTTTATTTCTGTCAGATTCTCCTACTTGTAGGCCTCATTCCTAAAATGGAAGCTTTGAAACTTCATCAACCCTTCAGACCCTTAATCTTCAAGGGACTCTAAAGAACATTCCTCACCAGGAGTTAATCATTTATTTTAAAACTACATTGCTAATCCGTCAGCGATGGGATATAGAAAGGTAAGAGCCCGATTCTTTTTCTTTTTTAGAAAGGCTGTGTCCCTACACCCCCAGCAGCAGCATTGCAAATTGCTCAGCCATTAAGTGATTATTTCCTCATCATAAGAGCAGCTGGGATAGCCTCCCTCCCTCCCCAGGACAACCCTCATTTTTTTCCCACCTCCCTCTCCACCCTGCTATTGAAGTAGAGTATTGGTTTGCTTTTTATAACTGAAGATGGTCACTAAACATTCTGATCACTGTTTATTTTTCAACGGCCCTTAAAGGCAATGAAGGAATGAGTTAGGAGTACAAGATGCTAGATCTTGAAACAACATGAAATATTATCTCAGACCCTTCCCTTATTTTGTGGGCAGGACACTTAAGTGCAGAGTGGTTTGTTTAGGATGCTGCTTAGCAAGTGGCAGAGCTGAATCTTGGATTCAGTCTTACTACTTCTGGCCCAGTGAAGGACTTTTTGCATTATTCCACAGAAATGGGTGTGAACCATGAACTTGCCTCATTTTCCTATGGTCATGCTATCCTGTGTCTGAAGAAACAGATATAATGAGTGACATTTTTCTCTTCCTGTAGGAAAGAGGAGAACATCACGATGATTTGTTATTTGTGACGTGATCACCACAGTGAGTGTAGATAGTATCCATCACCACATATTTTTGTGTATGAGTATGATGAGAACTTTTAAGATCTACTCTCTTACAACTTTCAAATGTATAATACAGTATTGTTAACTATGGCCACCATGTTGTACATTATATCTCCAAGACTACGTTTATTTTATAAGTGAAAATGTGTACCATTTGACCCCCTTCACCCATGCCAACTTCTCAGAATGCAAGATACTGCACAGGTCCTGCTTGGACCATTGACAACTCACAAATTAATACTCAGAGGAGAGAGGCAATGAGTAAAGGCTGTTTGATGAAGATCCTCTAAAAGGAATCAGAATTACGTCCCTTTTGATTCACATTTCCTTCTTAACAAGAGAAGTGTAACATTAGGGAAGCCAGCACACATACTGTTTTTCAGTAGAAGCTTGATTTCTCCACTCCCTGCCTCTGGCATCCACCAGTCTATTCTCTGTTATCGAGAAGTTGGGCTTCTGTTTCTTGTAGATTCCATATACAAGTGAGATCATAACAGTATTTGTCTTTGTCTGACTGATTTCACTTAGCATAATGCTCTCTAGGTCCAACCATGTTGTCAAAATTGGCAGGATTTCCTTTTTTGTGACTAATATTCCAGTGTGTGTGTGTTACATTATCTTTATCCATTCATATGTTAGTGCACATTCAGGTTATTTCCATGCCTTGGCTATTATAAATTCGCGGTTGTCTTGCTTCAGTGAATATGGGGGTGCACAGATCTTTTCAAGTTCACCTTTTGCTTCCTTTAGATACATACCCAGGAGTGTAATTGCTAGATCAATATGGTAGTTCTATTTTTAATTTTTTACTTATACTTGACGATATCACCAACGTTGATGTCATCATTCACCCCAAACTCAGTTAAAGTCAAGGAAATTTTACAAGTAAACAGAGAATTTTGGAAGATGACATCTGCCAACAACTGCCAGCCGACCTGGATTTAGAGTTCAACCAACTTCAGGTTCCTTCTCCACCCACATCTTTTCTATCTTTCAAGATTTTCACTTCTAAGATCCCTCAGAATAGTGATTTCTTGATGTATGTCAATTAATTCTCCATTAAGGTGGGAAAAATAATAAGTTTTTAAAAAAGAAGGAAAAAAAAAAGAATAGTGATTTTTCAGTTGGGTACATTTCCCATGGCTCCAAGTGTATGGTCCCTAGAGTCACTGCCTATATTCCAACGATCTAGCAGTGGGAAGGGAGTGCATTTAAAATATAGACTTCCTGGTCTCTCCTTAAATATACGGAATTGTGATTTCTGGGGGGTGTAAGGGGAGATTAGAAATAGAAATCAGCATACGTTTTCCCATTTGGATCTGCCTCCACAACTTCAGGTAACCTGTATGTAGATACGAACAAGCTAACTTTGGTGCTGAAAAGGCACCAGGGGCACTGTCCTCCCTTCTTCATGACCACGCTGCACAGGCTCATGCCGGCATCTGCTGGAAGGATCTTGTCTCCAGGTTGGGACTGCCCATTGTCACCCAAGCTTAAATTTTTCACTCCTTGTCCCCAAGTTTCATAGAGTCCCTTGTAAAAATAACTTCCCTCAGTTTTCACGCCTAGCCTTTCTCTTTGTTGGGATCTGACTAGAGTCTGGGGATGCAAACGCTAGTTGCCCGTAGCACAATTTTTGGCCCAACACAACACCACAAATATCCTCCGTTGGGTCATCTCCCCCTGCCCCCACCCGTCAGAAGGACTGAATCCTACTGACTGTGCCAATGGAGCATCCCGCTCTACCCATTTTCGCTTGCAGAACTTCTTTACTTTAAAAATCGCCTTGTGCCTTGTATCCCCATTTCATTTATTCATGTTTACTCTTCACGTACATTTGGGTGAAATGCATGACAAAATACTAACAGGGAAAGAGAAACGTACTAGGGAAATGTAAAAGGACAGAAACAAAATTAGGGACATGAGAAAATTGTAAACAACAATGAGAGAATGGAGAAATAGAGCCAGAAGGGCAGACAAGACATGCGGGTAGAAAAAGGCAACAGGAATGCATAAAGAGATGGGGAGCAGGCAATGGGCAGGATGATCACATTAGCTAATATTTATTGAACATTTATGCCATGTCAGCCCCTGTGCTATGTGCTTTGCTTGCAAATCTTGGTTAAGTACCACAATAACCATATCAAATAAACACTGTTTTGATTTTCGTTTTGTGTTAGGGCAAGTGCAGCTTAACCAGGCTTGGTACACACAGTCTGTGCCTGTTAAGGTAACGGAATACTGGCCCATTAAGACATGCAAATACTCCCATACCGTTGGTGGATGACACCTGACCCTCTCCTCCACTCTGGCCGCTCCAGGTCCACTCTGAGTCACCTCCCCTTTGACTGTTGATTTCCCCTTGGCCCTTTCCCCTCCTCGCTTCCCCATGGTCCAGTGACTCAAACCCCCTGGCACAGCAAGTATCTTCAGCGTCTGCTCCTGGCTTATGCTCCCATCTGGTGGTGCCTCACCACTTTTATATACTTTGACCATCATCCGGGTTAAAAATTAAATATTCCAGCTACTAAGTGGTCAGCTAGGGTATGGACTAACACAGAAAGTTTGCTGGCAAAAATAAGAGCCAGGTGGCATATGTTCTACAAAGCAAAAGAAATACTGAACTGAATTTTTTTTTTTTTTTAAAAAGGACTTTAAAATGGTCATGTGATTAACGACTTTGACAAAGTCTAAAGGGTCAAATAGGAACTGGAAAATGAGTAGCAATTGCCCCCTGCTTCCTTCCAGCTAATGGGAAAACAGGTTCCATGGCTTTCCCAGTCATCACAGTGTGTGTGCCCAAGCTGGAAATTGCCAGACCCCCCCTGCCTCTGCTCTCTCCAGCCTTGTGAGGACCATGAAATTATTTTCCATACTCTGTTGATAGCCCGTGGCAGAGACCGTGATAGCAACATACCAGAAAAAAGAGCAATTGAAAAAAATGCAAATGTACTAGATGTGTTTAAATTAAGGAAACGGCAATAAAAACTCAAGGTAAAAAATGTTAAGCCTTAGTTACAGCACCAAACAATTTACATACTTTCCACCAACCCTCAAATTCGAATCTTTAAGTGTAAGAAATACATTATGCAGACCTGATAATGAAACTCTATATTCCATAACTTGCAACCTGCTGGCTATGTTATGCCAAGTGCATGTTAAGCAGGGCATTCTTCAACACAATTGCATGCAATTTCTCCCCATTCTAATTGTATTTTGAAAATACATCTTTCTATCTCCTTCATGCACACCAGATCACTTTGCATTTTCCCTCGAGCATAGCAGTAAAATAAAACAACACTGATGAGTTTTTATTTTGCTATGCACCCCAAGAATCCAGAATAGAAGTATAATGGGGACAGGCAAGTGCCTCTTTTATGTGAGCCCGCAGGTCAGATGTTGTAATTTCCTAATTGTTTCCAAGGTTAAGATTATAAATACAGTGATAGCAACCTGGCACACAAAGACAGTGACTCTCCACCAAGGGTGACTTTGCCTACCTCTCCAGGGAACATTGGACAATGCATGGTGATGTTTTGGGTTGTCACAACAGGGAGGAGGGGACTGGCATACAGTGGGCAAAGGCCAGAGATACTCACAAATATCATACAATTCTTACACATGACAAGTCAAAGAGGTTTGTTTGGAAAGCCAGTGGTTTAGGTGAAGGGAATCTATAATGTGCTCTTGTCTATGGGAGCCACGGCTGATTTCCACAAGTGCTCTTGTCTCTTGAACTGTAGCCCTAGAGGTCATGGTGGTCTCCTCCACTTGGAAGGCTGAGATCAGAATCTACTCATGGGTGTGGAGACCAAGCCAGACGAGGACAGCCTGGTCAAGTCTACCAACAAAAGTCACATAGATGGCAGTAGCAAAGGCCTGAGAGAATGTCAAGGAGATCAAGTTGAAATCTCAAATTCAAGAGCAGAAAAGTCCAAAGATCGGTGGCAAGGCCAAAGGTCTTGAGCGTGATTGAACCAATGTAGAGGGAAGACAGCCTGCAGCAACAAAGGGTTTGGGACTACTAGGAGATAATGTATCTATCATCTATCATCCATCTATCTCTTATCTATCATCTATCTATCTATCTATCTATCTATCTATCTATCTATCTATCTATCTTTCTATCATCTCTCAGCTATCATCCATCCCTCTGTTGATCACATAACCCTTTGTCTCTTTGCCCATTCAAGACCAACTCTTACAAAAACGTGGAGGCTTAGAGCTATGCCAATTATTTTATCTAACCAAAGAAAAATTAAGCTTTCCTGGTTAGTACCTTTTCTTATTGCTGCTGTTTGCTTGGACTCTACACCTCGGTCTCAGGCAGGTGCTAAGATGCAGAGGCACCAAAGCTGAGAACGACGTGGTAACCCTGGTCTGGATCAGCACTTTTTAAACTTCAGTGGGAGTACAAATCACCTGAGGCTATTATTAAACAAAGTAAGTCTGGAGTGAGTCCTGAGATTCTGCATTTCTAACAAAGTCCCAGCAGATGTAGATGCTGGTCGTCAGCAGTCCACACTTTGAGAAGCAGGGTTCTAGATCTTAATTTATGACTTTTTTTTTTTTTCTTAACTTGGAGTGGGGAGGACAATTTGGCCAACAAGAGGGGATACTAATAAGACTATTCCCTTCTATTCCCATTTCACCCACCTTGACCTCCAGCCAGAATGCGTAGCAGATAAGGAATTATGCTCAACAGCAGGCTTTTAGAGTGTTAAATATTTTAAGAAGCTAAAATGTGACTTCAAGCAAATATGTAAATATGTATCAAAGATGTTCTGCATCATGAAATAATGAGGGAACTAGTAAGATGTTACAGTTATTCAAGAGAGTTCACACAATACACGCAGATATAAGTGCCATCAGAAACACTGATCAGAAACACTGATTTACGTTTATAAATAGATACAGAATTTGTCGATAGTCACAGGACAATAGCCAATTGCATTCCATGGCATGAAATTCATTCACATTAGCAGAAGCTTCTACAACTTCCAGATTTATAGAATGGCTCAAAGATGCAGGTCCCTGTAGAATCAGATAACATGGCAGATGTGGCTGAACAGAATGTCTAGGAATAGCTGCTTCATCCATTGCAAAGTGTTTCCGCAATTTTTCTTGACATGTAATGAAAAAGACCTTCCCATTCTTTAAGCTCTAACATAATACGCATGCTCATATAGCTTACTGTTATATTCTATGTATTCTTTGTCTTCTGGCTCTATTTCATGTTTTTTGTATTTAAAAAGAAAACACTTACTTGCCTTCCTTGTCTCAGAGTTAACTGTGTGTCTGGTCCTCACGAGAAGGCAGAGTCCTCTTCCTATACGAGCATGCATCTCTCTTCAGACGAGGCGTTTAATGAATGGAGCTGAAAAGTGAGTTTTACAACAATATAAATATATATACATGTATATATGTAATTATATTGTTTTGTATATTATTCCTGGTACTTAATATTTTCTTCAATTTTGTTTCCTCCAAAGGAAAAACAAACTAGAAATTATAAAATATGATTCTGCTGGAAAATGCTTTTTGAAAATCCTTAATTATTATTATTTTTTTTCCTTAATTATTTTTAATTTCAATTTTTATCCAGAGCTTTTCAAGCAGGTTCAGCTATGGGCAAAGTGATCAAAATGATGAATGAGGATAAATTTGCTTTGGTTTCCTACTCAAACTTCACTATCTGAGTTCTCTGGGCTCTTAGAGGCTCGGAGCATCCCAGGCCAGGAGGAAATCAGATAAACTCAGTGCATGCCAAGTACACTGAGAACTGACTCTTCTCCCACAATATGACATCTAAAAAATATTCCCAATGTTGGTAACTCTTAATCCAAAGGCACAACAAAATTCCAGGGACTTAGGTAAAGAAAACGTTTGAGAAGAGGACAGTTTGTTGTTTTTTTAATTAATTTCCAAAACTATGTGTGCCTGATTATCAGGCCATGAAAAGACATGGAGGACAATTAAATGCATATTCCTCAGTGGGAGAAGCCTATTTGAAAAGGCTATAGACTGTATGATTCCGGCTCTATGACATTCTAGAAAAGGCAAAACTAGGAAGACAATGACTGTTGGGGTTTGCGGTCAGGGGAAAGAGGAATAGGCAGAGCGCAGTGGATTTTCAGCACAGTGGAAATACTCTGTATGGTACCAAAATGGTGGGTGCATGTCATTATACATTTGTCCAAATCCATAGAATATACAACAACAGTGAACTGTAAACCAGGGACTTTGGGTGATGATGATGTATCAGAATAGGTGCATCAGCTGTGACAAATGGATCACTCTGGTGGGTATGCTAATAATGGGGGAGGATCTATGCTTGTGTGGGCACAGGGGGTATGGAATATTTCTCTGTATCTTCCCCTCAATTTCACTTTGAACCAAAAAATACGAAGTCTTAATTAAAAAAAAATGTTTTTGAAAGAAAAGATGCAAGAAACAAGGACAAAAGCAGGAACACAAATTCGGGGACTGGTGTAATAATGCAGCAAGGTGTCTGGGATCAGAGGTAGAGCTGCTCAGAAGTGTTTGGATTCCATTTAAACTCAAGCCCTCCTCCCTCCTCCCCAAACCTATTCCTCTCTCTAGTTCCCTCGCACATTTCCTTCTCCATGCTATATGGCGATAGAGCAAAACCACAGCTCTGATCCCACCCCAGCTTTCCTGGAGGTCTCTGAGATGAAGGTCAAATTTCAGCCTGGGACCTAGAGTTCCTCCACATGGTGCTGCCCTGCTCCTCCCCAGCTCTTCTAGCTCCAAGAAACCAAGGCCTGTGTCTCTCCGTTTCAGTCTTCTGGCATTTCTGTACCTTGTGCCCTTCTCTTCTCCTCTCCACCTACAAAATTCCCACTTTTCCGCAAGAGACACCTCAACTGTCAGCTCTTATGCTGGTCATCCAGGCTTAGTAAGGGAAGGTACTCCTTCCCTTCCCTTCCAGGCACATAGTAATTTTCGTATGTGCAGTAATTTCTAAATGTATATGTAAATACTCTGTCTTAGCTTTAACAAATCTGCTATAACAAATCACCCCAGACTGGGTGGCGTAAGCAACAAGCATTTATTTCTCATAGTTCTGGAAGTCGTAAGTCCTAAATTAAGGTTTGGCAACATGGTTGGATTCATCTTGAGGGCCTTCTCCCTGGTTTTAGACAGATGCCTTCTTGCCTATCCTCACATGGTGGAAAGACAGCTGGTTAGCTCTCTGGCCTCTTACTACAAAGGCACTAACGTCATTCACAAGGGTTCCACCATCACAACCTAATTTCCTCCTAAAGGCCCCATCTCCTAATAGCATTACATGGGGACTAGGGTTGCAACATGAATTTGGGGGAAACACAAATATACCATCCATTGCACACTTTTATTATATTTAATCATATACATATTTATCTTTTTTTCCTTTGAAAACTATTCTATGCCTTAATGGCATATCTGTCTTCTTCACTCTACTGGTATAGGATCTGGCCTATTACTATGCACTCAATAAAAGGGAATGAATCATCAAAGTACAGTTTTTTCCTGGCACTGAGCTCCGTGCTATAGAGGCCACGCTGCAAGGAGATGGGCAAGTCACTGACCTTAAGTGACTCACAATATAACAAAGAAGAGGCCAAGAATTACTAATACTGTGGAGTATTTTGGTCTAGAAACACTAATGGCTTTAGTGATTTAGAAATTATTTCAGGTGAGCTGAAAGTAAGAATTTAATAAACTTTTTTAGGGTATTTGGTCTCCCACATGATATGTTCAGGTTGCAGACAAGTCAAAAAAACAAATGATAAAAAGTAAGTTACTGCAAAAAAAAAAAAAAAAAAAAAAAAGTTTACCTCCAAGGAGGTGTGTGTGTGTGCCTTTTTCATGTCGATGCTACTGGAAACTATTAATTTTTAGGCCATTTCTCTCTTTTTTATCATTTTTGTCAGGACAACTAAACACCAAGAGCGTAATGCTTTGTGTGTTCTGGACACTGTGTTCAAGATTGTTGATTTTTTCAATATTGAAAATGTTTTGTCTTTCCAATTCTCATTGATTTGTTACCTCCTGACGGTGAAAAGGAGAGTTTTGAGCAGTTCACTTTGAGAACACTGAAGAAGGAGGAGCAATAAAGAGCCTATTTCAAATTAGTGAGGAACACATTCAGGATATGTTTCTGAGACTACTATCTAGCTATTTGGAGCCAATTAAGTGTGATATTGTGAATTTTAATAAGAAATACATATTTAGTCTTTCTCCACTTTCTACCACAGAGCTTCTAAAACACTTGGAATTTCCTAAGTGGAGATAGCAATAAAGATGTTTTTGTTATGTTAATGAAGCGACTTTTGGAGTGCCCCCTAGGTCACTTAAGGATGGGACCTGGTTGCCAGGGGAAACAACCTTGTGATTGGAGGGTCAGAACTTGCAGATTCACCCCTTGATCTGTGGGGAGGGGAGAGAGAGGCTGGAGGTTGAATCAATCACCAATGACCAATGACTTAATCAATCACATCTTGGTAATGAAGCTCCCATACAAACCCCAAAAGGACGGGGTTAGGAAAGCTTCTGGGTTGGTGAACACCTAGATATTTGGGCAAAGGGGCACCCCTTGGAAAAAACATGAAGTTCCTCACCCTTTCCCCCTACCTTGTCCTATACATCTCTTCCTTCTGGCTGCTCCTGAATTATATCTTTTTATAAGAAACCAGTAATCTAGTAAGTAAAATGTTTCTTTAAGTTCTGTGAGCCTCTCTAGCAAATCAATCAGAACCCAAGGAGAGGGTATTGGAAACTCCAAACTATAGCTGGCAGGTCAGAAGCATAGATGACTTGTGGCTAAAGAAGTGGGTGGCATCCTATAGGACTGAGGTAGGTAGTGTTGGAATTGAGTGAAATTGTAGGATACTCAGCTAGAGTTGAAGAGTTGCTTATTGGTCTGGGAAAACCCCTGCCTGACCCCCAAGGTAGACTTGGTGACCAGAACATTTATAAGGTTAAATCCTTATCTCATACTTTATATCGAATTTAATTATTGATGATTCAAATATAAAAATAAAATAATTAAAATAGATATTAGTAAAGAATTTTAAATAAAATAGATAATAATGAATTTTTTATACACTTAAATTGTGAAAGGCCTAAGTAAGGCTATCCAGTACAGATAAAAAATAAAAATATTTATGAATTTAGATATGTGAATTAGAATTTTCTATGCAAAACTCCATCATAATGTAAAATGCAGAGAGTATAACCAAGTAGGAAAGGCATATGGGTAGGATGGTGGGGCAGAAGCTTTGTTTGAGAGAGTGGAAGTCAGAGGGAAAGGGGGAAATAGAGCACAGAACATTTTTTCAAGAAGTTTAGTTGTACAGGAAGAGAGAGAGACCACTAGAGTGGTCTTTGGAGGGAGATGTGAAATGTGGAAGTCTTCTTTTAAAAGGAGAGTCTTAATGTTTAAAAGCAGTTGGAAGGATCAAGTTGTGCTGAGGACCACATCACCATACCTAATGGGACCTAGTCTTCCCCTGACCACAGCTTTCAACACTGCTCACTCTCCTTCTGGAAACACTTTCTCTGGCCTCCAGAGCACAACATCCTCTATATTTCCTTTCATCCTCTGGTTTCCCTTTCTCAGTAACCCTGGCAGGTGCCTCCTCCTGCACGTAGCCTATCTGAATGGAGTTCCTTCAAGCTATGACAGAGGTCCCATCTTTCCTCACGACCACTCTGCAAGATAATCATGTCCACATCCCTAGCTTCAGGCACCATCTAAATATTGATGACTCATAGATGTCTTTCATCCAGAGCCTCTTCTCTGAACTTCTCACTATATATTTAACTAGCCACTCAAAATCTCCATTTGGAGACCTGGCACATGGATCTTAACATGTCCAAATCAGAACCAAACTTTGAATGTCTTTGTACCCCAACCCAGCCCTCATCTGGTGTTATTTCTGTGAATGACACTTGAATCTACTCAATCTCATAGGACAGAAAACTAGGAACCATTCTTATTTTCCTTTCCTTCATTTCCTGATACCCAACTCCTCACTAAATGCTATTGATTCTGTCCCCTAAACAATCTTGAAATCTGTACAGACATCTCTACCCACACTGCCAATAACCTAGTTAAAGCTCTCAACTACTCTTGCTAGAAAAGCTGGTAATAGTAACAGATATTGCTCCCAAGACACTGTCCATCTGGCAGCTGGGAGATCTTTTTTGGGGGGGGGTAAGGAAAGGGAGAGAGAATCTTAAGCAGGCTCCATGTCCAGCATGGAGCCCAATGCAGGGTTCAATCTCACAAACCTGAGATCATGACCTGAGGCCAAATCAAGAGTTGGAGGCTCCCCAGCTGAGAGATGTTTATGGCAATTTCCCATTGTTCTGAGAATCATGACAAGATTCTGAAGGTGGTCCTGCATGATCTCATTTCTCCATTCTCTACTTGCTTTACCCTCCAAGCTGCTCTCTGACCTCAGCCGCACTGGTCTTGTTTTAATTCTTCAGAAGTGCCATAATCCCTGCCTCTATGATGCCTTTACATGTGCTAGTCCTTCTGTCTGGAATGCCCTTCCCCCACACAGCCCTCCCGACCTACCTCTCATCCCCTGTCACATCTCAAGTCCTTCATCACCTTCTCAAAGACCCGATGAGTTTAAGTCCTGTTTCTATGTGCTGTGTCGTCCAAGAACATATCACATTTCTTCATGGGATTTATCTCAGTCTGTTATTATTCAATTATTGGTGTGATTATTTATACACTTGATTTACACCTATCTTCCGCCCTAGTTCATGCATTTCATGAAAGAGCCTTCTTTACTCGCTCTTCTAACAAGTATATGCCAGCACAAAATAAGTGGTATAGTGACCAGCACAAAATAAGACTAGTAAATGACGAATGTATGAATAAGTGAATAAATAAATGAATCAGTGAAATAACGAGCCAACCTCAGACAAACTGCCAAATACCTCTATGCTCTCTCTTCACATATATGTAGAATCAGTGAAGATACAATGAGAAGATATTCGTAAAAATTAATAAATTAAATTGCTGAAAGTACCATTTAGCCTAAATGGACATGTTGCTGATGGCTTGTCTTCCCATCCCTCCCTCTCCGTGAAGTACACCAGACAGAGCTCCAACCAAACATTGTCCGTTCACAATTGCAAGCTAGAGCATCCACAGGCTGGCCCATGACCCTGACTTCTTCAAGGTTCATTGTTTAAGTTTTAGAGCTTAACTCAACATTGAGAACGATACTTGGTTGATTTGATTATATCTAATCTTTTTCAAGGTTTAGAGTAAGCAGAATTCACAAGCTTAAAAAACCTTGTTCAACTAGGAATCTAGGGAATAAGATCTTATTCCAAAAGGCATTTGTTTCAATGTCAGGGTGTGGAGCAGACAGAGCTGAATGTTTAAGGCCAAGGCCATCTGTGTGCTTTAGTGTCCAGAACATGTGTTTGAACGCTCACACCCTGACACACATATTCACACCCCAAAACAAGGGGAAAACAATAAACCCTGGGTGGCTCCTGTCTGGGGATTAAGCAACAAAAGCCCTTGCTGAATGCTAATCTTGGGAGCCACAAGGTGGCTCACTGAAAATGCCTGAGGACCATAAGACAGACATCAGAGTGGTGTTTGCCGTTTTTCTCCGGTCTATTTTCTCTGTTGTTCAGATTTAGTGAACTTTAGTGAAAAATTCTCAGATTTAATGATTTTATCTTCTGTCCTCTCCACTCAACTACTGAACTTATCTGGCAAGTTTTTATGTTACTGTATTTTGTGGTTCCATAATTTCCATTTTGTTCTTTTTTGTAACCCCTGTTTCTTCAATGAGATTTTTCTTCTTAAAATTTGTTCTAAGAGAAGTCGTAGTTGATTATTGAAGCATTTTTATGATGACTGTTCTAAAATCCTTGTCAAATAATTCCAGCATCTGATTTATCTCCATGTGGTGTCTGTTGATTGCTTTTTCTCTTTCGAGCAGCAATTTCCTTGGCTCTTGCATGATGAGTACACGAGGTCTAATTTTCTATTGTATCCTGGACATTTTACCTATTATTTTAAGACACTAGGGGTCCTCTTCAATCATTTATGCTAGCTGGCAGTTGCCTGTTTCAGTTTAACATACAGGTCTTGGCCAAGTTTTCTGGGCTGTGGTTCCAATTGTGGTAGACTCTTCCCCTACCTCCTGCTGCCTCCCTAGATTACTTCTTATTTATGTTACCTTTTATATTCTGGTTGTCTTATTCATTGTCATATATAATTAGTGCTGAGCATTTGTGACTTTCTGCCACTGCTTTCTTTTTAACATGGAGAAACCAAAATGGCCAATATCAAAGATAGCCTCTACCTCAAGGGTCTTCAAGGTTGAGTGGAGTGGAAAAGCATTTACTACCATGGATATCTTTGGCTGCATCATCTACATATCTCCAAAGTAGAGAAGCAAGAAAATTTTGTTCAGACATTGTTGATGTTTCTGATCACTTCTAGTGCTTTTATGGGTTGTAAAGCTGGGAACTACCTGGTGTGGCATCTCAGGGAACTGCGTATTTTGGAAAACTTGGCTTCTCTTTCAGTGACCACAGAGCGAGCAGCCACCAACCTTTCCTTTCTTTGGGTGCTACTGGTGTGTTTTTGTTGCAATTTTAAAGCCTGTCTAGGGCACTGATTTTTAGGTCTTTGAAGAAGGAGCATTTCAAGATGTGCCTTGTCTTTGGCCTCCTGAACCACTAGTTTGTGAATCACATTAGCCTTATAAAATTTCATGCTCTCTCTGTGGATTGTACAAGGGCTATGATCATGGTGTCACACAGAGATGATGGGGGAAGCTAATGTTTACTACATAAGTCATCCATGGCAGATTCTAAAAATGGTGGGTACTTGATATCCATTATTTTATTTCGAAGTCACGCAATCTATTTAGCAGATATCCTTACTGCCATTTTAGGGACAAGAAAATAAAGGCTGAAAAAGACTGACATGTCTACCCACTACACAGCCAGTGAACAAGGACTCCAGCTCAGGGCTATGTGACTTTATGTAACTGCTATTTCCACCCACTTGGATCCTCTTGTTGACCTAAGCACCTTCGGCATCTGACTGAAATGAGGCAGGGAAGTCAAGTTGTATCTATCTGAGCATCTCCAATTCTATGAAGATAATATATTTCATCCATTCGCTCACTAGAGATTATTTAAGGACCATTCAGTGTTAAAACGGTAGGTTTCTGGTAAAATAACCCAAAATGAAAAGAAGTGGGAAAGGCAGTTTTAATCATACTATGGATGACAATTGAAGGAATGAGCGATGAAGGGGACAATCTTTCAAGAAGTTTCTGGCAGGTAGAGCTGACTGCCTTTGACTTCAGTCCACATATTTAGAATGATAACTGTGAAGAGAGATGTTTGCAAGGCGAAGCGTAATGATGTTGGCTTCAAGCGCTCCTTCCTTGGGGAACAATGGCAAAAATGATCAGGGAGGGGTAGTTTGCAAAGTATAAATCCGTGACCAGCCGAAAGCTGGGGTAATTTTTCAACCTGGCACCACAGGGCTGTCACACTGACAGCTCACAGATCCCGGATCTTCTGCTTCGAAAGAGGATTAAGCTTTGGCCCAATGGGGTGCTCTTAGCACAGAGAATGAGGCTCACTGACATAAGAGTTTCCATCATTGCTCTTGTCAGGAAAAGTGCTCTTTTCCAGTCACACCCCTTGTTGTCTCTCGGTTTCCGAGAGAAAGTTGTGCATTAGTCACCAAGGCAAGTTGGTGCCCGTGAGCTCTGGTGGTTCTCCCAATTTGGGTCCTCAAGGTTGCAATGAAGCCAGACACTGTGGAGTGAACCCTAATCCCTCCGAGTTTGGACGGCGGCTCGTGGAGAATTTAGTGCTGACTCAACAGATAGGCACCAACATGTTCCTTGAGTGGGGAAAGGAAAAATTGAATCAAGCACTTAAGAAAAACGAAATCTTTCCCTATTTGTACAGGAATATATAGAAAATTGACAGAAGTCCAACATATTCTCCAAACAAATACCATGCAGCATTTCCAAAATGGGAGTCCCCATTGTAAGAAAACACAGTGAAATGTGAGGCACTTGTCTCTGGGTTTGCTGGGATCATTGGCCTATGTGTCTGCCAAATTTTCTGCAACGATACTATTTATAGGAGGGTATAAGAGGAGGCAGGTAATGGGAGGAGAATCAGATAGCTTCAAATCTCACTGCCTACTACTCCTCAATTCTATCTTGGTGGCTAAAGCCCGACATCCATCAGTGTAGATGTTTCAGTTGACAAGACCAAATTTAAGTAAATAAATAAGCAAACGAATAATGATGGGAATTTGCTCTTCAGTTTTGATAACAAGAAGCAAAACAAGGCCTTCAGCAAGTGGAAGAAGCTACATATGAGGGAAGAGTGGAAGAAACAGCTCCAGGGAGGGCAGAGCAGAAATGCCGTCTGATGCACTTAGATGTCACAGCAATCCTCAGGTTCTACCTCCTTGTGTATAACTGGTTCTGGAATGGGTCTCTAATCCAATGCTGACCTAAGAGACTGGAACCTACCAGCCCAAGGGGGATAACTCCCAGGTGGCCAGAGCAGAGACCCGTAAGGAGCTTCATGATAGCAGACAAGCCCCCATCAACCACCTGCCTTCCTGTTTGGTGAAAAAATGCCCGTTGTCATTGTTTGAGCCGATATGAGGTGTGTTCTCTGTTACTCCCAGAGAAAGTGTCTTCTGTGCGTGAACGCCAAAGCAAACGTTCCCTTCCTCACCATTTTATCTGAGGATGGGCTTCTTTTGCCATGCTATCATACTCGTGCTTGTTTCCTTTTGTAAAAATTGGGGTCATGATTCCTCTATCTTGGTACCTTGTCCTCACGTGTTTTTCTATTTGTTATTCTTCTTCTTCAAGAGACAGTTCCACATTCTGATTTTCTTATGTCTGTGCGTTGCTCATAGCAAAAACAATGTGATTTATTGCCTTTAGCTGGGGGATTACGTGCATCAAGTACATATTTGCATATTAACTTATTTTTGACCAGCTGTGTCCATTGAAATGGGAATTTTCATTTGTTTCAAGAAAAGTGTATCAGTCTTGCTGGGGAGAGGGGAATACTGGCACACAATCTGCAATAAGGGGACACACGCACACGGCTAGTACTTTTCTCTGCTTTCTTGCCAATTTTAAAATTTTGAATTATCTAACAAAATACACACAAAATATTGCAGAGAAAAATATAAAGATGCCTTGTGTACCCAAACTAACAATATTAACATTTTGCCAAGTTGACGTAAAGGGTTTCACATTAAAAAAAAAGTGATTAAGTAGAGAGTGAAAGTATAGTCCTCTCCAGACCCATGTCTCTATTTCCCTTCTCAAAAGTAAGTATAATAAAACATTTCTTACAAATATTTTATTTTATATATATGTCCCTATGAATAAATACACTTTGTTCTTTTTTTATTGACACATAAAAGTTCTTTAATGTGCATACTAATCTTCAATCTGCAATATGTGCTGTACATATTCTGTCCGTTTATAGCTATCTTTCAAGTTTTATTACAGCGCCTGCCTGCCTGCTTTCCCTTCATCCCTCCCTCCTTCCATCTTTCCTTCTTTTCTTCCTTCTCTATTTCTCTCTCTCTCTCTCGGTCTCTGTCTCTGTTTCTCTGTCTCTCCCTATCTTTCATTTGATTTATTAAACTTATTTATCTTTTAATTTGTAGCTTGGGTTTGTTTTGTCTTGTCTAAGAATACTTTTCCTATCTCAAAATCAAATAGGCCTTTTTTTCGCATTTTCTCACAAATTTTCAGAATTTTAGGGGGGATTTGTGTGTGTGTGTACGTGTGTGTTTATTTCAAGTTTCTTTTTACAAGCCTTTTAATTATGATTTTATTGTTTATTTCTAATTAATAGGATTGTGAGCAGAGCATATCATGTGTTTGATATTGACACTTTGGTTTATCAAAACTTTCTTTATGGCCTAATATACAGTCAATCTTTTTTTAAAAGTCACATAAGGACTTGAACAGAATGTGGTTTCTATTTGTTGGTTAGAAAGTATATTTATGTACATAAATTATGTGTTTGTGCATTTATGTATAAATACGCATAGTTTATATTAATATATTTACAAGTATGTTATATATTATCTATAAAACACAAAAATGTGTTATATAGATACATATATATGTATGTATATATATTATAAATTGATATTTAGATCTATACACATGCACACAAACAGTTGTTAGAAGTGTTTTTCAACTTTTTGCTGCCCTACTAATTTTCTATTTATCAGTTTCTGAGAGGTGTGAATTGAAACGTACTTTTGAAAATTGTGGATCTGTCAATTTCACCATGTAATTCTATAGTTTTTTTTCCACTACCTATTTTCAAGCTATGTTTTTAGATGCAAGCAATTTCATATTTTCTGCATCTCTGTAATGATCATTACTTTAATCTCATCATAAAAACTTTATCCCTATTTATACCTTTCAATGCTCTTGACGTTGAATCGATTTTATTATTCTAATATTTATTAATGTAATTTATGTAATATAAAGTAATATTTAACATAATTAAATTTATTAATCTAATACTATTGCCATACCAGCTTTTTTTGATTAGTGCTTGTTTAGTATGTACTCTCCTACCATGATATTTTCAACTATCTATGTTATGTTGTTTTAAGTATGTTTCTTATGCTTACATAAATATATACTTGTATAATATACTTATATAAGTATTACTTATATACTTATATAGGTGTTATATAAGTATATAAGTGTTATATAAGTATATACTTATATAAGTATTAATATATATACTTATATATTCTTGTGAGCAATAATAGATTTAATTCTGATCTTACTCATTTCCCATACTTTGTTCATTATCGTTGTAGTCCCACCTTGTTTTCCTTTCTCAAAAGTTATTATTTGTTTTTATAACCAAGCAATGCTGACTTATATTTAACAATATATTTGGTCTCTTTTTGTTTTTTGCATGCCACTCTTTTATGTTGAATTTCCTTCTTGCAGAGATCATATTTCGTTGTCTAAAAAATCACAATTTTCCTCATCCCATTGCAGGTTCTGTGCTTCTAAGTTGATAGTATTGATCTTCAACTCCTGCATCCTGTCTTAGCCTACTAAACCTGAATTGGGTTAACATAGCTAGCAGGCAATTTTGAATGTGTCCCTGCCAGGGCCCTATACCTTTCATTAAAACAAGAGCTTTTCTTTTAATATTTTTGGCTTGGGTCACTGTACCATATTAGTAGCCTGAATTCAGAATTCACACCTACTTATGGTCCTGGCCAGTCTGCCTCTTTTTCCACCCTGGGCCTTGGGAGGAAGGCATGTTTCTTTGCCAAGGACAGGAGTCCTCACCCTGGGCAGCAGGGAACCCACCCCCGTGCTTTTGGGGCCTGTCCCATTCCCTGGATCCCCCTATGAGACCACTGGCTTCCATTTCCACACATCATTGACTCCAAGTTGCCTCTCCAATTCTTGTTCTTTGGGATTGCCTTTTGTAGAGGGTTTAAACTTTGGTATACATTTAACAATTTTTATTTTATTTTATTTTATTTTTTAGGTTTTCCATGTGCTTGACATGAAAAAGAGAATTTCCCCTGGCAGTTCAGTCTGCCTAATTGGCCACCGGTCCCTTCAGCCTCCTCCATGTTAACCTGTAACTCTTTCTCTCAGAATTTGCTACTTACTGCTGAAGATGAGAGAGACCCCCATAACACTGCCAATGGTTTATGTGATTTTCACTTACACACTCTCTGAGAAGTTTACTGAAAACCTAACATGTGACAGGCATTTGCCAGTGGCTAAAGGAAAATGCATACCCCCACGTACTTAATTAGAACCGGTCTCTGCCCTCACAAATGGAGGCAATAATTTGAAGTCCGAGTTATTAAACATTACAGATGTTATGATAGAAGACTGAACTGGGTACAGTGGGAGCAAGATAAAGGGAAGTAGAAAATTCTACAGGAGAACAATACTAGTTCATGCACTCTCTGTGGGGGCTATATAATCCCTAAGGGAGCAGCAATTGATTCTTAAGGACGAAGAAGCAGAAAATTCTTAGATATTGCAATAGCTTGTGACCCTCCAAAGGATTGCATTACATAAACAGATATATAGCATATTCATGCTATTAAAATTTTATGGGGTGGCAATTAGGAAAAAAAATGACTTTAAAAGTCTCCTTGGGAGAACAATAATGAATAAAAATGGTTGGAAAACATTGTACTAGGTCAATCTTTTTAAGAAGGCTCTCTCCCCCTCCTCCCAATGATGTCGGAGGAGGAGGCAGAAGAACAGTATGAGCAAAGACTTTGAGGGGTGAGAGGGAATGGTGTTTCCGAGCTAACGGAGATTCTCCATGCAGATTAATCTGATTGGAGAACCGAGACCGAAGACTGTAGAGAGCAATGAACCTGGGAGGCAGATGGGTCTGATTCCACCTTCGCATGTCTCCGAAGAGCTGGGGCTGCTGCATTGGATCCAAGGTCAAGACATATGCCAACATCAAGAACTGGCAGTGCCAACAAGTCCTTCGGCCAAGGTTTTCCCCTGGGCTTTGACCTCTTTGACATTGATATTGCCCAGTTCAGACCAGGTTAGCTTCGGGTTCCTCCTGGCAAAGCTCTGTCCTTCATATTTCCACTAGTTCATTCTCTCCTTTGCTCTGGACCAATGTCTTTCCCTCCTGCCCCTTCTCCAGGGACTCCTAGCAGGCTTTATGATTCAGACGACCCTAGTCCTGGTTTGCACAGCCTATGGGACTTTCAGTGCTAAAACCAGGACACTCTCAGGCAAACCCAAAGCCTATTTAGGACCAAGGTCATGCCTTTTTGACCTTCAACAGGTCGGTACAGCTAAGGGGCAGCTAAGCATCTTCCCCCTCACAGCCTACACCCAACTATTTGAGCACCTGTTACTGCTTACAGCTCTGAGTCTCAGCCTTGACTGCATATTATAATCACCTGGAAAACTTTTAAAACTCCTGTGGCATAAGCCACAGCCCAGGACAATCAAATCAGAATCTCTAGGATTAGAACCAGGCATCCATATTTTTTTAAAGCATCCCAGATGATTTCAATATATAGCCAAGGTGAAAACCACTGGTTTAGAGCAACAGCAGTGAAAAACTATTACAGTAAGGTAATCACATGGAGTTGGCTCTAATTTGGAGGGACTATAGTTTTTTTGTTTTTTGTTTTTTTTTAATCTTGATGATTTCACACATATGCCTCCATATAAGGGTCATGAGTACTTTTGGAAATATTTTGGAAATTAGGGCCATTAAATCAAGAGTTAAAATTGAACTAAAATGAAATGCAGGAACACCTTCTTTTTAGTATCCATATGCCTCTGGTTTTTGTCTGCATGGATTCCTTTCTGGCAGGTCACCACCAATGGAACGGGGCAGTCTGGGTTTGCGGGAGTTTTGTCACACAGAGAGGATCTCAGATTTAAAATCAACCAGTAACACTTAAAACTAAAGGCTCACTGCTGTTAGCAGCTGGTAGACCTCTCTGAAGTTGGCTCGAGTCATCTAAAATCATTCCCATCAATAACCTGCTCTGGGGTGTGCCTCAAGATGTCCCTGGGGATGCTGTCGCCGTTTGGAAGGACCAACCATCTGAATGGTTAGCATGCATAGAGCTGCTTGCTAACATATGAAAGAAATAAAAAAAGCAATTGGTTTGCAGCTGAGTGCAGAGTCACACAAAAATGTCAGCTTTCAGAATGTCTACGAAGGCATTGAGTAGGCATTGGCCAGAGGCCCAGGGACTATTTCTAGGACCTTCCAAAAAGTTAAACTTTTTATGGGCATTTTTTGTTTTTATTATCTAATGATGGCCTAAAGCAAACACAGAAGAAGCAACCTCAGCCCCCTGTAGCCACAGATATAACTGAGGTGAGATTAAGTCTGATTCAAGGGGTATTCAGAAATATTTTTCCTAAGGATATTCTTTACTAATGGATCTTAAGTGGAAAAATAACACAGTTGTGCTTGTTGCCCTCTGTGACCATTTTGTAATGGCGATACTATCTTGAAGTTATTCAACTGCCGCATCAAATCCTGAGATGTCTCTCATTCCTTGCAGTTCCTGGAGTACTCAGATCACACGCCTGGGAAAGAGAGACCATGAGACGTCCTGCCCTAAAGAAACAGCATTTCAGAGTCTTTCTGAACAGACTGGAAGAAATAAGTAGAAACTCTGCCCCCGCTGATCACCAAATGTGTGCAAAGGAAGAGAGACAGAGGTGAGACAGACCAAGAGGTCCTCGGTCCTCATGCCCGCTCTGGCCAGAATCCTGGAGGCCGTGGAAGCTAGTTAGGGTCTGGGTGAAGTCACAGTGCTTCCCTTCGGAATCACATGGCCACTGCCGAGGGTCTAATTAGCCCTGCGAATTGTGGATGATAGAGAATGGGACAGCTCCAAGTGACTATTAAAAGTCTTGGCTTATGTACTTTTTTGGCTTATGTGAGTGGTTATTTCGTGTAATAGAAGCCACATTGCTGGTTATAAGGGTTCATCAGAGCTATATCCTGTATGAGCCTCTGTGGCCATTAGGGTGTATTAAACCCAGAGAATGCAGGGCGGGGCCAACATAATGTAGTTTAGGGCAATGCAGCCCTGCCCCTGTTCCACAGGGGACCCTCACAGCACCAGGAACAGAAGGATCAAGGACCAGCCTGATGAAGGACAACACCTCAGAGACCAGCAGGTCTGGAGGATGGTGCTGGGCCCATTCACCTAGAGCTACGACATCCTTTCCGTCACTCCCATAAGGTCAAGTGTACCCACCCTTCCACGTGGCCTGAGGTTATATTCAGTAAACAGAGGGAAGGGGGCAAAATTTGAAAGGCTGAGTAATAATCCAAAGGGAGACTGGGTTATCTGGATGGCACTGTGTGAACTTGAAGATGTCCAGATATGTCCATTGTCAAGTTAGTCCTTCTGACTCCTAATACCACTCCCCATCCCATGCCCACCTCAACTGGGACTCAGTGAGGGTTGAGGAAGGTGAGAGAAGTTGTAAGAAATGAAAAGTACACCTTTCACAGAAGCAGCAGAGAATGAATTCTCCATCTGTCATTATCTATGTGACTTCAGGTAAGGCACTGGTGCATTTATTCATGAATATCCTCTTCCAGGGGCCGTCCTGGGCACGAAGCAAAGAAAGAGTATCCTCGGGGAGGGTAGCTAATCTCTCTGCTCTCCTCAACCTCCTTTTCTTTCTAAACCTAGGGCCTGAACCCACGGAATAGGAGAAGATATTCGCAAATGACACTACAGACAAAGGTCTGACATCTAAGATCTATACAGAACTCCTCAAACTCAACACTCAAAAAACAGATAATCATGTCAAAAAATGGGCAGTAGACATGAACAGACACTTCTCCAAAGAAGACATACAAATGGCTAACAGACACATGAAAAAATGTTCATCATTAGCCATCAGGGAGACTCAAATCAAAACCACATTGATATACTACCTTATGCCAGTTAGAATGGCCAAAATCAACAAGACAGTAAAAACAAATGTTGGAGAGGATGCGGAGAAAGGAGAACCCTCTTACACTGTTGGTGGCAGTGCAAGTTGGTGCAGCCACTTTGGAAAACAGTGTGGAGATTCCTGAAGAAATTAAAAATAGAGCTACCCTGTGACTCCGCAATTGCATTACTGGTTATTTACCCCAAAGATGCAGATGTAGTACAAAGAAGGGCCACATGTACCCCAATGTTCATAGTAGCAATGGCCACAATCGCCAAACTGTGGAAAGAGCCAAGATGCCCTTCAACAGACGAATGGATAAAGAAGATACGGTCCATGTATAAAATGGAATATTATGCCTCCATCAGGAAGGATGAATACCCAACTTTTGTATCAACATGGA
>CM052896.1:10048981-10065948 GCA_028534135.1 Potos flavus | reverse complement strand
ACTTACGTGTGGAGCATAAGGAAAAACATGGAGGACATTGGGAGAAGGAAAGGAAGGGTGAATGGGGGGAAATCGGAGGGGGAGATGAACCAAGAGAGACTGTGGACTCTAAGCGACAAACTGAGGGTTTTGGAGGGGAGAAGGGTGGGAGGTTGGCTGAGCCTGGTGGTGGGTATTGAGGAGGGCACATATTGCATGGAGCACTGGGTGCCGGGTGTGGTACATGAACAATGAATCTTGGAACACTGAAAAAATAAAATAAAATTAATTGAAAAAAAATAAACCTAGGGCCTGTAGTCGATAATTATTACTTTTCATATTACAATGAAAATTACTTTTCTTACCCCTTCTCTACTTCAAACACTGTTGTTTTAACTTTAAACGAGATGTACCAAAACTTATTTCACTGCTGTTGGGAATTAAATAAAAGTATGACCATGACCATAGGTAAGAACATGGGTGGTTCTGGTGAGTTAACTTTTTCATCCAGGAAAAAAAAAAAAAGAATCCACTAACTAGTTCTGAAAATGAACTCCGCCTGGATAGGTAACCCACCCATCAGCTTTTCTGTTCACTGGGGGCCTTTTCCCTGTCACACTTCTGGGGATGGAGGTATCTCATTTCTTCTTCCTACTCTGCTTGGCTGGTCTGGCTTCACACTCAGCTTTTCTATACTTTCATATCCATCATCCCTTAGACTATCTCTTATCTTTCCCTGGGAATCACTTGGGTCCTTTTCCTTGGATCCTTTCTCCCAAGGGCCACTAACCCACAACTGTATACAACTTACATAAGTTATCATAAGACTGAGAATAACTAGAAAGATCAAGAGGGGATGACACTTAAGCATTTTATTAGAACCCTGTTTATATTCCCCCCCCTCCTCAGACATGAGCTTTGCATCTCCGTGTCAAATTCTATCCTGACTCACCCTCTGGCAGAGAACCATGCTTTTCAAATTTCAACTGTAAGATTTCTTACCCTCTTTAGCAAAGACTCAACCCCTATCCAGAGAGATTTTTTCTGGGATTTACCCTTCCAATCAGGGAATCTGAGGCTCTAAAATTCCCTACAATATAGTTCCCCAATTGAGAATTATTCAGCTTGTTTTAATAAAATGTGCAGAGGGTTGGCCATGAGAAATGCATTAGCATTCCAAGTCCAGCAGCACCTTCCAGGAAAATGTTCATGGTCTAGGGTTACGGTTTCTCCACTACTGTAATAGGGACATACATTGCCTTCGTGTTGTCTTCAGCTTCCTCCTTTTAACTTCTGGAAAAAAGGCACACCTCCATGCACGATTATGTACGCACATGCATATGTTCCTCTTGCTAATTCCTGGAAACAATACACACACACACACAACTATGCATACGGATGTAAGGATGTGCACACACACACCCCTTTCAAGGACAAACACCAGTGCTTAAAGAGAAATTTCACTTATGGTTAAGATGTAAAGAAAGCAAAGGGCTTTTATTTCCATGGGAGTAACAGAAACTAGGATGAGAAAAATAACCACAGTCTCCCACGGGACCATCAAAGATGAGGAGCAAAGGAAGTTGTACGGAATCCCAAGGAGAAGCCTGTCTTAGGCAAGAGAGACACATGGCAATTTCCTTAAGGGGAGAAACAGTCCTATGCGCTCTGGCCAAAAGCTAAAACCAGCCATATACGCTTTGGAAGGAGAATGTATAAACACACCATAGTATAATCATACAATGGCATATTATTCAGCAACAAAAAATGAAGTACGGAGGCATGCGACGATATGAAGAAACCTCAGAATCATCTTTCTGACTGAAAGAAGTCAAACATAAAAGAGTGTAGAGGGTATCGTTCCGCTTTTCTGAAATTCAGGAACAGACGAAACTTTGTCTTGATAGAATTCACCAAAGTGGCGACCTCTGTGGCACTGGAGATGAATTGAAGCACCTTCCGGGTTGAGAGAATTTTAGAATATTGTGTTTGTTTGCAGTCTCATTGACACACACGATTAATTTATCAAAACCTATCGAGTTGTACTTAAGATCTGGACCTGTCACTGTAGGTCAGTTTGGCCTCAGCTGAGACAAACACACAGAAATAGAACGAACCACGTGCTTAGTAGGTGTGTACTTCTCCATAAGTCATTCCTCCATCTCAAATAGATAGACTTCCGATATCCTCTAAATTAATCAAAGGAACATATTCTGCATGATACCTCAGGTAGTGTTGTGACAGTCCTAAGAATTTACCAGAGGTGTGCACCAAAACACACACACATAATGAAACTGGGTGCAGCCCTGAAGACTGGATGTTTTTTGATCGGTGTAACTCGATGCCCTAATTCCTCTCTGCCACAGCCTTCTAGAAGTGAGACCTGGGAACACCAAACAGAAAGGGCAGGAAAGAATACTTCAGGGGCCTCGTGTGCCTGCTGGAACAGTCCGGCTAGACTTGCCGTGGTTGACAGATCCACCATTTCCTCTCTGAAAAGTGGCCCATAAATGTTATAAATCTCTTCTTAATCCAGTGACAAGGGGTTGAGTATGAACTTTGGTTCTCAGTCTCTGAAACAAAAGGAAACTTCATGGAATTCCTCACAGTCTGAAAGGGAGAGAATAGCAGTCAGGCAGGAGGTGAGGACACATTTGTTGGCGATGTTTTTTTCTTTACTTGTCTGAGAGGTTTTCCAGAAGTTACTCTTTCTCCAATGCTCTCAACAACCAAATGCACAAAAACGAGCTGGAAACGTGGCAACTTTTGTGCTCGGCTTGAGGCTGGTGTGGATACATGGAGGAGGGCATGGCCAAGAGAAGTATAGAGAAATTGGACCAGAACCTGTAGGTGAAGATCAGACAAGGACCCCTGCTTCCAGATCTCCTGTTGTGTGAGCCAACCGGGCCCCAATTGTTTATGCAGTTCTGAGCTGGGCTTTGCTGACTAGGGGCCAGAGGACACTACCTGATATCATGCTGAATATATATTTGTTGAAATCATATATGGCTTGAAAATTCACAATCACCTTTGGGAAAGTTTCATCTTTGTCACATAATGCTATAAGGTTGCTCTTCTACGTCTGTCTGCAGAAAGGCATTTGTAAACCAACCTATGTAACAACAATAACATCAGGTTCAGAGTAAGCATGAGAAAGAACGTGAGGATTACTTCCTAAGCAGCTTCTATAAGAACCTTGCTAACGAGCTTTCCAGAATTAGCTAGAATGATATTAGTGACATCTAATTTTTAATCACGGTTCTTGGAAAACCCATGTAGGCTAGACAAACTAGTCACTCATGGACTGGAAGCATATGGTTTCTCTTTGAGTAACAGTTGTTCTCACAAATCCCTCGAGGATGAGGATGGCAGGGGGAATCAGGAAAACCCATCACCTTGGTACATATGGAAGCTATCCCAGGCACCCAACCCCAGCGCCTGCCCCTCGCAGCGTGAGTTCACTTCCCTTCATCATACTTTATGCTCTCCAAAAATAATGTGGAGGAAGCATACATGATGTACTTAAAGATATACCGTCTGTTTTCCCTCTCTGCCAAGAGAGGAATTCCTTATTAAAATGAAAGCCTCAGGTCATCATAGGAAGCAGGAAGCTAAGATAAATGTCCTTCCTTTTTTTTTTTCCCCTCCCAAAGCACATGTACAAATTATTTCCCATGGCCACTCAGCAAAACAGGTGGACACACTTAACTTTCACACACACTGTGTTATGTCGTGTAATGGTCTAGCATGGTTGGATGGGACTGAGCATGGCCCATACCCCCATTTAGACAGTGGCTGTGAGTCCTTTCTGCTCTAAAATGAGTAAAGAGAGAACAATGCTGTGAACCCAAGAGAAAGACCGAGGAGGTTGAGGTAGGGCTAAGTGATTAGCCTAGAAACAGTTGCCCCTTTTTCATGCTATGGTCTTGGTTTCTTTAGATAATCTTCTCTAGCACAGAGAGCCCTATTAAGAAGCATACATTTCTAAGCTTAATAAGTTAACTAACCAATCTATTCTGCCCTGCCCGTTCTTCAAAACGCATTCGTGAGAGAAATCAGAACCGTGCCTTCTGCATCCAACATTTCCCAAACCACCCCGTCTTGCCCCATCGCACAATAATTTTTAATAGCTCCCTAATGCTTTCAAAGCATCTCCTTGTTAGCCATGGAATGACCTACTTGCCAAAATGATATTATTTCCTTGGATTTTGTAAGAATGAATGGCCTTGAGTTAGGGATATGAAATATTAGGAAAGTTTTATATTCCAAAAGAAGATAAATTCATCCCCAAGATATATATACAGCTCAGCTTGAGTCTTGATTGTGTCTGAGCATCTAGCTGGCCAGATGGTTGTCCACTGGTCGTGCAACATGGAATAAGGAGAATGAGGAAATATGTTGAAACCAGATGCCTCATCACCCATAAAAAATAATGTCTTTATGTTATCAACTTGGAACCTTTGTAATTAGAGTACTTTTAGTTCTGAACAGTCACTTTTGTCATTTGAATATTTTCTAATCTAGAACCTTTGTGATTTGAATAATTTGGGTTCTGAACTTGCTAAGACACTCCTTCCTCTTCCCTCCATGCTTCTCATATATACCACTTAGTGTTGGGGGAGAATTTGACGAGGTAAGACATGCCATATTCTTAGCACAGTTCCTGGTACAGAGTTGGAGATTAATCGATGTTGCCTTTCTCTTCCTCATTCTTTATCAGAAAATTAAGGAGAACTTTTGGGAGAAAAAAGAATTGTAGTGGAAGTTCACAAGAAAGGAGGGTTTGCCTAGGTAGAGAAGTTGGAGATGGAAGAAATTCCATGCCAAGACAAGAATAAGCAGATTCACATAAGTAAGCAGAGACCAGCAGGAAGTATCACATGGTCAAGTGCAAGTAGAAAATATGACGGGAAACGTCTCTGGCAAGACAGGCAGGAGGCGATTGATAAAGAAGTGTCTCTTGTCATAAAGTCATCTTTAACCAAACTGTGTATTATGATGATGAATATTTTTGACAGCCTAACGATGTCTGGAATATTCCAAGTCATTTTTTTTACACTATGAGTATTTTATATTTGGAGATTTCTATTTGTCTAAGAACATGGACAACCATTATTTAGGATTGAGCAAGTCTATCCTGCAGCAAGACAAGTGACCACTTTTTCAGGTCCCCTGCTCATGAGCTTAGGAGCTGGCAAATTCTAGCAACGATCCTCATTTCATCTCAACGCTGTTCTTTTTCACAAAACTAGCTACTCTTAGGGATATTTGAGAAAACACAGAATAAGTACTGAACTAGCAGAGACCCGGACCCAGCACAACGAAAGTGTTTAGTAATTTATTCTCTTGGGTTTAGACTTGATTTTAGTCCCATTTCAGCAGTCCTGGTCCATCCTTTTTTTTTAAAAAGATTTATTTATTTATTTATTTGAGAGAGAGAGAGAGAATGAGTGTGGGGAGGGAAAGAGGGAGAGAGAGAATCCACAAGCAGACTCCCTCCTGAGTGCAGAGCCCCACATGGGGCTCAATCTCACGACCCTGAGATCATGACCTGAGCTGAAACTGAGAGTCAGACACTCAACCGACTGTGCCACTCAGGCACCCCATGGTCCATCCTTATTACGAATTGGCTGATTTGCCTTTGAGAGAGTCTTGTAAAGCAAAAACAAACCAAAAACCCACTAACCTTCCGCTTCCTCATTTGAAAAAAAAATGGGATTATAATCCCTATTTCATAAGGATGCTGAGAGATTACTACTCGATGGAATCAATGAAAGAGTCAAGCTCAGTCTCTGGCCATAGCTGACCAGCTCGTGCCCCGTGATTCCAAGGTCAAGTAGTGGCGGATTAGAGCTCCTATCTGACACACTGCCCCAAATCACTGCCAGAGGGTCTTTAAGGATTCCGTCAAGACAAAAGTCTTCTTTTAATCATTTTCTTTCATTTTGGTTTGGACACTGGTGATGAGTTCCTTTTAATATCCATTCTTTCTGACCTAGCTCAGAGGAAGGAAATGTGAAAATAACAAGTTTATATAAATATCCTTTCTTCTTTTGGGAAGATCTGTACCATTGGTCTCCATTTCCTCATGTGTAGAAGGGGGACTATAATCAAATGTGTGCCCAACACCCTTCCAGGTTTAATTTTCTGAACCACATGTTATTGTGGGCAAGATATAGAGCGAGAGACAGAAGACTTACAGGCATGTTCTTTTCTGGACACCTCGTGGATGACTTTGCATTCTCGATTGTAAATTTCGCTAAACTCACAATTTAGCAAAAGAGGTTTTTCTGTTGGGTCTTGCCAGTGAGCCATACAGGAGAAGCCAAGATTTGAAAATGCCATCTTCTCTTAATTTCCCTTGCCCTCCCCAGTCTCTGTCCATGGAAGTGTGATTTTTTAAAAAGAAGTGTCCTAATAATAAAAATGATACCATTCCTTACCCATTAAGTCTATTATATCTATAAGTAATAAACTCTTAACTACTGTTATGGTCCCTGATTATGCTACAAGTATAAGGTAGCAAGTACCAATGAGAGAGTGAGTGGGTTTGGAAGAATATCATAGACGGGAATATTTACTGAATGTGTTAGCTGTTGTTAGACTCCTAGACAGCGGGTCATAAGAAGAAAAGCAAGTATGAACCAGAACCTGTGCGTGTGCCATTAACAAACAAACAAACAAAAAAGAATTTGTGTTTTATTTTACTTTGATCCAGACACTCCCTATAGATATAAGACATTGACTTGAAACCAGTATTACAATAAATCTTTTGCAAGGTGGAACCAGTTCCCTAATCAATAACATAATTTCCACACGGTTTGCTCTGCAAACTCCCTTTCCAAATGATATAAAATTGTCCTGTGTCCTGTCCCTCCCAGAGACCATGGGTGTAGCCAACAACCGCCCGGTTTGATTAAGGAATGTCTCTAAATGTGAACGTCCGCGTGCTCCAAACGCCAAGGGACATTTCCATTTTGCTTACAAAGAGCCGGGACTCCACTGGAGAAAAAGCAGCTTCTGTAGCAGGAAAAGCTTAATTTAAAAAATCCCCAAGCAGTGCTCAATGAGATACCTCTGTGACCATACACAATAGACCATTGCTTTGGGGCTAATAGAATGGATTGGTTTCTCCTTGGACTTTTCACACTCAGCAAACCCAAAGAGTGAGATGAATTCCCAAGGAAATTAAAGGCGCGCTGGAGGAGTTCCCTGGGACGTGTAGCTCGGAGGGGTGCCTGAGTTCCTGGGGACATTTATGAAGCTATCTGAGAAAAGAGAGAAGCTCAGCGATTGGCCCAGATGTGCTTTGGGTCCCTTCCCCTCGGGCCGTGTCTGGTGTCTCTGCACCTAGGAGTGGCTTTGTGCCCACACATTGCCCCGTCTCCTCCCTTTCCCAACCCCCAACTGACACGGACCCTTTTGGGGCGCACTGCAAAATGCTCCAGGTGCTCCTGGCCTGCCTTGCTTGGCCGCTGGAGCCTTAAAGCACCGCCAGGACAGCGGAGTTCAGATGGCTTTCCCTTCAGCTCGAGAAGCAATCCCTTCTAAATTAAACGCCAGGTGTGAAACAGGTTTTCTTCTTTATGCTCCTCAACTGTGAATAAACAGAAATTCCTGTGCAAGTGCAAGATAATCCACGCATAATTCATCCCGGGGCTTCGTTTTCCAGATGTGCAGCCACTGGCGGATTCCCACGTCTGTTTCTTGGAGACGCAGTTGTCCATGCAACGGGATCAGACTCCCACACCCCGGCCTCGCTCGCAGCCTCTCCCCACCTGCCCAGCTTCCCGCTCCGTGTGTTGCTGTCTGAGATCCTCTGCTCCTTGCTTCCACTGATTTTTCATACTTTAAAGCTAAAATTGAATTTACCTTTATAAAGCAAAATTGTTTCTTGTTTAATGGGGAGGTTTTAGGGTTTCCTCTTGTTCGCCTGTTGGAAGACCGCTTCCAAGACCGGGAAGGACCTTCTGAAGTTTTCAGGATTATTGTTGATTTTTACTGGGAGAGAAAGGAGGGATGGAACTGGCTTTCCCCCACCTCTTTTTTCGTGTGCCTACGGTGTGCTGCTCAGCTAAGCACTTGACCTATGTCATTGACATGTAATCATTGGGGAAGGTCAAATGCTTCCTCATCGCTGTTCTGCATCTTGTCCACCCCTCCAACAAATGTACTTGGGGAAGGATCGGAGGCTTTGGGGAAGGCTGTGTGGGTTTGATTGCTGCCCCAGTGTTCTCTAGCTGTGTGACCTCAGGAGGCTAGCCTAACCTATCTGTATTTATTTCTTCATCTGTAACGTAACAGTTGCAAGCATTGTTACCAGGGTCAAGGAATACGTGCAAAGTGTTTAACGTGGTGCCTGGCAATACTAAATAGTTACTAAATGTTCTCTATTGTTATTTTATCCTCGCTAGTCAGCAAAGAAAATTGCCACCTGTATCTTTATTTTCAGCTATAAAAACATTGCATCTTGGCTTCCCTCCATGTCTTAAACCAGGAGCTCGGCAAAATTCATAGACATTCTGTTTGAATTCAGATCCTGTAGACTTCATGCTAGTCTATACCACCTTTCTTTCTGACTTCACCTCCTGTAAATTAACCTTGGAATCCTGTATTATTTCCAAGTTGCCCAGGGAAGCGACAACAAAACAAGATGTATTCAGAATATAATTTTCACCACTGCAACATCCGTCTCGTTGGGATGGGTGTGCGGTTTATTCTTCTAGGGTCTTGGCAACTTAAGTAGTATTTTGTGTGTTTGGATAACATATTCTCATGCCTTTCCAAAGCAAGGTCAATCCTGGGAAAATTAAAGCACCTTCCTGGCCACATTGTTCATTATTCCGCTTGGATATCACAGGTGCTCTTTCAAAGGGACATTAACCTAGTGTAATTGCTCAGTTCATCCTTCCTGACTATTACTAGGCATTGATTGGGCATTACTTTCTCTGGGTGACCATTTCTCATCTTCGACTTTTCTTGCCCTAACCACAAGCAATGACCTTTCCATTCTCAATCCTATGTCACTTGCTTAATATTTAGGACTCTAGTTTCTAGCAACAGTGCATGAAAAGATTTTGCATACAGGATGTCTCCTGGAAACCCACATGGCCACCCACTATCTCTCCCCTCAGTGGGAATTCACTTTAAGCGAACAACCCGGAGATTCATAAGGGCACGCGACACTGCCCAGGCTACTGAATGCTATGTAAATAGAACAATCAGAAATACTTTATGCAAAAAAATAAAAAAATAAATAAATAAAATTTTAGTTCACAAGAGTCTCTGAATGAAAATGCACATCAATTCTAGGATGATGCTATTTAGTTTATTCCCATTCTGTCAATTAGAGATGTGGCGGGGTAGGTGGGGCTTGGAGACACTTAGGGTGCTACCAATTACCCACGGCTATGACCACATAGAACAACCCCCAGTTGGTCTGGCTCCCCTTCTACTCTCTCTCTTCATGAGAGTATTACTCACTAAGGTCATGGGTTTAACATGGCCTCTAACATTTTAGAACACGACCCTCTTTTTGATTTCGTGAATCTGCCAAGTAAGAATTCCACAACTTGGAGGGAAAGGAGGGAAAGAGGGGCTGCTTTCTTTTATCCAGCAGATGGTGAGAAAGACTGACTTCTTCATAGAAAAACAGGGAGGGGTAGAGCCCTAGACTCATGTGTCTTTTAATATTGTGCTGAGCTTACAAGCAAACACGGCCCCAATAAAATCAAATGAGGAGAATATGCTGTACCACACAGGAAGGGCCCTTGGCCTCTGGAAATCCAGAAAGGCAGAAAGAACCTAAGATTTGGAGCCAGATGAACCCACTCCCTATGTGAAGTTGGAACCCTTCTGAGTTTCCCAATTACTTCATGCATAAAATGTGAGTAATACTGCTTACCTAGTCTAAGAATTAATATGAGAGGTAAGTGAAATAATATATAAAAGGTCCTGGCATAAAGTGGTCACTCAGCATTTTTAATTTATTGCACCTGTGACTTGCCTAGAATCCAGAAATTGCTTCGGATCCAAGAGCCTAGACCACCATCTTGCCATCAGCCATTCCGTTCATCAACACTATTGTTCTTTCTGTCTGCCCAAAAGACTCTTCTGGGGAATGTTTCTTCCTTGACTCTAACCTTGTGATTTGAATGGCATGTTCTTATTGATTGGGCCAAGGAAAGGCATTTGCTCGAATCAGAGTATTTCTCTGGGATTTGGACCTTGGGGTCAGAAGGAGCAAATCTCAGACTGTTGCTGGTGGCAAAGCTGGCATATGAGAGGGACGAACTGAGGCTGCTGTACTACCCTCTCCCCCATGTGGAGAAAGTGGGTCTGAGAGACGAAGCAGAGACAGACTGGGAGAGAGGGTCCCTGAAGCCAGCCGCCTCCTGCCTTTTCTCACTTTCTGGAAACTTCCAATACCTCACAGCCGCCTCTCCCTTCTCTCTCAAATCTTTACAAAATCTAGTTCAAATTTTGTTGCTTGAACATACAATTAAAGGAATAAAGCAATATTTTCCCAATCATTTAAGATGGATATTATTCTCATTTATTAAGAAACAAGCTCAGAGGAGCTGAGCGATCAACAGAGGTCAAGAAGGCCGTCAGGAGCAGAACTAGGATTCCTACACATCTCGGAAGCCAAAGCCCAGGCTGTCCTTCGCTTATGCTCCACAACCTTACTGTTCACCAAGAGGCACACTGGTCTCATGTGTATGCTTGGCTTTCCTGAGACACCACCCACCCCACTACATGTCCCATGCTTGTGCAACTACTGAATGTTCTGGCTGTTTCCACTGGGCCAGCCGAGCCCAGCACTCACGCTCTCTAACTGCTACCCATCTGGTCTACCATTCAAGCCTCGTAGGGTTCTTCTCTCTTCTGAAAATATGAGAGGGGGCTTTTGCTTCTGCTCCTCCCTAAGCCAGGAGCTCCTTGACGATAGGGATGGTGTCCTATGCATTTTTTCTTTTCTGGGGCCAGGCATATGTATCTGTGCCCTATCTTTCACTGGCTGAGCGAGTACACACCCAACAGATAACGTTCCCGTGACATCGAAGGAGGGCAGTGAGCAACGGCTGACGTGGAGCCTGCCCGCCGAAGCTAATGGAGCCCATTCTCTGCCTCTCCTCTTCTGCACCCCACCATCCCCAGCCCCTCGCGCCTCACTTTTCAGTAGCTTCCTCCCAACTTCTGAGCATTACCGGAATACATAAGACCTTGTCTCAATTTCAAATTCCTTTTCTGCCACAGGGAACGGCCACCGTGACACATTTATTATCGCTTCTCTGCTTGGCGACGTGCAGGACGAGTAGGCTAGAATTAGAACAAGCTTGCAGACAAACAAACGTACTGTAGGGTTTCTATATTGGAAAATCAAGTAAAAGGAATATCCGAGGCATGTGTATTGAGCGTCCTGTGTGTACCACTTGTCTTTTTTTTTTTCTTTAAATTTTTAAAAGTTTTATTTATTTATTTGAGAGAGACAGAGATAGTGACAGAGATCATGAGCTGGGAGGAGAGGGAGAAAAGCAAGCTCCCTGCTGATCAGGGAGCCTGATGCGGGGCTCGATCCCGGGACCCTGAGATCATGACATGAGCCGAAGGCAGACGCTTAACCAACTGAGTCACCCAGGCACCCCAGTGTGTACCAGTTGTCTTGCTAATGATATCATCTAAAAGTAGTTCAAATTTTGTGATCTCCGCCTGAAAGTTTTTGAACACCACGTATTAAGGCACCCAGAGGACAAGCAGAGAACATCTACCTCTTAAAATCCAGACTCCCCGCTGTGAAATCAGAACCAAGGCCATTGGCTGGACCGCAGTCCACCTTGTAAGATGCATTTGCCTTGTGCTGGCTGGAGAGAGGGTCGCCAGCCGGTGTTGCCGGTGAAGGAGTCGGCTCGGACCTGCAGCGCCTTACAGAGGAGGGGTGCCCCTCTGCATCCCTTGCCTTCACCTTTACCAATACCCCCTTGCTTGCTTCAGTGCGTCTGGAGATTCATTCTTTTTATCTCAAGTACAGCTAATCCATGGATGCAATAGCAACAGTGCCCGGGACACAAAATTTCAAGGGGAGAAAACAAGGAAGGTGGTTGGGGGAGGGGATGACATGACAAACTACACACAGCAGACTTCTTGTTGAAAAGGTGCCCCTGGGGGAAAGTTTTCAATAGAAATCTATAGTCTGGCATCAAAGCGAACATACATCATTTTGTAATTAATTTCGAGAGTTGGGGAGAAACATTAACTATTGATTCCAATTAGCTTTGGGGTCTAAATTAATTGTTTTCTTATTTGAAAATTCCTCAGCAAATAGCTGGAAGGAGGTGGGGGAGAGAACAATGCTAGGAACCCGGGTTGTGGAATTAGAGCGGTAACTCAGAGGATTCCTTCCTCTGGTCCCGCAACTGCTTTCACGACTGCTAACCACCCAGTGTTATTTCTTCCGCAAGGGCAGCAGGTTCAGGGATCTTCAGCCAGATTGCTGCCACAGCCACTGGCAACGGCTAGCATTCTCAAGGTCATTTAGGATTTAGTGGGTTTTGCTGCTTACAGGAAATTAATACATACGGATTAGTGACCATTGCAGCTAGATGTTTATGAGACACCTTCTATTACTTCCTAGGCTCTGAAAACAAGCATATCTGGCAGAGGATCTAGGTGCCTGGAGTCTTGATGGCTGGTGCACCTAATTTGTCCCTTTAGTCCCAGAGGTGACGTTCACCCTCCTCACTGAGGCCCCTACAGTTTCACTCACCCGTGTCTATAGCCATTCCTTATGTCCGCTGACCCTGACCTCTCCACCTCAGCGAGCCTCTTCTAAATGCATTTATTTATGGTTTACAAACGGACCCATTTCTCCTCTCCTGTTTAATAGCCAGGGATCTTTCCCACTACTTTTTTAAAAAAGATTTTATTTATTTATTTGAGAGAGAAAGAGAGAGAGAATGAGTGAGCAAGAGAGAGACAGCACAAGCCAGAGGGGAGAGGCAGAGGGAAAGGGAGAAGCAGACTTCCCACTGAGCCGGGAGACCATCCTGGGGCTCGATCCCAGGACGCTGGGATCATGACCTGAGCCAAAGTCAGAGGCTTAACTGACTGAGCCACCCAGGTGCCCCTCTTTTCCACTTCTTTGATGTCAAGATAATAAATCGACCCAGACACAGAAAGTAATCTGATAGTGACACTTACCACTTGCAAACACTTGGTTTTATTAAGGGAGAAATGGGTTTTCTTAGTACTTCTGAGACTGATTTTTTTTTTAATATTAGGAGTGAAGCCAGAAAACTGGAACAAAAGTTTATATGTGTATATATATACCCATATGTATGTATATATAATATTATATTAATATATTAATTATTGTACATTATAATTATAGAATACATAAGTATATAATATATTATAGTATATTATCATATAATTATAGCATATATTATCAATCACCATATTAACTTTATTATATCAATCAATAAATAAAATTTGAGGAATGAGATATTAGATTCCTCCCATATCGGGAAAAACCTTGATGCTCAAGGAAAGACTCAAGAGTCAGGAGAGAAGGAGGAGGGCGATGTTTCTGAACTAAGTGTGCAGGCTTCCTCCTTAGATTTCAAGCACAGCAAACAAGGGCCTGATTTCTTTGGGCATGTGCTGCCAGTGACGACAGAGAGACTTCCTGAGAAGGCGTGGTTCCACCTCCAACAGGGTGCCCGGTGGCAACATGGCAATGGCTAATGGAGTTTATTGGGCTGGTGGGCCTGAGGCAGTAACATAGGGGGCTGCTCGTTTCTCTGTAATACAAAAAAAAAAAAAAAAGTCCCTTGGAGCTACTGAGACCCCAAGGAAAGAAAACACAGAAAACTAAGCAGGCTCATGGACTGGGAGAGGGCTGACATTGGCCGGGAGACCAGAGTGTAGGGATTTGGCAACCAGAGACAGTAACAAGCATGGCGATCATAGGTAGGAGTCACCTACACAATGCCCAGCTACACATCCAGTGCAAGAGCCAGTCCAGGTTATGACGGCTAAAAATGGAGAGGGAATAAAGCACCTCAATTGGAGGGAAGTAGGACCAGAAGTCTCTTTTCTGATATCCAGGAACTTGGCTGATTCTGAGGGAAAAGTCAGGAAAACAGTCAGAAGGAATCTTGAAACTGAATATTTCTTAAAAGTGACCAAGAAACAGAACTAGTAGATGTGTTAATAATATTTTAATTTGCTGAGGAATCGGTCTATCAGTCAGAATGAACCAGAAAGGGATAGATCAGCTTATCTTGCTCGAGGACAGACATGCGGAGGGATCCCCGGGGAAGCTCAAGGTCAAGGTCAAGAAGAGGAGATTTACCAGGAAGCCAATGGGGTGTAACCCTCAGGGCCTCACCGGACAGACCCCGCCAAGGGCTTCCGTTTCACTTTGTGCTTGTCACCTTATATTCTTTGCCTTCAGGTGGGCTCCACAATCGACGTCAGCCCCTCAGTTCAGATGTGGAAATGAATGGGATGGATTTTTTTTTTTTAAATATCTGAGCTGCCTTGGTAAATTGAGACTCCCAGTTCCTGTCTATACCACTTGGTTGAGAATTTCAAGTTTTCTTGGCTCCTGGACCGTGAGCTTTATGAAGTCAGAGACAGCAATTTGACGTCTTTATGTATTCCCCTGTGCCTTGCACAGGGCACAATTCTAAGTGTATAGTGGAAGCTCAGATGAGTTTTACTTATTTTATTTTTCTTTTTTTTAAAAGATTTTATTTGTTTATTTGACAGAGAGAGAGATCACAAGTAGGCAGAGAGGCAGGCAGAGAGAGAGGGGGAAGCAGGCTCCCAGCTGAGGAGAGAGCCCGATGTGGGGCTCGATCCCAGGACCCTGAGATCATGACCTGAGCCGAAGGCAGAGGCTTTAACCCACTGAGCCACCCAGGTGCCCCTTAGATGAGTTTTAAAAGAGGAAGCCAGGCTTGGGAAGAGTGGTCAAAAATGGTGTCTTGGGAGAGAAAGCTTTATATCGGCTTTGATATTGCCATTCAGATGCCTGAGAAGGAGCACAGAACATGCCTGTCAGAAGGACTAGCAAATTCAAGGAGGGCCAGGCAATTGCCAGTATGGAAAGTTCTCGATAAATGGGCTCGGGTCGTGATAAGATGGGCTTTCAATGACATACCGTATTCTGGAGATTCCTGTGGTCAGAAAGGAGACTGACCAAAGACTGATCCCCAGTATTCATCATCTTTCCTACGACCTATCAGATCATGATCTCATTTGTAATTTGTAAATATAAGCCAAGCCCAAATCTCAGGCATGCTCTCTATTAAGGAATCAGGATATGCTTCACATGTAGAAGTTATATCTATGAAGTACTCCCAGGAAAAATCGACTACCACTAGCCCCAGGCTTATAAAATCTCTTTACGGGTGATGCCATATCCTGGCAGTCCAGGAAAATTAGCAAACATGGATCTCCCAGAGAAAAAGGACATCCCTGAGCCCAGATGTGTGCAGATGCAGCCTGCGGTCAGTGAGATGGTTGTTCATCCCTAATCTCAATAAGGCTATTACAGACAGTGAAATACTTCTGACACATAAAAGTAAATTACACATCTAAGGTCTTTTTAAGCTTTCAGGCAGAAATTAACTTATAAGTGTAAGATCGTATGTCCCTAGTTTTGTTAATGATACAAAAAAAGTACATAAGTATTAATCACCATCTCTGGTTACACCTGTATTTTAACAACTATTTAAAAACCACAATGTCAAATAAAATGATGCAAGATCAGAAAATTTCTAAACAAGTTTTGTTTAGAATCCACACACACACACACACACACACACACACACACACACGCAGATACCCTGCCCTGGTTCCAATATCAGAGTAAATTGACTGTAAGAAGAAACTGTAGGGGAGAAAAAAAGTGATGTTTCACCACTTCCAATATGACTAAGAAATTCATAAACCACAGGTAGACAAAAAATATATTTTGTACCTGAGATAAACCAAACACAGCAGAGTCACCCTGACTTGGTCAGGATTCTAAGTAATAAAACCTTCACTAGTTCCTATAAATGTGAACTCCTTTACAAAAGCATTTTTGTTCCTGATGGTTGCTTTGTTGATGTCTGAAGATATGTCTTGACATTTTTGAATAAGGTAATTTGTGTGAGAAGGGGTACCTCGGTGGCTCAGTCAGTTAAGCATCTGCCTTTGGCTCAGGTCATGATCTCAGGCTTCTGGGATCCAACCCTGCATCCCAAGCTCCCTGCTCAGATGGGAGTATGCTTCTCCCTCTTCTCTGCCCTCCCCGTTCCCCGCTCCCCGTCCCCTGCCCCACCGCACTCCTGCTCTCTCTCTCTCTCAAATAAATAAATAAAATCTTTAAAAAAAAAGATAATTATGTGACAAAACTGTTTTTTGGTTTGTTTGCTTTACTTGTGCATTTGTTTGTTTGTTTTTTGCCTGGCACAGATAACTATAACTCAGAAACCATGGTATTTTTTTCCTTTTAATTTCTGCTTGCAGTTTTTATTTGGTGAGCCATTCTTTTGGAGTATGACTCCCTTACATTTGATTTCCTTCATCCATGCTTCTGTTTGAGTCTTCCTTTGACAATACACAAGTAGAAATTCAAGTATTTCTTGAAAAAATGTTCTTCATCATTAGCCATCAGGGAAATACAAATCAAAACCACATTGAGATACCACCTTACGCCAGTTAGAATGGCAAAGATTAACGAGGCAAGAAACAACAAATGTTGGAGAGGATGTGGAGAAAGGGGAACCCTCTTCCACTGTTGGTGGGAATGCAAGTTGGTACAGCCACTTTGGAAAACAGTGTGGAGATTCCTCAAAAAATTAAAAATAGAGCTACCCTATGACCCGGCAATTGCACTACTGGGTATTTACCCCAAAGATACAGATGTACTAAAAAGAAGGGCCATATGCACCCCAATGTTCATAGCAGCAATATCCACAATAGCCAAACTA
>CM052896.1:10020561-10048481 GCA_028534135.1 Potos flavus | reverse complement strand
TTTTTTTTTAAGATTTTATTTCCTTATTTGACAGAGGGAGAGAGAGAGCACAAGCAGGTGGAGGGGCAGGCAGAGGGAGAAGAAGACTCCCTCCTGAGCAGGGAGCCTGATGTGGGACTCGATCCCAGGACCCTGGGATCACGACCTGAGCCGAAGGCAGACGCTTAACGGACTGAGCCACCGACGCACCCCAGATTATTACTTTTATTAATTAAAAAGCTTTATAAATTATTTTTGTTTTGGGGATATTGTTACTGTTCTCCCAGGAATTATTTCAAAAATATTACTATTTTCAAATAGAGAAACTGAAACTACATATCATTTATTCATTCAGAAAATATTTTGGGGGTTGCCATTAAATGTCAAGCCCTCTGCCAAACACTAGGGAAACAGTAGTGAATGATTCAGATCCCGTCCTGCTGCTGGGATAGTGGGAAACTGGTTCGAAAAAACCGGGACATTGGAACCCCAGGTAGTAGGGTTAGTGGAAACAGACAAGAGAGGAGCATAAGCCGAAATGTAGGCAGTCAGGCAAGGAGCCTTAACAGATGAAAATGACGTTAACTTAAATCTTTGAAGTGCGACAGGATGAAAATCTGGTCCTTGAATAAAAAAAAGGGTAACTTCCGGGAAGTCAAAATCCCCAAAAGAGCTGGTCCAACTTACACGTCTTTCGGTGAGATATACAGTGCTTCAAGCAAGTTAAATCGAGGGGAATGTTCTAGAACAAATGAACTCACCTATGTGCCTCCCTGACTTCACGTATCCTACAGGTGAGTGTTTTACACCACAGGTACTGTTATACTTTGAAGAAACTAAAAAAAAAAATCATCTTAAAAAGCACCCTCTTTAATAGAATACTATTACCATTTACATTATTAGAGGCTAGAAGCCATAATAATAAATATTTCTGCATGTGTTACTTTACCAGCATAGTACAGCTCTATCTTGTCTTTTTTAAAAGGCCCTTGTTTAAGATCATGCAGACGGTTACCACCAGAATCAGGACTTGAACCTTGGCCTGTGTGACCCCCAAGCCAATGCACACTATATGCTCTCTTGCCTCCTTCCAGTGCATGGATACCTGTGACGGGCTCCCTCTTGTTGAGGGCACACCCAAGGATCAATACTGCATAAAAACAAAGTCAAGATGTTCATATACATGTTTAATGTTTAAATAGGCTACTGAATCAATAGGCCTAAAGTTTTTGATATTTAACACTTAAAATTGGTTAACTCTGTTTGCATAATAGTTTCATCTCCAAGATGTTTGCAATGAATAACTCAAATCAGGAAAACATACCATCGAAGTGCAATTAGGTTGGAGAACGTTAGGTCTGTTAGATGTGACACAATAAGAAATACATATTTGGTCTCTGCCCCTGGTTCCTGGCACAGAGCTTCTAACACCCTTGTAATTTCCAGAGTGATGGGGTGGTAGGAATATCTTTGTTCTAGCATTAGTCTTTGACCCCAGTTCCTGACACAGAACTCCTAAACCCTTTGGAATCTTCTAGACGACAGGGGCGTGTGATCAAATGAGGCAACTCTTGGTGGGCTTCAGGATGGGGATTGGTCAATGGAAAGACCAAACCATGATGAGAAGTTTGGAACTTTGAGCCCCAATCCTGATCCCCCAGGGAGGGTAAAGGGGCTGGATATTGAATTAGTACTCATTCACGCCTACATAATGAGGCCTCCGTAAAAAAAACTAGGCTTCTTTGAATATACTTTGCTTTGCAGACTTGACTTTGGAATCATTTCATATTTTGTATAATTATAAATACTGAAAACAAAATTATGTATCAACTTGGTTATATAATCACCCAGAGATTAATTTCATTATTTGACTATTCATACCCCACAAAATATTTCTGAAGATCGATTAAAAAAAAGTCTTAACATGTTTTCCGAAAACATTGTTGTTGGTGGTGTTTATATTGTAATTTTGAGACTGTTGTGGGTGCCTCTTTGGAGAAAACAGATGAGAAATTATGTCGGTTTCCTTGATAAATGGAATTTTCAGTATGTGTGCACACTCGCATATTGATGAGGTTAAGAAAAGCGTTTGTGGTTCTGAATTTGAATTGGCATCATCAGTATGAACCGATGAGGTATCTTAAATCTTAAAAACACTTCCTAGTTCAGTTCACTGGAAAGGCCTAGAAAACCATGACCAACCCAGTAGCAAAGAGAACCCTTGTTCCTCAATTTTGGTCTCTAAATAAGGAACCAGGGCTCCTTGGATAAACACCTGATTAAGAATAGCAAAACCTAGGGCTGCCTGGGTGGCTCAGTGGGTTAAAGCCTCTGCCTTCGGCCTGGGTCACGATCTCAAGGTCCTGGGATCAAGCCTGGGATCGAGCCCCGCATTGGGCTCTCTGCTCAGCGGGGAGCCTGCTTCCCCCTCTCTCTTTGCCTGCCTCTCTGCCTACTTATGATATCTCTCCCTCTCTCTGTCAAATAAATAAAATCTTTAAAAAAAAAAAAAAGAATAACAAAACCTAAGTCACGCGCGTGTGTGCCCACGTACACACACACACAATATCACAAAGAAAACAGGGACATAACTATAGGCCTAAGAAATATTTTTAAAATACCACATGAGATATTCTAAACAATTTTATGCCAATAATATTTTAGTAAATTGTAATTTACCAAAAGTGACTCTAATTTAAGGGGAAAAAAAACCTTAAATAGATTAAAAATACATTTTGTGTAGTCAAACACCAGATATTTAATTCAAAAAATAAAGGTACACCTTAAAATATAGATTGTTAACCTACACATGGTAAGATCTTGAGTGATTTTTATATGCTTCTCTTTGCTTAAAAGAGTTTTTGTAATATACATTTTATATATATGTAAGTGTATATATATATATATATAGCCAAAAATAAATAAACCAAAGTAACACAAGTAATTTTTTAAAGACCCATTTTTAGATTGAATTTTGTTCCTTATCTTTTCCTAGCATTCCAGGGCTCTGGTCACAATATCCTATCCATCAGAAAGACATTTTTGTTTCTCCTAGAGCCTCGACCACATGGAAATTATTACTGTCCGAGAAGACCGCCCCACTTCACGCAAGTCCCTGTCCTCCACTTGTCTCAGGGGCCTAGAACTCTGTCCTGGTCCTGCTGGTCTCTCCTTCACGTTGTTCCTTACCAGGGAGTGTGGTCCCCACCGAGCCTGGAGAAGGCGACTCTCCCACTGTGTTCTTCAACTGTGGTGGGACCCTAGCTCTGGTCCTCTTTTGTCTAAGCCTGTTAACTCATTTTTCAAAAGCAGACAGCAACCTATCGTGAAGGTTAAGGATGGGGTTTTCTGTAAAGCAATCAGTATTCTTTCCTGGCACAAAGTAGACACAAACTACACCGTAGTTCATTTCATTCTTCCAAGCGGCTTCAAAGGGGCACAGCAGAACATTTAGCAAAGTCACTGTTCCCCGTTCTAAAGCCGCTTCCACAATTGCCCTCAGCTTTTGCCCTATAAAGAGGAAAATTTGGGTGGGAGGCAATGATAAGAAAACTTCACCTACATCAGAAACATTTGACCCCATCACAACCTCAGCAAAAACGAAAGGCCAGCCTGGCACAGGCCCTCTCTCTGGAGCCCCAGACAATCCGAATGCAGTAACCAAGCTTGCTAAAAAAAAAATGACAGCGTGCCACCTAGCTATGATTGCTCCGAGAAAAACATCCCTTTCATGATAATCTTATTAGGGGAAGAGAGTGGGCTTTCTGTGTCTTCTTTGTGAAGAGCAATTTATTTATGGATAGTAAAAAGGAAATAAATTCTCCTGAAATGGCTCCTTGGTGGATCGGGGTCCACGCAGCTCATTCTGTGTTTATAGATAAGGAAAAGGTCAATTGAATGTTATGTGTTTTATGGGTGGTTTGCTAACACGCGGCGCAGCACCGTGTGGGGAAGGAACTGGCTGGCTAATTCAACCTTTCTTCTGGGCTCCTTTAGAGATGGGTTGGAAGGGAGATTTCTCTGCCAGGGGCCGTCCGGGAAATACCTAGCAATCACCTGTCAGGAAGCATTTGTAGGGCTGAGGGGATTAAATACTCCGTAGGCGATGAGAAAGTGTTGTTTTTGTCACTGTGGAAAATATATAGATAATTTTTCAGGTACCTGTTTGACAGGTTCCAAAGGAGTGGCCTATGTGTCCCTGATTAGTGACTTCTTCCTGTGTTCCTGAGGTCATTGTGACATTTCATTAAAATATAAAAGTGGAGAACCAGTTTGGAGAGAGTGGGGAGAGGCTGGGCCCAGATCCCGTTCTGGGAGAGGCGGAGGGTCCTCGGATCCAATTCCTCTCTAGACACAGGGTGTGAAATCACAATCGGCTCTCCCTCGGAAGTGACTTTGCTTTCCTTCCTTACCACTTTTCTCATTTATTCGACAAATATTTAATTAGTAGACCCCATGCGCCAAGAGTCTACACGGCAGACCCAGAGAGGACCCTGCCCTTAAAATGTTTGATTTCTAATAGAGACGGGAAGGAGGATGAATTCAAAAGGTTTCGAGTGCCTTCTGTATGCCCCCTCCCTAGCTATTGAGAGTCTAACCCCGGGGAAAAAAGCAAGAAGGGTCCCTAATACTTGGTGAGCACTTATTATGGTCCAGATAATGTATTAGGCATTCGCACAAGATTTTTCTCACTTTATTCTCGTAAATACGCTTTTCTCCATTTGAGGGGTTAAGAAAACTGAGGCTCACAGAGGTCTTGGCAGTAAGGAGAGATCAGAATTGAAAACCCAGTTCATCTGGCTGCTACTGAGTGAGGAAGAGGGGGGATGGGCAGTGGGTGGGAAGCGGGTCAGAGGGGGTAGCAGGTGGGCAGGCCAAGAAAGAGCTTCTCCGAGGATGTGGTGTTGAACTGAGTAGTGAAAGGAAGAGGATATAAAAGCAAATGTTAGGCAGACTGAAGACAAGGCAAAACAAGGCCGCTCCGGGCAGACGGCAGTGACCTTCTCTGCGCCCCGCCCGTGTTCTCTTTAATGGCGCAGCGAAGCCAGTGAGAGGGAGCACTTGTCTCTCCTGCAGACCCAGCCCAGCCTCCGGGTTGGAAGGGGTCCAGGAGCAGGGGGAGCGCCTCAGGGCAGAGGAGGGACGGGAGTCAGTGAGCACACTCCTCTCCCCCAAGCTCCCTCTCCTGTGGTTGTCACTTCCCTCAGTCACCCTGGTCTCCTTCCCTGTTCCTCCTGCCTCTGCCCTCAGGGGGTCCCCCCCAGCCTGATTCTGTGCTTCACCCTGATGTTCTCTGGCAACCTCAAGCAACCACCTCTGTTCACCTCGACCCAAGTGACCTCCCGACCACTCGTTAGCCTTGACCCCTGGCTCCCGATTTGCTGAAATAGAAGTCCTGACTTTGAGTCACACCTGTGAGCTGCCCTCCTTTCCTATTCCCGTTTCCTTAGTTTTGTTCAAATCAGAACTCCATCCCACCTGGACTACCATGGTCCCTTAATAGCTCCTCCTTCTGGGTCTTTCTACAGCCCCTGCTAATGATGGTGAAACCTGTTCATATGCGTCTCTCTTACTATTCTGTGAACCATCCCAGACAGGGACCGCTGTGATTCCTCTTTGCCTCCCAAGTATCTGGCAATCTCTGAGCTGTCAGTGATGCCTGTGGGATGAACACCTCATCCCGTGCCCCCCGTCTCTCCTGCACAACCTTCTAACCCCCTGCTAGGAAAACCCAGTGGCTATCCATTATAGACAGGATAAAGCTTATATTCCATAGCCTTCCATTGGAGGCCATTCACAAACTGGCCCTGGGAAGTCTGTCTCTTACCGCTCTCCAAAAGCCACTCGCTATTCCAGCAAATTCTGCCTCTCCCCTCACGCATCATGTCTGTGCCTTCCTGGTGCCTTCATTTTTTCCTTTCCTTGTCTTTTCCTAATGAAATCCCACTCATCTTACAAAGCAAGATTTGAATCCCACCCCATTCACCAATCTTTCTAAGATTTCCCTAGCCTGAAGTCATTGGCTCTTGAGGTCTAGAGCACTCACACATCCTCCCCAGCTGCCTTTCCCTGTGAAACATCCACTACGGGGCTCAGGCTTCTCTCCTGACTAGCCTGTAGACACCACAAAGACAAGGTCCCCAGACCACAGGACATTTGCACCTCTGATGTGTGCTACACACGAAGGATGCTGAATAAAGCCGTCGTTATATATCATCTTTCAGAACCTGCAAAAGACAATTCTTCAAATGCACCCTTTCCTTCTTGCATGAGTCAGATTCCAATTGTTATTCAACACGCACGCACAGTGCAAATCAACTGAGATCCCATCAGCCGAGCCTTTGCAAGGCCTCTTCGGAGGTGGCCGTGTCTGCAGGGTACACACCTGCTCTGACTGGCAATTGGGCGGGGTGTGTGACGTTTCAATGGCAGTTCAGTTAGGGACTGTGATTCAGAGACAGCGTTTGATGCCTGGAATGGGGGCCACTTGCTCTTTTTGAGGGAATTCTCAAAACCAGACTTCTTATAATCAGAAGGACTTGCTGACTCAGCGCCGGGTCGACCTTCCACTTATGCCATTCCACTTCACCTTCAAACTCATTTTAGGCTTTCGATACATGACGACCCAGATACTAAATGGTTTATGCTAGAACATGCGGCCTCATGAATGGTACACTGACTTTCTCAGCTTAATTAAATATCTACCTGCAGGGATTACAGCCAAGCCGTGGCTGAAACTTGAAATCCTACCCGCCTACCTCTGCATACTTCCTGCACCTGAATGGCCGGGCTAGAATGCCCAAGAGAAAGGAGTCTGTTGTGAAAGGGGTTGCATTACCTGCCCATCCAGTGGGATGAATTTTCATCATGCTGAAAATCTTAAGCCGAGCAAGACTCTGGGACCTTTGCAAGGGGAGCAAGGTGAATGGGAAGTTGCACTGACTTTGCAAACAAATCCCTATGCGGAACACTGATACGGGACCAAGCCCTCCCTGGCTTGACTGTCTTAAAAAGAAATACAGGAATTATGAAAGAGGGTGGAATTTCAACCTCAGCCACTTTTAACTCCATAAGTATGTGCATAATTTCTCCCAGACAATGACCTTGTGTTTCAGAGCCTCCTATTAGTATCAGTTTGCTCTTAAATCAAAGATTTTCAGATGCACGTACACTTGGCCAAGAGGAGGGTCCATCTCTAGTTCCCTCATGTCTATTCCCTGTTCCCTCCAAGAGGCAGCTGGCAGGACCCTTGCCAGGATTGCATTCCTGTGGTGACTCTGAAGGGACCTGCTACCCCTGTCCTTCAGGGGACGATTAGATTTTACATTAAAGTCTGCATATAAACCAAGAGGCTATGTCATTGGGGGACTGCTTCTAAACGAGAGGTTGCAGATTGCAAAGTGCCCCGCCCCTTGTCAGATGTGCAAGTCTGTGATAACCAGAATCTATATCCCACATCCATTTTTACTGATGGTTCAGTAATAATTTCGGCAAAGGCTGCGAAGTCTGGGATCTGATGAACCTGGAATCAAATCAAAGAGGTGAGACTTTGGGAGAGTCCCTTGATACCTCTGGTTTTTTCTCTGTACAAAGGGCGAAAGAATATTCGGTTCCCAAGACGGTGTTGAGGATGAAGGGAGACAGTAGTGTCAAAGGGCTTTGCGTCATGCCTGGCACATAGTAGGTGTTAAATAAAATGTCGTTAATTTCTCCTTTCTTCTCCAGCAGTGAATTTGATGGTGTTCATACGATGCCGAAGGGGCTTGTTACTCTGGTTTTATTAACATTCCAATAATTTACTACCGTTGAGTAACAAAAGGAAAAATCGCGGCTTACTGGTGTCTCATACCACTTATCCAGAATGCCATCAGTCGCTGACTTAATGTCTGGTTGTGGCTATCAGGAAACGATGATTAGTGACTCCCATGTTTGGTGGAAACAGATTGAGGAGGTAAGAGAAATGGCTAAACAAAAACTCAAAGCTTTGCATCGAGTCCCTCTTTCTATTGAAGAAACTGGTGTTTTCTAAACTGGTGCCCATGTGGGTTTATTCTGGATCCTTCTTTAATTCCATTATATCTATATCAATTGCTCAGCTGCAACATAGGCTCAAATATTTTATGATACTTAACTTCAAGAAAATGGTTTCACCATGGTAGCAAAATAACAACAAATATAATGGAAAATATATTAACTCTAATTCCCTACTGCACAGAACTTTATAAATGCCATCAATATTTATACAGCATGTAAACAGAAAATCAAAGCTATCTGGGACTGAGGCAGAAGGTATACACATCCAGGAGCCCTTCCTGACAGTGCAATTTTCTCTGCTTAGATGAGAGGAAAATATTCTGGGATGTTTCTTTGTTATAACGGTTTCTTCACCATGTCTGAAAATTGCTCTTTATTCCGATGTATCCCATTTTTTTCTCATTAGATCAATTGTTCTTATTTACCTTCTTAAAATGAGCTTGCCTTGGGCCACATCGTCACGGTGTAACAAATGTAACATTATCAAAGAAGGGAGCACAGGGAGGTGGGGGGGGGGGGGGAGTCCGACCAAAGATGAAGGCGTCTTACACAGGTACTCAGTCATCATCGTAAGAGAAAAATCATCGAGTAGAAAAAAAAAAATGCAGTTAAACCTTTGTGGAGTCATAGCGAGCTGGTAAGGTCTTCTCCCTACTGAGCTATTGCCCATTCAGCCTCGTTGTCATGGAATAGTATCTTTAAAATAATTGACAATGGAGGAAAATGTATTATTTTGATAATGCTGCATTAGACCTCCACTGACATCTCGGTCAGAGCCTTGGGTTTTGACCTAGTTAAGCCACCTGCTCTGTGCGTGCCGCTGTGACATTGTTTGCTTTCCGTTAAGGGAGACGAGAAGCATGTGCTTCTCTCGATTTTTAAATCACAAAGCGGGCACTGAAGCTTCCATTTCTTCTTTATCAACTTATTTTAATTTGCTGTCTGGAGTTAAGGTAAATAATGAGATCCCAGCACGCAACTAAGTGGTGATCAATCCCCCTGCTTTGAAAAGCGCGAATGATGACCGGTGTTTCTAGGGCAGCAATTCTGTGCTTGGCATTTTCCATCCATCACATGATTTCTTCCTTGCAACAGCTGTTTGAGATAAGGATTACTGTACCCGTTCACAGCTAAAAAGCTGAGGTTGAGCAATGTCATGGAACTTGTCAAATGTCACACAAGAAGGGGCGGAATCGGGGTTCAGACATGTTCAACTCTGCACCCCCCCTTTTTCTAATTCCCTAGACTACCTCTCAGAACTAGCGCACTTCATTTCATATGGACAAAGGGTCCCCCAAAATAGCTGCCAGTAGTTTGTTCTCTCTGATGGCATTCCAGGGAAATTGCTGCAGAGATAGTTTCATTGTTTTTAATATTTACTTATTTAAGAGAGAGCCAGCATGAGTGGGAAAGGCAGAGGGAGAGAGAGAATCTCAAGCAGTCTCCATGCCCAGTGTGGAGCCTGACCCGGGGCTCGGTCTCATACCTCTGAGATCATAACCTGAGCCGAAATCCCCAGACGGACGCTCAACGGACTGAGCCACCCAAGCACCTCTGGAAATAGTTTTAAAAAGTAAACCTATGTTTCACAAAGAGTGTTTTTATTTGGGAGAGTGAAAATTACAATAAGCTCAATCCACCATTAACATCTGTACTCCCCTGTGTCCCTGGTCCTGCCTGACCTCTTTTCCTCCATGGACGGAAGGTCAGTTTAGGCTGCAACCGTGTAGCCACCAGTTTCCTACAACAGAACCTCTTTAGGGAAGAGGAATCACATCAAACGTTGCTGACGGAGAACCTCTTCATCTCAGAACTACTACCTTCGGTTTCAGGAGTTGCCAAAATAAAGAAAGAAGAAATACGAAGACAGGACAGACTTTGGAGGAAAGAGGTCATCATTCCCGGTGTTGCCAAGAGCTGAGTTAGCAAGTGATGCTCATCAACAACCTCAATTACATTTCGCCTCCTCTGCACAGCGGGGTCATCCCAGCGAGTGATGCTCGCCTCACCAGGGGCGCCGAGTCCCCGGTGTGACGCCTGCACACAGTGTACCTGCCGCACATGTATTTAGTTCCAAGGGTCATTGCTCTCCCAGGTCAGCATTTTTCTCACTTTGCAAGTAAATCAGGCATGACAAACCAATGTGTCATCCATGTTTTTTCCCCTTCCAGATATGCTATTCGATCAATACCAATTCCCAGTGGTTACGACAAAGGCGGGTGCTTTTACTCTGCGCTTGTGCCCTCCCCGCCTGGAGGCATCCTGACAATTGAGCAGCACTGATGGGACACATTGAAAGTAACATCCCCCCAAGGGGATAGTCTTGGAGACATTCGTCTTCCTAGAAGTGCTGCAAGCCCAGGAAGGAGAGGGTGCAGAAGCCCACACTCATACAGACCATTTTCCTACCTAGCCTTTTACTTGTGCTCAGAAATATTTCCAATAATCAGGCTATCAACTTACATTTTTCAAAGTAGACAGCATAATAGAATATTGACTTGGCATTTGGTGAGTTAAATAAGATAGCACTGCATCTAAATGAGAATACTCTGGCAATAGAGATCCACTCACAATTACCCCCAGAAATGTGGGTTGTGTAAATGGCTACCTCTCAGCAACTCGCTTATGAAATCAACTGGCTTATGAAATGATGAAGTCAGAGATTTTGTTACGTTATGCCTGAAACTAGTCCCAGGCCTTGTCATTTCTCGTGGAAGTGCAAATTGTCATGTGGTCCCTTTTGCAAAGAAGTTTTTTAATCATATGTCATTGTTATGCACTGAATAATTGTATCCACCCCAAGAAAAAATTCATGTGGAAACCCTCACCTCCAATGTGATGGCATTTGAATCTGGGATTTGGGGAAGGCAAATAGGGTTACATTAGCTCATGTAGGTGGGACCCTCATGATGAGAGTATTGGCTAATAAGGGAAAGAGAGAGATCTCTCCATGTGCACGCAGTGAAGAAAGGTCAAGGGAGGACCCAGCTAGAAGCTGGCCACCTATCATCCAGGAGGCAGGCTCTCACCAGGAGCCAAATAGGCTAGTACCTTCATCTTGGACTTTCAGTCTCCAGAACTGTGAGAAATCAGTCTCTGTTGTTCCGGCCATCCAGTCTATGGTATTTTGTCATAGCAGCCTGAGCTAAGGAAGAATATCCCTTTTAATCAAATTTAGTTAATACTGTCACCCACATATATGGAAAAAATATTACGAGCAATGTGGTAAAGAGCCATGCAAGGTCATGGTCCAAGTAGGGCCAGATTTAGAAGGCTCAGTTGTCACCCAATCTGAGCAAAGTCCCTGAAAATGCTTCTTACCACATTCATCCCCAATTATATTCCTGTTCCAGAGCAAATGCCGTGGAGTACATTTGGGTAGAGATGCAAGTCAAGTGCCTCCATCTTACAAAATCAAAATCAGAACACATGACCAGACAAGGGACTTCTGGAAGCTTTAGGACAGAAAGACTCAATTCAGGACAAGAATGCACAGCCATTGCAATTATTGTGCATGGAAAACATTTTTCTCCTCTCCTTAAGGTAAGTGTGAACATGATTGTACTTAATGCTCTTTAGCTTGCAAGTGACTGAAATTCATCCAAAACTACTTAAACACCTGGCGGAAAGTGCCAGAGTGTGGCTTCAGGCATGCTGCTGCCGGGTGCATTCTCCATGACACTGAATGGTTGTATCCCACCAGACTTCAGTTCCATTTTCCCTGGGTCAGCCTTATTCTTAGGCAAGCTCTCCCGCAGTGGCTAGAGAACAGGGCACCAGAAGCTTGGGTTTGGTGATCGAGACACAGGGAGCTAGGGATTAGGGGCTGATGGTCACTGGCCAGCCTGGCTCACATGCACCCCTGACCAAGCCTGAGTGGCCATGCGCCAAACCTCAGACCTGTCCCTGCCCAATAGACCGGTGTTTGAGAACAGCCACCCCCAAATCACAGTGTGAGGGCAGGAGAGGGGCAGCTTCCCCAGGGGAAATACTGCTATTCCCGTGACGAAAAGCTGCTGCAGCAACGGGCCAATGGACACCATGGTTTATTCAACTTCTTTCTGCTTAAGGGGCCTGACTTTATTGTATTATAGGCATCATATCTGTCTGTATATTCTAACACTGACTCTCATGTGAAAATATATGGTTGCTACAAACTCCATTCAAAATACAATAGGTTAGGCCATCATGAAAACTCTAAAATATTTCTTTAAAACTCAGCGATTAAGTGTTTCCATTTATGATTTTATCAAAAACATAGAGCATCCTATGTAACTGCACACATCATGTGCATAAATGTGTGAGCATGTACGTGTATGCATGTACACCTATCCACATACATGTGTGCACAGATATTCATTATGATGTTTACTATAAGCCAACCTCCACCTTCCCCCTCCACTTCCTTCCTTCCCTGTCAGCCACTGTTCTGATAGCTGGGAGTATAACCTTGAACCAGAGAGATCAGCTCTTTGCCTCATATAACTTGCTCTATGGGAGTAGAGGTAGAGACAGAAAATAAACAAGGAAAACGGGAAGGCCATCTGGTGTTAAAGAAATTGGCCAGAAGCTGGGTCTAGCCCCCATAGAGCTGGCATTCATGGCCTTTAAAGAAGGCTGGGTCTCACCACTGGTGGGGTTCCCCATAAGTGCTGTAGGATGGAGAGCCAAGCTGGTCCTCCTTCCCCTCCAGGAGCTTCTCCCTGCTTGGGGCTCTGCGTATCCCTCCTCACCCTGCTCCACCACTACCTTACGCTTCCCAGCCTTCCCCGGAAAGTCCTTACAGGCAACAACCTTCTATGTTAATGTTTCCAGATGAGCTTTAAACTGACCCGAAGATGCATTGTCCTGGTTGTGCTACTGCTCTGTTTTGTCAGATATCAGGATTTTTGATCTCCTGTATCCCAAATAAATCCTCTAAATTGTTTTCTATGTGTGTCTTTTCATCATTTACAACTCCACATTTGTTACTGTTGTTTTAGATTGAACAAAACCCCTAAGATTGTGGATATGACAAAATGACTGAATTTGAGGACATTAGCCTTGGGGCTGGTGGGGGCTTTGCCTGTGTTGATACGTCTATCCCAGTGCTAAGAAAAATGCTCAGCGTTTGTAGGATGAATGAGCTACTCAAAGTCCCCAGTGACAAACTTGTACCTTTCGGCAGCACCGGCACCTTTAACTGCACTCAGAGACTGATATCCGCCCCTTCCTTGCCCACCCTCTTCTTCGTCACAGTCACCCCCTTAGTCGGGCCCAAGTGCCCACCACGGGCCTTTCCGCCACTTCCTCTGTCTTGGGGTTTGCTGCCTCTGATCCTCTTACTTAATAATTTATACAAATATAAATATATGTATGGATCCGGAGTCGTTTGCTGACTTGAAATCCCCTTCTGTGTTAGTGCATAATGTCATATGTATCCTAAAATGCCTCGAAGTACGATTTTTGATGCTATTCCATTTCAATTCATTGTATCATTACATTTTAATCTCCAGGAAAGATTCAGAAGCTCCAGGAAATAAAAGGGCATATGAAATGATATAAGCCTTGAGAGCTTCACTGTGTACGATTATCCCACCACACACCGTCTTCAGAGCAATGCGGCTAAGACTTTATCAATGCTTTTTCAGGATTTTGCAGTTGGAGTGTAATCTCCCTGGAATGCTCTGAATCTTATCCTTCACATGACCTTGTAAGAAACCAAAGTATGCCAGATTCAACATGGGGAGCGCTAGGCAACCTGTTTCAAAAGTCTGGGGTAGAATTTTGGAGGGCTTACAAAGAGCGAGTGATTTCAATGAAATCTCCCTAGAACTTTGTGGTCCCCATGGTCCTCAAGGATCAAGATACTATAGTTATTTCCCTAAAAAAACAGATGTTTACTGTGCTGACCTTCCTTCCTCTCTGTTCCCACCCTGAGGTAGGGACCTCTATGTTTCTGAAGGTGCTACACTTGGCAGACTCCCTTTCCAGCTCTGGAAATTTGGTCTAGTTACTATCTTTATTTCTCAGCTTCCTCATGGGTAAAATGGGGTTAATAACAGCACCCACCGAGAAGTACTCAACATCATATTAGAGAGTTCACGAAGAAGAGCTTAGCACATATTGAGCCTGCATTCAGCACATAGTAAGTCTTCAATAAATACAAGCCTTTGCGATCATGATTAAAAAACAAAAATAAAAAAACCTCTCTTTCCAAGGAAATAATGCACAGGGTTTGGGATGAGGGAACTAGCAGGTTTTATAGGGAGAATAATTTGGAAATTGGATGTGATTTTAAAAAATCTAAAAGTAATAATGTGGTGGTGAAATAGTTCTGGACCAGGAGTCAAGAGGTCTGGATTGAGCTCTGGCTCTGTAGCTAATTAATTGTGTGACTTGGGCCGAACACATATTTTCTGGGCACCAACCATGTGCCAGGTGCTAAGGATTCAGAGAGGCTAATAAAACACTGTCCTTTTCCTCCAAACGGTCACAGACTTGTAGAAAAGAAAATTATATGAACACAGAAATCAAATACCAAGTGATCCACACAACCAAACACTTTAGAAAAGGGAATAATTTATAGTCTCCAGAGGGTCCAAGAAGCCTTCTTGGTGGGGGGGGGGGTTGGTTGGAACCAAGTCTGGGTTTAATTGATGTGAGTACAATTGAAGAAGGGGAATCAGACAGATTTGAGTCAAAAACTCAAGCCAGCATCTTACAGCCAAATGAAACAGGTTAATGACCCCACATTGAGCCTCAGTTTCCTCTTCTGTAAACCACCTGATTTGTAGGATTCTTAGAAGGATTAGAAATAACACATATAAAGCAACTAGCCTGGGTCATTAATGCAGGTAACGTGCTGGGCACATGGTAGAAACACAGTTGAATGTTCCTTCCCCCTCGCATTCAGCCCTCCCACTGCACCCCTATGCATCAGACCCAAAGGAATGTTATGTTGTCATCTCCCAGTGCAGTGTTAGAAGCCGCTATGAACTTTACTGGAATTGAAAGTTTAATGTGGAAAGTTTCATGAATAGTTGTTGGTTCAGGTAGAGAGCCTGGGTGAATAAAGACATGAATATATTTCTAAATTTCACCAGCTTTTCTGCTAGGGCAAGGCAAAGGTTAGTCATCCCTTCTGCCTTTTACTTCTGTCTCATCTCTCCTGGGAAGTTGTTCCCACTAACAAATTATCATCAACCCTATTTTCTGCTTCCTGGTGGGCAAGACATACCACCCGGCTTTCCCACCTGACTGGAAAACATCTTCTCTTTCTAGAGAAAATCCTGAGTCTCTCGCCCCACCCAAACTACAGGAGACTCCCTTCCTTGGATTGAGGAACCCAAATTTCAAGCTGCAGCGTAATTCACAAACTCTTACTGGCTTGAAAACTCAACTAGATTACAGAAATCAGTCCACCTTCTGACCATTGCAGAGCTGTGAGGACAAAGATGCTCAGAGATCATTTGGTCCTTCGTATCCTTACAAATGAGAAAAACCCACACTGGGAGAGATGTCATGACTAAGCAACAGAGTCAGAAAATCTGAACTCCAGCCTCCTAGACACAGTTCAGATTTCCCCCGCAAGTTCATCAAGTCAATGAAAAACCCAGTGTAAAAATCCAAATGTCATCAAGCACATTTAGCCAAGGAATTGGAAATCCCTGATAAATACAATAGTAACACAAGTGAGGGTGGAGGGTGAAGATTAAAAACGAATGTACAGAATGGGGTGCCTGGGTGGCTCAGTCAGTTGAGCGTCCAACTCTTGGTTTTGGCTCTGGTCATGATCTCAGGGTTGTGAGATTGAGCCCTGCATCAGGCTCCATGGTCAGCATGAACTTTGCTTGAGATTGTCTCTCTCTCTCTCTTCCTCTGCCACCTTCCCCCCATGGCTAGCGCGTTCTCTCTCTCTCAAATAAATAAACAAATAAAATCTCCAAAAGAAAAAGAAAAAAAATAAAAGAGTTAAATCCTGTGTTAAACCTTAGCAAGATATTTGCTATTTTTCATTCATTTCCACGAAGCCCATAAATATTAATTATTTAACTGTTGGTGGATATTTTAAGAAGATAAAGTGTTATTTCCCTTAATTTCATTTTGAATATAAAATGAAAAGGGACATTAGGCAAAAATTAAGGAAATACGAATAAAATATGGACTTCAGTTAAATACTAATGTATCAATATGTGTTCATCAATTGTGACAAATGCATCATACTAAACGTAAGATGTTAATAAAGGAGGAGACTGGGTGTCTATAGGGGATATATGTCCCCTATATGTCCACATGGCATATAAGGTGAACTGTGTATTCTCTTTTCAGTTTTCCTATACATTTAAAACTATTCTAAAAAATAAGTTTTATTTTAAAAGAAAAAACAAACAAACAAAAAAACAAGCAAGCCAAAAATTTCCACCACGTTCTTAGATCACGGACCATCACAAGAGGACAAGGTTAGAATGGAAACTTGTGAATGTCTAAATGGCACGATAGGCCCTGTGTCCATGAGCCTGTATTTCAGACTATCTGCAAGGCAAATACACGTGGCGTATGAGAATCTATTATTCCTCTAGCCTCACTCCATCACAGCATATTGCTTTAAGCAAACTATAAATAGAGAAAGAGAAGGGCCTTCAAGATGCTGACCACTCCATGTACACATTCCACCCAATCCCCAGGACAACTTTCTGAGATATACATCATCACTTCTCTTTTGCAGATGGTAAGATTGAGTTCAGAGAAGGTAAGAAATTCACCAGAGATTTTTCGAATATAAGTTTAGTCAATATTTGTTTCCATACCTACAGGATACTTTGTTCTTCCCTATTCTTATGAGCAATGAACAGAGACGCCATTTTCGGAAGAGCTGGCCAAAACATGAGATGGCTATTGCTAATGTAGTTGTCATGATGTCTCTTTAGAACCTTCCCAGATGAGACAGTTTCTCAGACCTTCCTTATTTTTGATGACCCTGACAAGAGTGAGAGGCAATGATAAGGTAGTTTGTAGAATGTCTCTTCTTGGGATTTGTCTGATGGTTTTCTCATGATTATAAAGGGTTTATGGATTTTGCAGAGGAAGACCACACAGGGGACATACCATTTTTGGCACGTCATATCAAGGGTGTTGCCTATTAGTTTTATGTATTATTGCTGATGCTGGCGTTACTCACCTGGTTGAGGTAATACTTGTCATGTCTATTTACTGTAGAGTTGTTCTTTTACCCCCATTCTATATGGTATTCTTTGGGGAAAAGTAAGTATGTGCAACCTGTACTTAAGGAGGGGAAATTTAAGCTCCACCTGCTTGAGGGTGGAATATCTAGACAAATTATTTGGAATTCTACATAGGAGATTTGTGTATTCATACCCATTTATTTATGTATGCGATCATTTATTTATATCATTATGAAGTCATGGGTATTAATTTTATGCTTCGGGTCTAATCCAGGACTTCTTTACTTATTTTATTGTTCAAGTCATTCAAGCTTTTGCCATGGGAACCTCTTTCATGTGGCTTACCTATCTTTTTGACAGATTCCTGACATTGTGTTGTTTTTTTTTGCTTGTTTTCTCTTTGGAAATTTTTTTACTCTCTGGTGCTACAACATGTTCTGGCTTATCTTGTTTATTTCCTGCCCCAGTACTAGAATCCTCCATTTCTACATGAAACCCTGGTTCCCTTCTTTGGAAAATGGTATTAGAGACCAAGATCTGGATAGTGGGTATATCATACATAACTTGGGCAGATATACATACCAACCAGTATCTCTATCAAGTTAGACATGAGCTCACATTGAGCGTCTTTGGCTCCAACTCATGTCCATGTCCATTGTGACGAGATTCATTCTAGCATGCTTCCCTTGCTTGTCTGTAAACTCCCATTTGAATAGTGAGAAACCTGATTCCCATCATCCACCACTCATTTACTTAGTTGCTCCAATCCAGAATACGTGTATAGCGATATCAGAAATGTTAATATCTACCCCTATGGAAAACATTATGTACAGTTTATTTTGCCCTTAATCTTACTCATTTACAAACTTATTTAGGTTAACACCTTATTTCTCACCATTCTCAGGGACGTTGTTTCACACACTTGTAATAAGGTTAGAATCTTTTATCACTTTCCATGTTCCATCCTGGGATCCTCCATTCTCCTAGATGACTTATTTTTAAGTTACATACATGAAGGCTCATTCCTTGTGCTATAAAGTACTATGCTTTTGACAGAAGTGTAGTGTGGTTTCGCCTTCCTAAAACATCTCTTGTTCTTTCCCTGTTGAACACCCCACTCCACATCCCCATCTGCTCCTCCTCTCTCCTTCTGAACCCCTGGAAATCACTGATCTTTTAACTGTCACTCTGATCCTACCTTTGCAGATTGCCATATAATTGTAATCACAAAGTACTTAGCCTTTTTACACTGACTACTTTCACTTATTTGAATGTATTTAAGATCCCTCCATTTGGCTCTATTATGGCTTAATAACTCTTTTTCTTTTTATTGCTAAATAATATTCTGTTGTACAGATGTACCATAGTTTGTTTATCCATTCACCTATGGAAAACGTTTTAGTCGTTTCCAGTTTTAGGCACCTGTGAATACCGCTGCCACACATGTTTGCATGCACGTATTTGTGTGAGGTAAGTTTGCAGATCAGTTGGGTAAATATCAAAGAATGGAATTGCTGGATTGTACAGTGAGATGACCGTTAGCTTTGTAAGAAACTGCCGAGCTCTCCTTCAAAGGGTTTGCATTGTTTTGCATTTCCAGTAACAATGAATAATATTTCTTCTTGCTTTGTATTCTTTTACAGCATTTGATAATGTCTTTTTTTAATTTTAGCCAGTTTTAATGTTGTTTAGTTCACAATTTAATGTTGTTTTAATTCACAGTTCCCTGATGATAAATGATGGTTTCTGTTATTGATTTCTAGTTTAATCCCATCATCATGGAAGAACATACGTGATATGATTTCTGCTTTAAAAAAATTAATGTGTGAAAAAAAATTAATGTGTGTTTTACAGGTAGAAGGTGATCTATTTTGGTGAATTATCCATGTAAACTTGACAACAATGTGTATTCTGTTGTATTTGCATGGAGTATTTTATAAATGTCAATTAGATGAAGTCGACTGGTAGTAATGTTAAGGTCAACTATATCGTTACTGATTTTTTTTTTTTTTTTGCCTGCTTGATCTATCAGTTCCTAAAAGAGGGATGTTGTGGACCAGAGCTCTAATAGTGAATTTGTGTATTTCTCATAATTCTATCATTTTTTGCCTTACATATTTTGATGCTGTGTTGTTAGGCTCATATACATTTAGGATTGTTATGCCCTCTTAGAGACCTAACTCCTTTATCATTATGCAGTGCTTCTCTTTATCCCTGGTAGTTTCCTTATTCTGAAGTTTACTCTGTCTGAAATTAATACTGCTACTCTGGCTTTCTTTTGTTGGTGTTCACATGGTATATCTTTAGCATGGTATATTCTCCTCTATCCCCTTACTTTTAATGTAATTGGTGTCTTTATAGTTATGTGGGTTTCTTGAAGACAACACATAGTTGGAGCTTCTTTTTGATCCACTCTGGAAACCTCTGTCTAAACTGGTGAATGCAGACCATTCACATTTTAAAAGATTATTGACACCATTGGATTTTTATCTAATATGTTTGTAACTATTTTCTATTTATTACAATTGTCCTTTATTTCTCTTTCCCTTGTCTGCCTTCTCTGGTTTTAACTGAGCATTTTATAGGATCTATTTTAATCTCTTCTTTTAACATAGCTAGTACATTAAAAAATTAATGGTTACCCTAGAATTTTAGATATGCATTTCATTTTTTGTTATTTTTTAAAATATTTTATTTTTAAGTAATCTCTACACCCAGTGTGGGACTTGAACTCACAATGCTGAGATCAAGAGTCATACACTCTAATGACAAGTACCTCTATATATACACTTTATACTAGTCTAATTCCACCTTCAAATATGCTATATCATTTTGCATATAGTGCTGGTACCTTAAAACAAAATGTTCTCAATCCCTTCCTTCTTTCTGATGACATTGCTGTAATTCATTTCACTTATAAGTATGCTATAATCACCCAATACATCATTATTATTATTATAACTTGCAACAAACACTAACACTTAATTCTTAGATCAAATAGGAATAATAAAACTCTTGAGGTCTGAAGTCTTAAGAATTCTTTCCATGTCTCTGTCCCTGAATTGCTCATTTCCTCTTATATGTTCAACTTTGTTAGCCTTTATTTCTAGAGCCAGTTATGATCTCCATCTGCTTTCATAATCTCAATACCTCAGAGTTTTTGTAATTCCCAAATCTTCTCTAACCTAGGACTTAGATTCTAGGATTCAAAATCCTAAACTACTTCAACTCAATTTAATGTTGAGTGAAATTCTAGGACAGTCCCACTAAATATGCCTAGAAAATAAGATTGTAAAAATCCCTGAACAAATGATACTTCCCTAATAAATTGCCTTCATTGACTATACTTACAATACCTACAAGTGGTTTAAAAAAAAAAAAGATAATTATTGGTATGAGTTGAGTTTTCTAATTTATAGAGACATAAATCTGAGGAACATGTGTGGGTGTGGGATAATGTGAAGTAATGTGGGATAATGGTAGAGGGACATAAAGTTGGATCAGGCAAGTATATTGATACGGGTCCACGAAGCAGAGAGTCTGCATTTAATGTTGCAGCTTATGGGGTTAGAAGTATTTTAACAGTTTGGCTTGCCGGCTGGCTGAAATTTGGACCAAAAGGTGGCCCACAGGGAGGGAGCTGAAAATGCTTGGCCTGCCTTTGTTCAATGTAGAAGAAGGGATTCAGAGACTCAGTGAGATTAGAATATTTGAGTGGATTTGTCATTTAAGACCTACTTACTCTGGGAGGGTCCAGAAGACATACTTTTCACCACAACTGTGAGAAAGAAATTGGTGAGAGGACCCCCGCATCCTTAAAGAGTTCTATGATTGCTCTTTTCCATAGACCAGGACTTAGAGTGGGAACAGCAGTCACTGAATTGGAAACCTGAATACAACGAGAATACCCAGAAGTGAAAGGGGGTGATAGGAGCCAAGTGCAGCACTCCGCCAAAAGCAAGAAGGGCGTAGTTACCATAAAGGTTAAGAGTCAGAACAGCAATCAGAAGGGGGTTGGGGGGTAGAGGGAGCAAACTGAGAGCAAGGAGACATGAGGGAAAGCTCTAGGGTGTGAAACAGTTCCATATCTTTATTGTGATTATGAGTACATGCCTTTATACATCTGTCAAAACTCGCTGAACTGTATACTTTAGAAAGGTAAATTTTTCTATAGGAAAAGTGTGAGTCAAGAAACCTGACTTTTGAAAAAGCCACACACAGATAGATACAATGTAATGGAAACAAAATAAGCTTAAGGAGTCAGACATGCTAGTGTATGATTTCTAGCTCTTCTGCTTATAAGCTGTTATTTAACCATTCATTCACTGTCCATCCAACCATTTATCCATCCATCCATTCAATAAAAATAAAAAAAATATGCCATGAGCTGGAGATGATTAATTAACTAAGGCAGAGGAAGTCATTGCCCTCATGATCTGGTGTATTTGAACTGAGCCCTGAATAATGAGAAGAAGCAACCCAGGGGACCATCTGGGAAATGCATTCTAGGCAAAGATAAAAGCAAGCAGAAGCAAGAGGTGGGGGCAAGCGTGACGTGTTTGACAGCTGTGCAGAACACCAGTGTGTCTGTAATGCAATGAGTGAGCTAAGTACAAGGAGGTGAGATCAGAGTGGAAGCAGTTACCAGACCATAGATGCATCCATGGGGTCCAATAAGCTGGGGTTTTTCTCTGAGAGCAATGGTAAGCCCCCACAAGGCTTTCAAGACAGTCACATGTTCAGACAGATGTTTTAAAATGGACAGTTCTAGCCAATGTATGGAGAATTGCTTATGATCAGCATTTGGGGTTAGGGAGAGAAGGGAAATTGGTGGTTTGGACCAGATGAGCGAGAAAAAGAGAAGTCTCAGCATTTTTTACTGAATCTACTTGAATCTTTTTCTTTTAATTTTATAAAATGGAACTGGTAATATATATTGGTCAAAGTTATTGAGAGAATTACTTGGAGAAATATAAGTAAAACATTGATCACACAATCTACCATAAATTAGACACCCAAAAATTAGTTGCTTAATTTTCCCCACCAATATTTTATCAAAATGAATACCAATAGATATCTCTGTCCTTTAGACATCAGTCAAGAATTTAATGTTTTATTCACTGTCCTAGTTTTATTCTCTTGCCCTAGTTCTGTAAGAACTCACTATCATCCAGTTTGAAACAAGTAAATAACAGCTAAATAGAATGGAAGGATTGGCTTCTGGCAGGGGCTGGGGGGCAGCACTGGGGGGAATGAGACAGATATCCTTTGTGTTAGTTCAGAAGTAGGAGTCTTATTTCTAGAAGATAAGAAGATATCTATCTATCTATCCAGAGATAAAAAAAAAATTTCTAGAAGATAAGAGCAATTTCATGAAGCCCCACTTCTCAATTAGTACTTACTAAAATATAAATACTTCTCTGATATTTAATACTTCCATAAAGAAATTGGCAAATGAAACTTAATATTTGGGAAACTAGTAAAACTAAATATGCAATGTCTCATATACTAGATTCTCCTCCTAAGAATATATTACTTTTTTAAAAAATATAAATATGCACATGTATTTTTAAAAATCTATTTTAGTTCCACAGAATCATAACCAGGTTCTGATAATTTGATTTTCTGTGTAATAGCCTTATGATCGGGATAAAGGCTGACCAATTTCTCCCAGACATGCCTGATTTACTCCCTAAATTATTTGAAGCAACAGATGCTGTCAGTAATTTTCTACACATTTATTTATTCATTACTGCAACCCTGGTTCCATTTATATGTTATTTTTGAGGGTCAGTAAAATGATTCACTGGGATGCCTACCACAATAAAGCCTCATATAAGAAATCGATATTATAAGCATTATATTACTTGACCGCATGAACAAAATATCAGCAAAGTTGAAAATAAATTATAGAGATTATGCCATCTGATAAATGGAAATAAAAAATAACAAATATTAACAAAGACCAGAAAAAATGCAGGACATCACTTAAGTACACCAACACCCCCATAAAGACAGAGGAGAGAGAGAAAAGAACATAAATTATTTAAAGAAATAATGGCTGAAACATGTCCAAATCTGATGAAAGTATTAATCTACATATCCAAAAAAGTCGATAAATTCCAAGTAGGAAAAATGCAAAGAGATCCACGCTCAGACACATCATAGTAAAAATGCTGAAAGTCAAAGATAAAGAGAATATCTTGAAAGCAGCAAAAGAAAAAGGATTCATCATTTCAGAGGAACTCTGATGAGAACAAGTAACTTCTTCAGGAAAGATGGAGACCAGAACACCACGGGATGACATATCGAAAGTGCTGAAGGAAATTAAAAACTGCCAGTGGAGAATTATATCCAGCAAAACAATATTTTAAAAAACTAAGGCCAAATAAAGACATTCTGAGAAAAACTAAAAATCAAGAAAATATGTTGAGAATAGACCAATCTTACAAGAAATACAAAAGAAAGTTCTTCAGATGGAAAGCAGAATACACCAGAGAAAATTGCAATTGAATCTATGTGAAAATAGAAAGCACACCAGCTAAAGTAACTATGTAGAGAATTGTAAAGGATATTATAATTGCATACTTACTCTCCTTTTTTCTTATTTGATTTAAAAAGCAATTACCTTAAACTATGTATGTGCATATTAAATAACATATAATACCTGTGTATGTTCTATATATATAACAATTATAGATGTTTAATAACATTTATATTTATAAATTATATACTTATATAAACTTGTATTTAATTTAAATTTGTGTTTATAGATACAAAGATATAAAATGCTTATATAACATATTTACAATCATTAATACAATGATACAATTATACATATATAATTATGCAATTATATATATATATAATTATTTGCATATAATTATATGTATATAATTGCATTATTGTGCCTGTAATGTATATAAATATAATAAACAAGTGCAGAGAAGGCAGATGGGAATAAGTTTACCTGGAGTAATAAGATGACACCATATGGTAACTCAAATTTACAGGACAAAATAAGGGAACCAGAAATAATAAGAAAAGGTTAATGTAACAAAACTAATAGATATATTCTTGCTATCTTTTCTTCTCTCCGCTTCTTTAAAACACATAAAATTATATATATTATAAAGTGGTACATATAACAATGTATCAATGGGTTTGTTTTATATGTAGATGTAATATATATAACAATACTAGAAAAAAAAGGAAAATGAAAAAATAGAAATACTTTGAATGATACTGAAAACAATACTGGCAAATAAGGGTTAACCAGAAAAATACTGATCCCCTGCAGGCTGGCCTCCCCAGACACAGGGATAATCTTATGCAAGGTTTCAGGAAACCTCCTCAGGCCCAGAACTTCAGGTCCCCTGATCTGCCCAAGCTGTTTCTACCTAGCTGTGAAGACAGAGTAGGCGGGTTGGGACTGGAGAACAGATCCTCCCATATCATAGGGCAATTGTGTCCCAGCGCGATAACACCAGGAGAAGAGCCATTGCTTTCCTACTTGGCATACACTCCCAGAGTGTGACTATGGAGCTTTCCAGACTGCTGTGAGCAGCCCCAGGAGGACTGGGGCCATAAGGGACCTACAGCACCTGATCCCATCCTGTCCCCATGATGTTTTTCCAAATGTACACAGTTCCTATAGCCTGACACATACATGTGGTTTTTGCTGCTTGGCCATTAATTGCACGAAAGACATTAAAATTTGTGGGATAGAGCTAATGCAATATTTAAAGGAACGTGGATAGCCTGAGCAGATTGATTAAAAGAAGTCCTGATAATTAATGAGTTAGAGAAAACAAACGAAGAAATCAGAGAAAAGAGAAACAAAACAAACTCCCTAAAAAAAGTGGACAAAAGAAAATAATTAAGATGAGATACGAAATTAACAAAAAAGAAAATACCAATATGATACAGGGGATTAACAAGGTCAAAATTACCTCTTTGAGAAGAATAAGAATATATGAGGCCCCTCCAAGAGTGATTTAAAAAATAATGGGGAGTCACAAATGAGAAATTAAGAATTAGAAAGAATAGAATTTATAGACATAGTAGAAATTACAAAAATAAAACATTTTTTAAATCTCTATACCAATAAATTTGACAACTTATGTAAATAGGCAAATCCCTTGAAAATATGACTTATTAAAATCGCTTACAAAATATTTAAAAGGAGAATGATATTATAGCCTTTAAATAAGTTGAATCATCAATTGCAGATTTTACCACAAATTCAAGCCGGATAATATTAGAAAAAGTTCTGTTAAATATTCAAGAGACATACACTTTAAATATTATATGAAATCTCTCAGAAAATTTTAAAAGCTAAAAAATCCTTTATCTAAACTCTTAATAGGTCCAGAAGGAGCATTTAATAAAATAGGACAACCACTAATGACAAATCTCTTAACAATTTAGGAATAGAAGAAGATCCATAATAAATCTACAGCAAACAGCTGAGCCATTGATGAAATGTTAAAAGCACTCTTTCCAAAATCAGAAATAAAATCAAATGGCTGATATTATCCTTCCTATTCCACAGAACGCTGAAGGTCTTAGGTAATGCAATAAAGCAGAGAGATTGAAAAGTAAGAAACAAAACTCTTATTATTAGAAAAGATGTGATTTTTTAAAGGAAACCTTTAAAAAAATGTAAGTACAAATGATTAAATTCATAAGAGTTTAGACAGATTTCTAACATTAAAAAAGTCAACTACATTTTATTCAATAGCAAAAAATAATTAGAAAATTCAATTTTAAGTAAAGCAGCATTTATCAAAGCCACATAAAGTAAGGTAATTAAGAATTAATCTAATGTCAGATGTGCAAGACCTTTTTAAGGAAAATTATAAAACTGTATTAAGGGACATTTAAAAGACCCAAACAGAGAGGCTAGTTCTCAATATCCTAAAGACATTGTATCTATGTAATTGAATTCAATGCAATTCCAATAGATAATCCAATATTTTCCTTGTTCATGGATTTTAGTAATTTTCAAAATTATTTCAAAGAGCAAAGCACCAAGATGAGCAAGATTTTCCCAAAGAAGGAGGAAGATGGAAGAAATTCCCTTATCAGTAAGATTTCTTATAAAGGAAATGCATCATTTATGCAGGAATATGCAAATAGGTCAATGGAAAATAGCCTTAAAATATACACCGGCACACATACCAGGATCTGATGTATGACACAGTGGAATTGGAGGTCACTGGGGAAAGATAGGTTATTTAATAGATGATGCTAGGATAACTAAATTATCTGTATAAAGATATAAAATTGCGCTCCTACTTTATACCATACATATTTAAGGTTTTAGTCAGATTTCTAGCACTTAATATATATTAACTCATTTTAAACTCAGAGCTACAATGTAATATGAGGGGTTTTGTTTTCAAATTATCCTTATTTAAAAAATTAATAAAATAAAATAATCCTTACTTTATGTGTGATGAACTAAGACTCAGAGAGGTCAAGGAACTTGTCCAGGATGAAGTTTGCTCAGGTTGAAATTTGCACATACTGAAATTTACCAAGGGATAAGAGCTGTGACTCAAAACTCAGATGGACTGAGTTTAAAATCCCTATTCTTAAATACCACTCAAACTGTGTTTTATCAATTTCAGACAGATTAAGGACTCAAATTGGAAAATCTAACTTGATACCTTGTAGGAAAAAACAAAACAAAACATAATCCTGAGGTAGTAAAGAATTTCTAAACAAGATTCAAAAAGCACATACCATCAAGGAAAAAGCAGTGAATTCACCAGCAATAAACTTCAGTTCATCACAGATACTTTAAAGGGATAAAAATATAAGTCAGGGAGATGATGTATGTACTGTTTATAACTAACAAAGGATTAGTATTTTGAATTTTTTAAAACACTTTTTTGAGATAACAATGACATGCTAAAATATTCCATTTCAATGAACAAAAGATATACAAGTCATTTGTTGCATAAGGATTTCATAAAAGAACCGAGAATTGTCAAAATACTCAAACTCCATAGCCTCAACCCATCATTAGTCAGGAAAATGCAAAGTAAAACCCAGGTCAGATTCTAACTCATATCCACCAGTTGGCAAAAATAAGAAAGATCTATTGTATCAAGTGTTGACAAGGATGCGGAGTGAGAGAAACTCTACACACTGCTGGTCAGAATACACCTTCGACCAACTACTTTAGATACAAGTTGCACTACCCAAAAACAGGGTAAATACACATACCTGTCTACACAGCAATTTTCCTCCTAAGCCATATACAAGAATGTTCTTGGCAGCATTTTCTTATAATACCCAAAACTTTAAAACACACACAGTTTTCAATAATGGAGCAGATATATAAATTTAGATGTATTCATGCAATTAAATATAATCTAGGAGTAGAAAAAAAACACACCTTTATATATCAACGTGGGTCTCAAAAACTCAGATTTAGTGGAAGAGAAAATATAAAAGAACACATCCAGCATGATTCCACTTATTACAGATCAAAAACAGACAAAACTAAGTAATGCATTGCTTAGGTATATAAATGTGTGTACATATGCAGTAAAACTGTAAAGGAACTATAAAGGGAATGATGAACACTGAGATAAGACAGTGGTCATGCCTGTGGGGAAGGCAGGAAATTGGTCTGGGAAGGACAAGCATGCCCAGAACTAGAGAAGTCTTGGGTTGATCTTTCTTAACCCGCATGATGAGCACCACCATGATCATTTTATCACTATTCCC
>CM052896.1:9991782-10020061 GCA_028534135.1 Potos flavus | reverse complement strand
TTTTTTTTTTTCTTTTTCTTTTCTTTTCTTTTTTTTAACAATCACACATTAGTTCTGAATTTAAAAATAATGCCAATAATAATGCTTCAATGGAAATCTTTGCCCGTGGTCAGCATAAGCTCTTAAGAGTTTCAAGATAGAGTAAATAAGGGGCACCTGGGTGGCTCAGTGAGTTAAAGCCTCTGCCTTCGGCTCAGGTCATGATCTCAGGGTCCTGGGATCGAGCCCCGCATCGGGCTCTCTGCTCAGCGGGGAGCCTGCTTCCTCCTCTCTCTCTGCCTGCCTCTCTGCTTACTTATGATCTCTCTCTCTCTCTGTCAAATAAATGGATGGAATCTTTAAAAAAAAAAAAAGATAGAGTAAATAAAATAAAACTGATATTCAGTGGTGAACGGATAAACAATCAGAGATACAATCAAGGGAACGCTACCCAGCAGTGAAAAGGAATGGCCGGGTATTGGTACATGCCCTATGTCATGGGCATTATGCTGAGTAAAAGAAATCAGTCTCAAAAGGATTATAAGCTGCATTACTGCAGTTTGACGACATTCTGAAAAAGACAAAATTAGAGTGAACTCCAGTGAGGGAGATCAGAACAGTGGTTGCCAGGGGGAAAGGGTGGGAAAAGGAGGTAGATTCTCAGGGAGATGGAATGGGTGCGTCTGCTCACCGTGGTGGTGGTTTCCCAAAACATGTATTAAAAACCATACCCTCATTTGTCCCCCCAACACCCATATAGACCAAAGTTAATTTTACTATATAAGTAGAAGAAAGGGAGAGAAGGAAAGACAGAGAGACAAAGAAGGAAGGAAGAAGGGAGGGAGGGAGGGAGGGAGGGAAGAAAAAGAGAGAGAAGGAGGGTGGGAGAGATGAATACACCTTTAATTTAGATGCAGTCTGGGCACCTGGGTGGCTCAGTTCATTGAACATCTGCCTTCGGCTAAGTACATGATCTTGGGGTCCTGGGATTGAGCCCCGCGTTGGGCTCCCTGCTCACGGGAGAGTCTGCTTCTCCCTCTCTCTCTCCAGCTCCCTCTGCCCCTCTCCCACTCCCATTCATATACTCTCTCTCTCAAATAAATAAATAAAATCTTTAAAAATAAAATAAATGTGACATGGTCTATGCTGGATTTCAATACTGAAACAGAAAATAGACTTTACTGAAAACACTGATGAAGTCCAAATAAAGCTTGTATTTTCACTAATTATATTGCACTGAGTTTAATTTGTTAGTTTTGACAAATGTGCTATATCAATATAAGATGAAACTGGATAAAGCATATATAAAAACTCTCTGTTTTACCTTCATAACTTTTTCTATAAATCTAAGATTATTCCCCCAAAATGTTTATTTAAAAAAATCCAAGCAAAATTGGTATAATTTTTATTTTAAAAAATGGAGGAGGAAACCTATATGCGGATTTGTTTGTATAATCCATATATACCTCTAGAAGAAAATATAAGACACATAGACCAGTGGAACAGAGTAGAGAGCCCAGATATAGACCCTCAACTCTATGGTCAAATAATCTTCGACAAAGCAGGAAAAAGTATCCAGTGGAAAAAAAGACAATCTCTTCAATAAATGGTCCTAGGAAAACTGGACAGCTATGTATAGAAGAATGAAACTTGACCATTATCTTATACCATACACAAAGATAAAATGGATGAAAGACCTCAACTTGAGACAGGAATCCATCAAAGTCCTAGAGGGAAACATAGACAGTAACCTTCGACATTGGCCACAGCAACTTCTTTCAAGACACGTCTCCAAAGGCAAAGGAAACAAAAGAAAAAATGAACTTTTGGGACTTCATCACGATAAAAAACTTCTGCACAGCAAAGGAAACAATCAACAAAACAAAGAGGCAACCCATAGAATGGGAGAAGATATTTGCAAATGACACTACAGACACAGGGCTGATATCTAAGATCTATAAAGAACTTCTCAAACGCAAGACCTAAAAAACAGATAATCATGTCAAAAAATGGGCAGAAGACATGAACAGACACTTTTCTAATGAAGACATACAAATGGTTAGCAGACACATGAAAAAATGTTCATCATTATTAGCCATCAGGGAAATTCAAATCAAAACCACATTGAGATACCACCTTACACCAGTTAGAATGGCAAAGATTAACAAGGCAGGAAACAACAAATGTTGGAGAGGATGGGGAGAAAGGGGAACCCTTTTACAATGTTGGTGGGAATGCAAGTTGGTGCAGCCACTTTGGAAAACATTGTGGAGATTCCTGAAGAAATTAAAAATAGAGCTACCCTATGACCCGGCAATTGCACTACTGGGTATTTACCCCAAAGATACAGATGTAGTGAAAAGAAGGGCCATATGTATCCCAATGTTCATAGCAGCAATGTCCACAATAGCTAAACTATAGAAAGAGCCAAGATGTCCTTCGACAGACGAATGGATAAAGAAGATGTGGTCCATATATAAATGAAATATTACTCAGCCATCAGAAAGGATGAATACCCAATTTTTGCATCAACATGGATGGGACTAGAGGAAATTATGCTGAGTGAAATAAGTCAAGCAGAGAAAGTCAATTATCATATGGGTTCACTTACTTGTGGAACATAAGGAATAACATGGAGGACATTAGGAGAAGGAAAGGAAAAATGAACTGGAGGAAATCAGAGGGGGAGATGAACCATGAGAGACTATGGACTCGGAGAAACAAGCTGAGGGTTTTAGAGGGGCGAGGGGTGGGCGGATGGGTGAGCCTGGTGGTGGGTATTAAGGAGGGCATGTACTGCATGGAACACTGGGTGTTGTACATAAACAATGAATCTTGGAACACTGCATCAAAAACTAATGATGTAGTTTATGGTGACTAACGTAACACAATTAAAAAAAAAAAAAGAAAATGCAAGAAACTTAATACCAGTTGCTTGTATAGAGGGACACTGGGTCTTTAGAAGTCAGGAGTGTGAGAGGTTTTTTAATTATGTACTTTAAAATTTTTTTCAATTTTGAATCATGTGAAAATACTATTTTAAAAATGAAGGTAATTTTTTTTTTAAATTCCAGCTGTTGAAATGGTTGGCCAAAGGCCATGTATCTTTTACACTTTGATATACACAGCCAGATTGCCTGGGGAGAAAGAAGTCTCATGAATTGATAAAGAAATAGCCCCAGGTTCGTGTCCACTAAGTTTCCTTAGTTCACAGTAACAGCTGTGCAATTCTTTATTAATCTTCAGTTGTTTCAATGCTTCTAGCAGCTTCTAACCTTTGAAGTCGGTAGCCTATCCAGCCCAGGACAGCCCTCTCAGGGCAGTCAGGATGCAGGAATGGAATTCACCTGGGATGGTCTCAATGAGTTATGTCTCGAGGACCCCAGTGAGACTCTCCGAGTAGAGGATCAAAATCGTCTGCCTTTTTGGATGGCATTTGTCATTGACTAGCAACACACACAGAGGAAAAAAAAAAATCGTGGCACGCCTGCTTCTGTAGAAACAATGGACTCTTCTTGCAGAAGCTCCAAATAGCAGGGAGGAACCCAGTGCGTGGATCCGGTCTTGCAATCAGCAATTGTGTTCTACAGGCCCTGGGAGCCGGGAAGCTTTATCCCCACTGGGCAAATCATTTGGTATCTTTTCCATGTCTGTTGATACCAATTCATATTTCACATTCACCTTAGAAAAAGGAGAGGGGGAAAAATACTGGTATAAAAAATAATATCTTCTAAAGTGATTTTACTATTCATTTTTTAAATCCTCACTTTTAACAGAGCTATCCATAAGTTTCAAGTGCCAGAGAGTGACTAAAGAGCCTTGAAATACCTTTTCCTTATCTCTGAAAGTAGAATATAAATGAGACATTTCTTTGCAGCTTATAAACCCGCTGAGACTTCGGTACTTCTGCTGGGAATTAATTGCACACCCTCTGGGGGTTTCATCAAAGGGACCGGGGAATCATTCCTTCATTTCTAATAATTTGTGTTTTTTTATGTGTCTCACTCCAGGGGCAGCTGTCTCTGGCTGCGCCGGTCCTGCATTGGCAAAATTGTGGGGAGAAGCCTTGGCAAACACTAGGATATGAATAGTGCCCCCTTAGAGGTGGAGAAAGGCAGTCCCGCTACCTGTGCGCATTGCCTGAGAACAGTGAAAGGATTATTAAAAACAAAGGAACAAACAAACAAAAACAAACAAACAAACAAACAAACCCACCATAGATGTCTGGTTTTGTAATCTGTGGATGACATTAAGGGACCCGACACCTTAATACATAAAGCTATTCCAAAGTCCAAAGCTGTTGGAGCAAGTGCCTTGTTCCCTCGTAACTCTTGCTTCATTGATCAGATGGAATGGGGAAGCACAGCATGTGTCAGTGTGAGTATATTCTTCATACCCTGGATTTCTTTCAAAGATTACATATATTTCAAAAGCATTTCCTCGCTCTGCTTCCAGGATGCCTTTGTAGAAGCTTTAGAGAACAACTATTTCTCCTGTTAATTCACCATTACTGGATAAAGGAGAGTTGACTAGTCTGCCACAAAAGTTTTCCAGTGATTGTGATTCAACAGACTTTGCTCAAATCGTCTGGGATTCAAGAAACCCCCCTCGGCAGAGGAACAGATGTGACCAAGGGTGAATGCGGAAGGTGGGCTGCAACCTGCTCATGGGTCCAGCACTCCTCGGGCTGTGCTCGGAGGAGAATATAAAGGAGCTCTCGAAAGGATGTATAGCATTCAAAGAGAGAAAGAGGTCATTTTGACAGAGGCTGAAGGATCACTGTAGAGGAAGCCCAGAACAGAAGTTAACTCGTAATTGGCTAACGGAGACCCTGGCTATGTGTAATGGTATGAATTTAATCTGAAACTGAAAAGGGTCTTTGAAGGGGGGGAAAAAAGAGCCTGTGTTTTTTATCACAAGCAACAGAGACAGGTTCTGGCCAGCTCAGGCTGCAAAGTAATTCGTGAAAGACTGTAGGGCATACAGGGAGGCTGCTAGACCAGACTTGGAAGATGAGCATGGAGATTAGACATCAGAAGCAGAGTCGTGTCATGTGGCAGAAGCATGGCCACGTGACGGGTGGCTACACCACCACCAGCACCACTGACCTGGTCACTCCATGCTGTTGGGGCCACATTCTTGACCCCACCACTTCTACTATGCGTATTTGGGCAATAATCCCTGTGTTTTTGTGTCAGTTGCTTAAGAATCACTTTCCCAGGGGCACCTGGGTGGCTCAGTGGGTTAAAGCCTCTGCCTTCGACTCAGGTCATGATCTCAGCGTCCTGGGATCAAGTCCTGCATTGGGCTCTCTGCTCAGCGGGGAGCCTGCTTCCCCCTCTCTCTCTGCCTACTTGTGATCTCTCTCTCTCTCTCTCTGTGTCAAATAAATGGATAAAATCTTTAAAAAAAAAAGAAAAAGAAAAAAAAAAGAATCACTTTCCCAGATGGAGGCATCCTGTTGGCCAAGCCTGGACTATATGCCCATGTTCTAGCCACCAGTGAACAGCCAAATAAATGGGGTCCTTATTAGGACATCTTTAGGGAAAAGTGGGTTCTGTCTCCCATCAAGACTCTCAGTCTAGAATCCCCCTAAACAGGAGAGATGGTTTCTGGATAGCCCAGACCAACAATTCAGCAAGCAAACCAATGCCTGTAAAGTCCTTAATCACTTTGTAGCAGAATGGGAGACTCGGACATGGAGGATGGGAAGAGGATAGAAGGCAAAGAGATGGAGAGAGTGGATATGAGAAACCTAGACCAGAGGAGGGAACTGGAGAGATAACCCACAGAGGTATCACATGCTATTTAAAAGAGACGCAAACAATGAATCATGGAACACTACATCAAAAACTAATGATGTACTGCATGGTGACTAACATAACATAATAAAAAATAAATAAAAAAATAAAAGAGACATAAAATCATACCACAAACAAGGGATGTCTTAGCTCAGACTCCAGTTGGTCTCCAGAGCAGAATCCAGAACAGGGCTTATGCATGTTTACTTCATTCGAGGAAGCGACCAGAGAAGGAGAGTGGGGACTAGGGAAGAATAAAAGAGAGAAGGAGAGGGATAAAGGGTGTGGTCCTGATGGGTCTCCATGGTGGGGCAGTGGGCTCAATCTCCCATACTCTCCTTGAGTTGCTCCCTGGAATGCGCCTTAGAATTGCTCACCTGAATGATGGAAGACAGCGGTGGTCATCCACCTGCTCCAGTCTCCCGTTGGCCAAGATCGCTCTCTGGACATTGACTCCCTCACATTTGTGAATTCTGGGCAGCTTCCTGCAGGAAGCACATACTACAGAGGGCAGAGAGCAAGACATACGAGGTGAAGCTGAGGGTGTGGCCACTAGGTAAATCTGGTTATCACAGCAACGTTTCAAGCATAAGGTGAGTGGGAGGATGTGAAGCTAAGCATAAGAAGTGTCCAAATACAAATAGAGACATGCAATTTCCTACCGTCAAAATGTGTTTATTGAAACCATGATTTTGAATGCCTATAAGCTCTGTGTATCAGGATAGGATTGAGCTTGGGACAGTGAACAATCATCTGTTAATAGTATATATCTCGTGCCTCTGTACAGATAGTCTGTGTCCTTCATCTCACGGTGCCATAGGGGACACAGAGAGGAAAGATGCTGCCTAACGAGATAATTAGAAAAGCTGAGGATGCTGGGATGAGAATATTTTATTCTTCTTGAGTGTGGCAAAGAGAAGTCACCAAGAGAAGCAGCAGTGATTACCAGGTTGAGCTGGTCCTTTGTTGGCTGCTCTTGTTCATCGGAACCCATTCAATCATAATCATGGTCAGAGAGGGGAATAGGGGTTCATAGTTTCCAAAACTTTCCAACATGGCCCTGTGGTCACCATGAACACCAGACACATTTTTTTTTTTCAGACACATTTTTTTTTTAATCTAAAATAATCCCTTTCTAAACTCACATAATCAAACAGTGGGGAGAAAGAAATCCAATATATATGTATTCCATCCTCCAAGGAAGGATATAAGGAATCCATATCAAGAGCCTACCGTGGAGGCTGAAGCCCCATTTGTGAGCAAACTTAGCAAACCTAGGCCACAATCGGATTCATAATGGTTCTGGTGGTGCATATGTCCGGCCCACCTAGGAAGGGCATTAAAGAGGGAGGTAGTTAACAAGTCCTTAAAGGAGACCGTACAGAAAGGGTGAGGGCTGTGGGTGGGCACCCAAGAGAAGTGGGTCCTGGAACCCAGTGAAGGAGGGCCTCAAAAGCCAGGCAAGTATTAGATGCTTCTGGTTCCTGGGATATACTGAACTCTGTGTTTCCGAAGGAGTCTGTCCGTCTGTCCATCCAGTGCCAGCACCATCAGGTGCATGAAGCCCCTCCCCCTGCCACTGAGGCCTTAACACCACCCTTTGCTCAAAGACACTCATGTGACAAAGATGAAACATGGCAGATGGTTCCACATCTCCAAGAAACCAACCAGCATCTGACAAGCGACCTGCTTTTGAAAAAGATATTTCCTTCTTTTTTCCCCAAATTTCTCATAACCCTTTCTCTCTAGGACATGGGTAGGAGTCGTTCCAGAGCAGACTACATAGGACAATTGAAAAAATCTGTACCGTGGAGCTCCCACAACTGGCCTTTCCCCATAATTAACTGTACTATTTTGGATGAAGACTGGGCATTTCCACTTTTTCCATGCCCAGGAAATTCTTCCCCACGAGTCTCTGCAAGCTGCTAGATCTTTCCAAACAGAACCCCAGACAAATCTTGAAAATTGTGTGTATTTAGAGAGGATACACAGCAGAGAGCCGCCCACAGGACTGGTGGTGTACAAAGAGTACTTAGTCCTGTGAATACGCTTAACTTCACATAAGCCTTACTTTCGAAAGGAAACTGGGGAGGAAATGCGGTTAGGACTTAAATGGAAATGCAGAGATGCCTCTGGGCATGGATTAAGTGGCAGAAATGAGGTGTATAGTCGCCGCTGGACCGTGTGGGTTCATGCACCTGTCGGCTGTGTTACCACAAAGGTGCAGGGGGGTGGGAAAGGTGAAGGGAGGGAAGGAAAAAGAAAATATCTGAAAGACACCGAACTGGACAAGTTTACCTTTCCTCTGCTTTTGCCCAAATGAACAAAGCTCAGGAGGAATAACTTTCTCCTCCCCACACAAAATGCAATTATTCCTTCAAATCATTCAGATCTCAGAAATTGAACAGCACACTCTTCAGTGACACTTTTCCTCCAAGAGCCCTGTAGTGGATGGTAAATGCACTGCCTGGCAGCATGCATTATTCATCAGGCCTGGAAAGAGCCTAATCATCCGTTCTCTTGTTAATGGCCTGTAAATAGTTGCTTTTGACAAGAACATTTAACAATGCCAAGGAGGGTTTGTGGAGGGAGCAGGGCACATAACTTGACATAACGGGTGAGGCACAGTTTGGATCTTACTTATTACAGCAGCTGGAAGCTGGTGCTGGAAAGGCAGCCTCTCGGTCATGGCAGTTCACGGCAGATCAGGTAAATGGCATCCTTGAAGAACCGGGAGAGAGTTCCCCCAACCACGTGGTAGAAAACGAGATGTCTGTAGTATTGCCTCCTGGGGGAGCAGGTGCAAATACTGCATGTGATGCTGGCTAGAGACATCTCAAGCTCTCTCCCAGCACCCCTCCCTCTCGGCTCTTTGCGGCTCTTCAAGAGCAACTGTCTTTCCCTTCCTGAGTTTCAGTTTCCACTTTGGGTCATGGTAACAAATAACACCTACCTCCCAAGGTGGTTGCGATGCTTGAATGGGCAAAAGCAGGTAAAATTCCCGATGTGGTACCCAAAACGCATTCGAGTCTTAATAATTGTTAATATCCTTGCCCTTTTCCTCCATCTGTAAGCCAAAAATTACAACACCTGTCCCAGAGGCGTGCCGTGAAGGTCAGTGGACATGATATTTGAGAGAGCAAAACTGGGTTTTGTCTTGATGGAGTCAGTTATTTCTTTTATAAGTCTAGACATTTGTTAGAAATTAAGTTCCCTATATTTATTTCTCTTGAAAAGAGACTGGAAATATGAAATGAAGTCCTGGTGAAAAGCAGAGAAGCAGCCAGCATTTCCCAGACATCAGCCCTTTGTAGACAGGTTTAATGGAGTCATTCATACTTCCTGGGGGTGTGACTCCTGCCTGAAGGTTGCAGGACATCAGTTCCTAACAATCTCTCCTCTTCATTTCCTGGAGGTTCTCAGATTGTCCCACATGTACTCAACTCATTCTTCCATGTTCTTCTGCCCCCCATCCATGTTCTTGCTGAAGTCCCTTCCTGAGAACCTAAGGTCTTTCTTGAGAAAATTGACTTTCATGCTAAAATTGCCATCCCCTCAGGCTTCCCCAAGTCACCAACCCAAATAAAAATTTCTTCCCTTTGGTTTGGCCAAACCGGAGACAAGGTGTTTCTAAGAAGAAGGGAGAGGGGTGCCTGGGTGGCAGTCAGTTAAGTGTCCAACTCTTGGTTTCAGCTCAGGTCATGATCTCATGGTCGTGAGATCGAGCCTCATGTGGGGTTCCACTCTCAATGCAGAGTCTGCTTGAGATTGCCTCTCCTCTCTCTGCCCCTCCTGCTAGTGCACTCTCTCTCTCTCAAATAAATAAATCTGGAGGAGGGAAGGAAGGAAGGAAGGAAGGAAGGAAGGAAGGAAGGAAGGAAGGAAGGAAGGAAGGAAGGAAGGAAGGGGGGAAAGGGAAAGGAGGGAGGGAGGGAGGAAGGAAGGAAGGGAGAGAGGGAGGGAGGAATGTTTCCTCCCCAACTCCATACCACATTTTGTCTTCTGGACACAGAGCAGGGCTGCTTATGTTCCAAGCCTCACAGAGTCCCTAGGAAAAGTGTTTCACCTTAGTTTCCAGTCTGCTTTGCTTCCCTCCAAAGGGCCCAACCTCAGCCAATGAGATCTTCCTGAAAACAGAGAGCATGCAGGGCTCTCCACTCCCCAGTCCCGCCTCACTCCACTCTCCCATCTTTGTCTTCAAGATTCTTCCTCGTTGCTCATTTTCACTTTCTTTAATCTTAAAATGTAATTCAAGTGAACCCTCTCCTTCTTTGCAATGAAGTCTAGGAGATTTTAAATAAAACAAAATTAATCCTATGTGTAACTTAGTTTCAAAGCAATAGCTACTTAGACCTCCTTACTTACTGTTGGCTTCCACCGATGCCACATACAAATAAATGCCTTAAAGCTACTCCATTCAGTGACTCTACCGTAGGAAGTTGTCTTAACGTGTCTAATGGGGGACAGTCCAGATCTATGGTGTAGACAGCAAATCTGCTCCTTCGAATCTACCTTTTTTTTTTTTTTTTCAGCTAAACCAAGCAAAACCAGGTTTGGTGCCAACTTGACTCAAAAGACTTCTATATCATGGACCTGGCAACTGAAGTTAATTGGAGCTGAATGGCTCCCTATGAAGATGAAACCAAGAGAAACTCAGAAAGCAGAAATTACAGCCTTTATATCCATTTGCTTAATCACCACTCCTCGCTCTTTGGTGCATGAAGGTAATAGATAGACAAAGCATTGTATTCATGCCTCTATTTATATTCATGGCTTTATTTCCTTCTTCACCTGCATTACATTTTGGTTAACCATTTCTTCTTTTCTTGGAGTACCTGCACTGTGAGAAGGCCTTGTCCTTGCCATCCCCTTTCAAGGTTGCTTCAGATCATTTAAATAATGAACGCTCCACAAGAGGAAGCTAGGGGCTGTGTTCTGCGCATTTATTTTTCTCCAAATAATTTACATTTTGCTCTTTATGACACGTTCAGTTTCGGTCATGGGAGGATAAACATTTCATTTTTAAAAAGGAGAGCCTTAATCAGCCTTTCAAAGGGAAAAATTGCCTCTGGAAAACTTTTACAATAAAAATAATAGAATAACAGATATCTGGGATGAGGAAGAAAAATGTGCTTATTTGGCCCTCTCTCTGAGGCAAAAATGCTACTTAATCCCTTCTGACTGTCAAATGTTGGGGCTTGTGTCCTTGGCCTCCATGAACAATTTCTCAGTTAACTAGTGAACTTATGCAGAAATCCCATTTTTTTATTGTGGTAAAATATATGTCACATAAACTCTACCAGTTTAAGCAGTTTCACATGTAGAGGTTGGTGACATTAAGTACCTTCACGTTGTCTGCAACCATCATCACCACCACCCACTTCTAGAACATTCTCATCTTCCTCCATTGAAACCCTACCCATCATACACCAGCTCCTCATTCTCCTCTTTCTCCAGCCCCAGGCAGCTGCCGATCTATGCTCTAACTCTGGACTACTCCGGGAACCTCCTACAAGTGGAGTCATATAGTCTTTGTCTTTTTGTGTCTGGCTTATTCCAAGGTAGAAGGAGACAGTTGACATTTTTAAAGATTCGACCCTGGGTTTAAATCTCACCTTTGCCACACCATCCCACTGTATCTTCAGAGAAATTCCTCTAAACGTGTTACTTTACCAGCCCCACATGATGGTATTAACGATGCTGGGTGGTGTGGTTGTCAAGACTAGTGTGTCTGTATCACGATATAAGACAAAGAGCTAATACTCCTTAGATATTATTTCTTCTTCCAGCTACTAAGCCTAAGGAATTTGAGATAAATCCGGATGCCTAAACTTCAAGTTAAAACACCACTCCTGGGCCTATCAGATATACACTGAAACTGACTCTCTCTAACATGAGAATGAATAAGAATATCGTCCTCAAAAGTTTATTGTGGTAATAAAATGAGATTAAATATGAGAGCTCTATCTATGAAACCCAGTAACGGTTGGTCCAATCTCAATCAGAGGGATCCCAGAATGGCATCAGATGATCTGCAATCTATACGACAAAGGTGATACAGTTGTTGGCATCCCCAAGACAAGAGAGAAGAAAAGATGATGTGGCATTTGTAGTTTAAAAGGAGAGGGGTATCAACTCATAAAAAGCCCTGGATTTCCTGCAATAAAAATGCTGTTGATCTGAAACATATGTTTGATAGAATCTTTTTATTTTATTGTTAGAATAAAAGCTAAAGGTCACCCACACCAATATTATTATTTCACACAACTGGTAAGCGGTCTTGCTCCTATGTCTCTGACTCTTTTCTCACCAATAGATGCTTATTTGTTTTTACTATAACCCTGAAAAATGAGCCTCATTCTTGCCTTTCAGTCAATATGATGAAACTTTGGCTTTTGCTAGCATACTCTCATTATTGAGTTCAATCTGCTATTTCTGAGAGGGCTTGATCTCTGAGAAACTGGACTGAATTGGACAGCCAGCAGGGCCTAACTTCTAACCCATGGACTTAAAAGATTCTGGACCTGCTCCCAATGACAGGGGGAAAGCAAGATAGCTGAGTTTGGGGCCTGTGTACTGGTAGAAACTTATACACAACAAAGGTGGCATTGACTTCAATGAAGCAAAATATTACTTTCACATACATTTAAAAATTTAAAATGAGTTGGCCCATAAAATCACAGAGTCTATATACAAATATACATACATATCTAACTGTGAATGGAAGACAGGACTAGGAATTCAGCAGTGTGATAGGCTCCGTAACAGGCCCCCCAGTTTTTAGGTCCTAATCTCTGCCGATGGTACTTGCTTTGGAGAAAGGGTTTCACAGGTGATTGAATCAAGAATATAGAGATGAGGAGATTATTCTGGATTATTTGGGTGTATACTAAATGCAATTGCATGTGTCCTTACAAGAGGGAGGGAAAGAGACATCTGACATGCGCAGAGAAGGTGACAATGTGGAAAGTAACAACTTTTTGGTTTGGAGATGCTGGCCTTCAGGATTGGAATGATGCAGCCGTGAACCAAAGAATCTTGGCAGCCACCAGTAACCACTGGAAGAGGCAAGACAGGGATTCTCTCCTTGAGCTTCTGGAGGAAGTGTGGTCCCCTGATAATACCCCAATTTAGTGATACTGATTTGAGACTTCCAGACTTGAGAAGTCAGCAAGAATAGGTTTCCATTGATGAAGCCACCAAGTTCATGACAATCATTCTAGCAGCAATAGGAAACAAATACAAGCAGTATCACAAAGACAGTGCCATCTCTTCTGCCATGGATCTTACAATCAAGGAGAGAAGATAGAAAACTGATCAAATAAAACCGAAGGTAACTTAGGATGGGGGCTATGATAGGGAAGGGTGTTATGAGAGCATAATAGCAGAAGGGCCCCATCTGTCATTGGAGATCAGGGAAGGCCAAGCTGAGAGTGTTTAAAAGGAGATCTAAGGATCTAGAATCAGTGGCAGTTATATGACAAGGTGCAGGGCACATACGGAAGTGGGTTCCACCCTGTGCAAGAGCCAAGAGGCCGTGGAGATAGTTTCACATTCGAGCCCTGAAAACAGTCCAGTGGGTCAGAGTATGGAGGGCATCAAACAGTAGGAGATGAGGCAGATAGGCAGGCAAAAAACATACCACACCGGGATTTACAACCATAGTGAAGAGAAGAGATATTATTTTAAAAGAAGTGGGAAGCCACTCTCAAGTCAGGGGATGGTGTATCAGATTTCATTTTAAATGGATAAGTTTGGTGTCACAATGAAGAATAAATAAAATCAGACCAAATCAAGGGCTGTTGAGGGGGCCTGGGCTGTGATCCAAGCAAGAGATGACTGTAACTTGCGCCAAGACCAAGGACAATGGCAGGGAGGCTAGACAGGAGGGGTGAGCGTTTGCAAGAGAGAGCATTGACTTGATAGGTAGAAGAGGACTGTCCAATTGACTAGACATGATGTATGTGAGAAAGGAAAGCATGAAGATGGATCCATCTGCTGAGACATGGAGCACTGACATTTTAGGAGGTGATTATGAGCCTGGTTTCAGATGTGTTGAGTTGACATGCTAGGCAGAAAATATAAATGGAAATATTGATTTGGCAACTGGGAATACAGATAGCAAACTCAGAGTGCTGGTCTGGCCTAGAGAGGCAGGCATGAGATTTACTTTCTAGAAAGAGGGAAAAGAGGAGAAGGGTTCAAGAGGGAGGAGGAGAGGAATCGTTCAGTAATCGCCATAGCAAGTGCGGGTCCCTGAAAAGCATCAGCACAGTGAGGGGTTCTTTCCACTGGACAACATCTGCTACTCAAAACTTCCTCTTGCTGGGCTGAGTTGTCCCCCTAACTTTTACCCTTCAATTGCTTGATTTGAAAGTTCACTTCTTTTTCACATGACCACATTCCTGCAGACTCTTTTTTGAACCATCAAAGAATATAGTTATGTCCCGCTTGGAAAATACCTGTTATTAAAGCAAGAGCTAAACATTTCTAGGTTCAAGTACAGAGCAGAAGAAGTAGGGTGAAGGGGAAGAAGGGAAGAAGAGTGAGATAACACAGGAAGGTGATAAATGCAATGATATCATATTAGAAAAATTCTGTAATTCATGGCAATTTACCTTGATACTCCTATTTTGTAATACAGAACCTCCAAATAGAAAATTGGATTATTTAATATACCTCCAGGATATTTCAGGTTATAAGAACAACAATTTCACCTATAAAATATAGAAAACTGACCCTTAATTTGGATCAAGTGTTGTATAGACAAGGCTAAATATAGATAAGGCTAAATATAGATAAGGCTAAATTTTCCACTTCTTTTCTTTATTTAAATGCTCTATTGGTCAGAAGGAAGAGTATTTTTCTTAAAGAATATGCTTCTACAGTGCCTCACAAATGAATTTTTCATTCATGTTCTCATTCAGTGATGAGATGATAGGCATTGCAAAAAGAAAAAGATGAACAGGAATGATAACTGTCTTCATTGTTTACGGTATTAAAAATAAATATGCTAGATATTGTACATTGGTGCACCGATGTGGCTAATATTTGCTGCGTGCCTATCATGTGTTAAATGTTTTGTTTGACCTTCTGATTGTAGCAGTGAACAAGATAGACAGGGATCCCGGACTCAACAAGTTTACCTTCTAAACAGAGAACTTTGGGAGCAGAGAGAAGAGAGGAAGAGAGTAGATGCTGGTTAATTTGCATTGAAAAGTAAAGGGAGATGTGTTCTGTGGGACCAAGGAAGTGGTTGGAGAAACTGGAGAAGGCTGATTAGCCAAGGCGACATGTGCTTTGAAGTTTGACAGCTAAAGAGGAATTCACCAACTAACGGGAGAGGAAGACATGGAAACCAGGACACCGAACAAAACAACGATGCAGAAATGAGAAAGTACCTAACTTGTCTTCAGAGAATGGGGAATCAGCTGACACGGCTAAGGCATTGGAGATTGAGACCAGGTTCTGAATAATATTAAGTGCCTTGCAGAGGGACTTAGAAGACTCCAAGTATTTCTAACCAACCAGAAAAGAATTAAAAAAAAAAAAAATCTGTTAATAGCATAGATAACAGAACATTCAGCATTTCATGGATTATTGATTAACCAGTTTAACCCATATTCAATTTTGATAATAAGCAATTAAAATAAGTAAAATGGGTTGTACTGTGGAACAAGATTTATTGTTTAAAAAGTTCTGGCTCATGATCAATTATACCAAGAGATGAAATAGATTCTCCATCCCCGGGGTTCTAAGACCTGGAGACAGGCTGGTCTTGTCGATGCCTGTAAGGTCAACGTGGATGACCACTTTAGTCCCTTGAGGACTCAGGATTTTTATGATTGTGAGATCTTGCAACACATTGAAATGACAAGCTAAAAATAGATTGCTGCAGTAAAATTAAAACAATAAAAGGATTTAATTTCATAATCACATCCATAGTCATAGCTCTTTTAAAAACCATGGCTTTTGAAGAACCTTGGAAGGAGACGAAAATAAGATCTCTTTTATGGTTCCCCAACTAATTATTTTATCAGCCATCCAACAACACAGCCTCAAGTTTCTATAATATACTTGCTAAACTTTAATTAATATAAGCCCTTTACCATTATTCTCTTAATGAAAGATAAGACCATTGTCATATATCAAACGATAGAAAATTAATTTCTGTTTGTCACTGCTTTCTGTAAGAGCAAATATCATATTTCTTTCCAAGTAGAATATTTACTTGGGAGTCATTTTACAGCTACACATAACAATAATCTTTCTTCAAAATGATGAATTTCAAAGGCCAAGACTCATATGATAAAATCCCACTGTATAATTTAATGATCTAGAAGAAGTTCGACCACCATTGAATTTATAGACTCTTTGTGTATTAAGAAGCAGACATGAGCTCAGACTTCACCAGTGATAAATGGGTACAGGGGCATGAAGAGTAACTATTCATTTAAGGCCAGAATCTACTCAAGTCATTCCACCTTTGGGTCAAGATGTTCACAGACGATTGCAAATTCTCTCATCACTTATTAAAAATGTAAACACTGTAAGGTGGTAAAGCCCATAGCTGAAAAGAAAGGAAGTTTCATGGCTTCTTGCCCTTAGCCACCAGACCTCTCAGGGGATGACATCAGCCTAGGCATGAACCAGTTTTTAATGTGATGTAGGTCACACTCCAAGCAGACTGTAGACAGGTCCAAGAGCGCAGGTCATGGGACAACTTTCACTGTCAAAGCTCAGTTCGGGGCTGATGATAGGACCAGTGTGACTTGGGCTTCGAAAAAGAACAATAGTGGGCCATAAGGAACAGCACCTGAGATCTGTCTGACATTCAGAGATACTGTGCTTGGTGTTTAGAAAGCAATAATTCTACCTGTTTTGTTTTGTTTTGTTCCATGATATTTGTTTGCTTATTGGTTTCATTCTGAAAACAGATCTAGGCACAAGGCGAAAGCAAAGAAATGTAACACTGCATCAAGATAAGCAGCTTATAAAAGAAAAAAAACCTCAATGAATCCATTAATTTACTGCATCTACACAGGTCAAATTGCAAAGCACTTTGACTTTGCCTGCATACACTGGCCAGCTGGGACCTCACAGTGGCCCAGTCCTGGGGAAAACAACGACTTTAAATCTCTACAAGGAAAGTGATCAGCATGAAAATGAAATGATCAAAGACCGAAAACCAAATGATGTCCGCCTTCCAAAAAATGATATTTAAAATTGCATTTGCCGTCTTAATTTTGTAACCTGAACAAAAGAACCCATCAGGAAGGCTAAAAAGGTCAGGAAAGCTTGGAACAAAACAGAAGGAAAAACACAGCGAAGAAAAGGACGTATAAAATAACGCAATTATTGTTCAGCAAATGCGTGTCGGTGTATTAATCTTTGCATTACAAATCAAAAGTCAGGGGACCATGGAGTGATGTCATTTACACAATAACTCACAGGTAGTACAGGGCTGGAGTCAGGATTCAAATGCAGGTGTGCCTGATGGGAAAGTCTCGATCCTTTCTCAGTGTGTCACATGGCCTCCCCCCATCATTGGGTCACCTGGGTTTATTCCCGCTGAAGGTGGGGATCCATGGGGAGGCTGGGGTTACAGAGAAGGTCCACCAAATGCAATCTCTACTTCTCACCTGTGAAAGTCCAGCCTATGCTGCATTTCCCCCCAAGTTCTTCTCTTTGGTGTTTCAGGCACTGTCTCTGAGCTCCTCCCAGAAGCCCTTGCTCCTCGGTGATGCTTCTTCAGAGCACAGTCGGAGAGGAGTCTAGGATGAGGTGAGCAAGGACAGAAGGAATTTGCCAGCATTTAAAACACCCCAAACAGCCTAGAACTTAAGACATGTTTTCTTGCTTCCAAAAGAGAAAAAAGCAGCTTCACCTTTTCCAAGTTTGGTAAGAACTTGCCATTTGCAACGACGTGGATGGATCTAGAGAGTGTAAAGCCAAGTGAAGTCAGTCAGTCAGAGAAAGACAAATACATATGATTTCACTCATATGTGGAATTTGAGAAACAGAACAAACGAGCAAAGGGAAAAAGAGAGAGAAGCAAACCAAGAAACAGACTCTTACTATAGAGAACAAGCTGATGGTTACCAGAGGGGAGGTGAATGGGGGATGGGGGAAATAGGGGATGGGGATGAAGGAGGGCACTTATGACCAGCATTCCGGGTGTTCTACGGAAGTGTTGAATCACTGTACTGTTCACGTGAAACTAATATTACACTGTATGTTAACTAACTGGAATTTAAATAAAAATGAAAGAAACTCGAAGGAAGACAGAATCCCTGTTTTTATAATCCTTGGGTGTTTTTTTTTTTTTATAAAGAAGATAATCTATTTTTAGAAAAAAAGCTTAGAAAAAGCTTTAAAAAAAAAAAGCTTTCGGCAACAGTTACTTAAAGTAGAAGAAATACACCAAAACATCAGTAGATTTTTTTTTCCTCTGGGTGGGGAAAAAAAAATGGATTTTTTTCAAATTTCTTTCATATTACATTTTCTAAAATACATCTTTATTACTTTTACATGGAAAAATAAAAACAAACTTCAGTTTAAAAAGCAATAGGAAAGAAGTTTTTTGGTTGGTCGTTTTTGTTTTTTTGTTTTTTTTCCTGACAAGCTTCATCCTGAAAAGTACTCATTGGGGATTTTGTGATAGACCTGCCATGTGATATGGGTTTTAATATCATCTCTGACATAGATTGAGTTACCGTAGTCAATAAATTTCAGTTAGGAAGGAATTTTCCTCAAGGCTTCTTGGCAGGAATTTTGCATACCTTTCACCTTTCCCTGGAGTCCTGGATAGGACTCTTCCTTGTCTGTTCCTATCTACCACTTTCTCATTTTTGACAGAGATGCCTCACAGACAAAAATGCAGCTGCTTCTCACCCAAGCTCTTGTAAACCATCTAAGGCAGCTCTTTCTAAATCACAGAAACATGTCTGAAAGAAGTCCAGAAGAATTCAAATTAAGGAGCAGAGAGGGAATTATCCAGATAGAAATTAAAGAGCTGTGACGGAAATCGTGTTTAAATTCTTCTGAATTTTAGAATACTTTTTGATTTATAGAAAAATTACAAAGAGGGGACAGAGAATTCCCCCATAGCTTACAGTTTCCCACGTTTCCCATGTTTTTAACCTCTTACATCAGTGTGGTATATTTGTCATAATAAATGAATCAATATTGATTCATTATTACTAAGTAAAGTCCATACTTTTTTCAGATTTCCTCAGTTTTTACTTAATGTCCTTTTTTGTTCCAGGATCTCGTCCAGGGTACATATTATGTTAGTCATCATGTCTCTTTAGGCTCAGCTTGGCTGTGACAGTCTGTCAATTACATTCTAATCCTTTGAAAACCGGAAGAAATGAAGGGATGCTGTAGTCGTTCTAACTCCTTACACATGTATGAATAGCTAGATATTCCCAGGAAGGGATTGGAAATTCTAAGATGTATATAATCTACCAATATTCATTCAAAGTGCTAAGTGATAAGCAAAATAGAAAATAAAAGAAATTTGCCAGCCTATTTACGGAAGAATGAGTGTCCTATATTTCACGCAGCTGGCTGATCAATTTTAGCTGGGGGGGGGGGGAGCCCATCTGATTCACATCCAGTCCTTTTTAACAAGTAGAATTCAGAGAGGGTCCACCCCACAGGGAAAAAACAGAAATCGGCCAAATGGTCAATGTGGTAAAAGAAACTGCACACACTGTCATCTGGAACACAGAGCCTAGCACAGTGCCTGGCTCACATGTTGAATGGACAATTATAAATGAATGAACGGAGTGTTGGAAGCAACTGGGGATAGGGTCCCTCTAGAGCAGAACTTAATTTCAAAGGGTAAGACAATTCATGGGCAACGTGAAATCTACCATCAACATTAGACCATAAACCGAACTCAGAGCGCTGTGACTCTTTTATTCAAGCTTATGATTTTAAAAAGACATACGCCATGGAGTATGAAGGGCATATCAAGAATTGCTTCTATTCGCTAGTTGTGGGGCCTTTATGGCAGTTACTTCAGCTCTTCAAGAGCTAGCTTTTTCATCGGTATAAAGACTATTTCCAAATAAGGTCCCATTCACAGATACCAGGGGTTAGGACTTCCACGTATTTATGTAGGGGACACAGTTCAACCCGAAACACTAACACGCAGTAGGTGCTCTCCGATGTTCTGATGAGGGACTGGATGGATCGATGATTAAATAAACAAATCCTACTCTCCCGATAACCAGGTGCAGACATACAGGTGGTAGCTCATTCTTCTGTAACCACAACTATGCTTTACAATCCTGTGGTTTCTTGGCACCCACAGAATTCTGCCTTTTTAAATCCATGATTAAATAATCCCATGCTAAATCTCACAGTAATTCCCTTCCAGGGCTTCGTATTTGTATCCAATTATGGAAAATCCAAGCCAGAGCCTCAAAGGCATAATTTTAAAACCACTTTTTTTTTTTCTTCTGACTTAGCTGCCACAGCAGCAAGCATACTAATTGCATGAATCTTTCACCTGTATAATGTTAATAACTTGGAGGCAAAACAGTCCTTTGCAACCACATCCGATGTACGGGGCCAAAGAAACTGACAATGTTTGAGACAGAGCTTGCTGCTAGTTTTTCTCAATCCAAGGATTTTTTTTTTTAAGATTTTTATTTATTTATTTGACACAGAGAGAAAGACACAGTGAGAGAGGGAACATAAGTAGGGGGAGTGGGAGAGGGAGAAGCATGCTTCCCTCTGAGCAGGGAGACGAATTCAGGGCTCGATCCCAGGACCCCGGATCATGACCTGAACCAAAGCGGCAGATGCTTAATGGCTGAGCCACCCAGGCGCCCAATCCTTGCCTTTTAACGTATGTAATCAGCATCTTCGTTTTCTCGCCTTTGCTTCTATGTTAGAACAAAAGGACAGGAAGTACCACAGAATATACAAAACTCTAAGTCTGCTGGTATGCTGGGTTCTGACCTGCATATTTCCATTTTCCTCATCTTGCTTCCAAGTCATAGAGAAGTGGCAGTGGCTTCCAAAGTACTGAGCTTCCATTTAGCTGTTTTACCGTCTTTGCTGGCATTGGTCCTTTTCTCAACCCTTACTGACCTGCCTCTCCACCAAAAAAAAAAAAAAAAAGTAACTGACTTTTCTTTAAGGCAGTAAATGAAGAACACGGTGGGCCTACATCCTAACACTCCTGGTTCTTCATACTCTTTAGCTGTCCTGTGATGCTAAATTAGCTTATCTGCTTCTGCCTGGGGAGACATGAATAAAAATGGGAAAAGAGGGGTGCCTGGGTGGCTGAGTTGTTAAGCATCTGCCTTCGGCTCAGGTCATCATCCCAGGGTCCTGGGTTTGAGCCTCACATTGGGCTCCCTGCTCAGCGGGGAGCCTGCTTCTCCCTCTCCCACTCCCCCTGCTTGTGTTCCCTCTCTCACTGTGTCTCCCTCTGTCAAAGAAATAAATAAAATCTTTAAGAAAAAAAAAAGGGAAAAGACCCTGGTGCAAGGATTAAAGAAATGATAAAGCCACAGGCAACTTCACGCACATCTACTTGTACTTAGGAAAATAGCCATGTGACATCCTTGGAAGTGTTTGTCACCCTTGTACTGAGGTTAAGAAAGTGTGGGAGAAGTAATAGCCAGAGTTGGGGAAATGAAAACATACTTCCGATGGACCTCTTCTCCAGAGTGTTAAATGCTAATATCTCTTGGGATGCTGTTGGCTATGGTTCTACCCAACCCGGTAAAGAGAAACTGGTCCTTTGTCCAAAATATCAACAAAAAGCCTAGCTCTTTCACTTAGTCGATCTTAAAAATAAATATGATAGATAATATATTTCTCTTCCTTGCCTGGCTCTTCAGTACGGAAAGTTCTTTCTCTTCCCTTATCTTCCCTGACCATAGGTGTTAGAGCCTCAGCATTCCAAGGGGTTAAACATCTTTCTCAGTCAAGGGATTTGGGTATTCAAGGTTTGTCCTCAGTATCAAATAATGCAACATTTGCGTCTACTGTCACAGCAGTGTAACTTACAGCATAGTAGAGTTTTTACTCTATTGACTCCAATCTATTCCATGTGCCAATAACCACACCCATGACATAGACAGATAGGTAGGTATAGATAGATAATATTCATTCTATTTCTTACCACCACCAGCTCTTGCTCTTTCTTAATGTCAGGTACCCTGAACTTACAAGACTTAATGGGAGAGGCACACATTTAGTATCATTAATCGGAGACATTTTGTGCAGATACAAGGTTAAGTGTATGCCACCTCCTGATTGGATTTTTACTCTTGACACCTTAACCCATTGATTTGTCCCTTGTTAAAAGAATGAGTTTTAATTGACCATTTTCCACTCTGTGTTTTATCATCCTACCATTCAAGGTGAAAAGAAACCTCCTTCTCTCCACCCTACAAGTCTCTGAAATACCTCTATTCCATTTTATTCTTGCTTGTAAACTGGCTGCCCCTCTTCCTCGTACCTTTCCTATAATAACTTGCCAAAGGCAGCCAACAGTACCTATCATACAGTACTACTTCCAACCGTTTCCACTAGACTTCTATGACTTCATTAATTGTGTGATTTTCCCCCAAGTTATCAAGGGCAATGGTTTCAGCAAAACTTTCACCATTGCATTCCACAACTTACCATCTTTCGAGCCTTGAATGAAGTTTTTTTGCCAACAGCCAAAGAGCCACCTGAATTATAGATTTTTTTCATGGCAGCATCCTATATCTAAGTGCTAAAATTATTGTTTCAGTCACGATTGAGAAATCAGGCCCTAATCCTTAAAACTTAGCCCTGGAAATGACATATTTCCATTTCAGTGGTCAAAGAAAGTCGCATGGCCATACCTAAATTCAAAAGGACTGGAAAAATAAAACATTACTCACCAGGTGCCCAAGAAAAGCATAAGAAATCAGAAATATTTGATGAACAGTACTAATAATGTAAAAGCACTTAAGAAAATTAACAGCAATTCCCTGTCATCATCTAAAACTCAGTCTACTGTGTTAATTGTTCCATTTGTCTTAATCACTGTAGCTTCATTATAATTCTTTTTTTAAGGATTGATTTATTTATCTTTAGAGAGAGAGAGAGATTTTAAAGTAAGAGAGAAAGGATGCACGTGGGGTGGGGGAGGTGGTGGCCAACACGGAGCCTGACTGTGGGCTTGATCTTAAGACCCTGAGATCATGACCTGAGCTGAAACCAAGAGTCAGATGCTTAACTCACTAAGACACCCAGGTGACCCTCTAATAATTCTTGATAGCCAGTAGAGTCAGGCTCCACATTCTGTTCTTAGTTTTTGCTATTCTTGGCACTTTTTTATTTTCATATAACTCTTAGAATCAGCTTGTATTGACAAAGTAACCTGTTTAAAAAAAAAAAAAAGGAACCTGCTGGAATTTCTATAAAGATTGCCCTGAATCTTTACATCAGGTTAGGGAGAAATAACATCTTTATAATACTAAGCCTTTAACTTCATGAGTATAAACGTATTCCTTCACTTATTAAATTGTCTTTGTTGTAATAAAGTTTTATATTTTGTATATAGATATGCTTATATCCCAATAGATCTGTTTTGCATTTATTTGATATTTTGAGTATCCTTATAAATTGTACTCCACATTGAAAGGGCACACTTTATCATTTATTGTTGATGACTTCAAAACGGAATTGGTCTTCGATGTCAAATCTGAATCTAGCAACCTTGAAAAATTCACTTAGCGATTCAAATTACTCAACCTTTGATTCTTTTAGATCTTCTGCAAATTCCAACCATATCATCAGTGAATGACGGTTTCAGTTTTTTTTAACTTTATAATTTCTGTTTAATTTTTGACTATAATGGAGTTGACTAGGTCCTCTAGTCCAGTGGTACTAGGGTGTGAATAAGGGATATCCTGCTCCCTTCTTAATTACAGGAAGAAAGCTCTCAACATTTCACCATTCTACATAATAGTAATTCTTGCTTTTTGCAGGTAACTTTTAATAGGTTAAGGAAGTTTCCTTCGTTTATGTACTTTATTGATTTTTATTATGAATTATAAGTTGAATTTTATCAATTGATTTCTGTATCTAGTTATGGTCACATGATTTCCCCTTTTTTTGTTAATGCAGTTACTTATATTGATTTCAAATGTCAAGCCAACTTTGCATTCCTCAAATTAATTAAACTTGGTTTCTATGTATTTTTTTAATATATTGCAGGGTTTGTTAATATTTTTAAGTATTTGTAGGTACTGGTTTGCGAAAGGGACTCAACTTTTATTATTATTATTATTATTATTATTATTATTATTATTATGTTCTTGTTAGGATTTGGTATCATGCTTAGGTTGGACTTAGTAAATGATTAGGAAGTTTCCCCTTTTTTCTTATTTTCTGGAAGAGTTTGTATAATATTGGTGTCTTTTCCCAGGTAAATTTTTGGTAGAATATTCCAGTGAAGTCATCTGGTCTTGTAATTTTCTTTGTAGGAGGATTTTGAATTATTGATTCAATGTCTTCAACAGATAACAGACCATGCAGATGTTCACTTTAGAAGTTGATCTATTCCGTCAAGATGTTCAAGTATATTGGAATATCATTTATTATATTCTCTAATGTAGTTTATATTTTCCTCTGTTGAACTTTTTAAGGTCTATAACATCTGTAATAGTGATATTCTGTTTTTTATTCCTGATGTTGGTTATTTGTGCTTTGTCTCTCTATTCTCATTATTCTTGATAGGACTTATTGATTATATTAGCTTTTTCAAAGCACCACTGTTTGGCTTTGTAGACCTGCTTTATTGTATCATTGTTTTCTCTTCTACTATATTTATAATTTTTGTGTTTCTGCTTTTTACTGGATTTGATTTGCAAATATTTTTCTACATTCTTGAGTTAGATACTTGGATAACTGATCTTCAGGGTTTTTTTCTTTTCCTTTCTTGTCTTTTCTTTTATGTGATGTTAAGGCCACAAATTTTTCTTTATATGAAGATCTATCAACATCCCATCATTCTTTTTCTATTATTTTGTTCAAAATCTTTTCTTACCCTGCTGTGATTTCAGTTTTGACCCACGGTTATTTTAAGTATATTTGTTCATTTACAAAATTTGGTATTTTCTTTAAACTACTGATTTGTAGCTTATTTCCAGTGTGATAAGGTAAAATACTGTGAAGGGATTCAATTCCTTGTAGTCAAGACTTGCTTTTATGGCTCAACATTGTTTATTGATAAATATTCTCTCTGCTCTTGAAAAGACTGTGTATTTTGTAATTATAGCTTGCAGTATATTATGTACAGAAGTTAGATTTTGTATGAGAATCACATTGTTCATATATCCTTTACAGTAATGGGCTTTTTTGTTTGTTTGCTTGCTTGTTTTGCCAATTATTGAGAGAACTATGTTAAAATCTCTCCAAATGATTATGAATTGTTATGTTTATCTTTTTAGTTGTGCTTAATAAATAAATAAAATATGCTTAACATATTTTGAAGCTCTCTTGTTACAAGCATCCAAGTTTAGAATGTGTAGATCTTCCTAGTAAATTGAACATTTTATTATTACAAAATATCACTCTTGATCTTCAAAAATATTTGTTCCCTAAGATCTATATTGTCTGATGTTAGCATTGTTGCACTGGCTTGCTTTTGATTAGGATTTCCACAAAATATTTTTCCATCTCTTTCTTTCCTGAATTCCAAATGTAATGTATTTCTTTTTTTAATTTAAATTCAATTAATTAACATATGGTGTACTATTTCTTACAAGCAGCACATGATTGTGTTTTAATGTAGCCTGAAATTTTTTTCTTTTTAGCTGAAGTATTTAGTCTAATCTTCATTTAAGGAAAGTTTATGTGTTTGATTCTGTATGTATCATCTTATTCTTATTTCAGTTTGTCTCATCCGTTCTATGTTTCTTTTTCCTTTCCCCTCTGGATTAAGTGTTTTTTTATTATCCCATTACCCCCTCTAACATCTTGCTACTTTCACATGATTTTACTACTGTTTTAATAGTTGCCTTGAAGATGGCAACAAATGCTCTTGGTTGATTACAGTCTGGTATAAGCTAACATTTTTTATCTAATCCTACCAATTCAAGACACTTAGAAAACTTCAACCCCATTTACCTTACCCCAATTTATGTACTATATTATCTGTTTGTATATAGTTTAGCCCTCACAAAATGTCATCATCATCACCACTATTGACTTATTAAGCCAGTACTTCATTAAGATTGAACTGTATATTTATCCTTTCTCTCACTCTTCATTCTTTTCTGCATCCCTACGTTTCCTTGTGGTATCATTTCCCTTTTGCCTAAAAAACATCCATTAGTTTTTTCTTTAGTGAGTTGAGAACACTTTCTGTGTCCTGTTCCACATCACCCCAGTTCATCTCTGATTTTAGCTCTACTTGTGCAGAAAAGTTTTTTGTTGTTGTTTGTTTGTTTTTAAAGATTTTATTTATTTATTTGAGAGAGAGAAAGTGCACATGAGCAGGCGGGAGGGGCAGAGGGAGAGGGAAAAGCAGACTCCCCACTGAGCGCTGAGCCCAATGTGGGGCTTGATCCCAGGATCTTGAGTTCATGATCTGAGCCGAAGGCAGATGCTTAACCAACTGAGCCACCGAGGTACCTGTGTGCTGCAAAGTTTTTGTACATACAGACATCTCATATCAAGTACCAACTATGCTCTTTCAGCCTTGGTGCTTTTTCTAAAGTCAAGGGAGCTTATTCAGTGTATATGAAGAAAGACTTGGGTAATGACCTTGGGGCCTGCTTTCATCAATTTCTGTCAACTTTTTCTTTATGTAAATTGAAATAATGATATTAGGTACAGGCTATTCCATTTTCATAACTTGCTCTTAAATTGACCACTTTAGCTTTATGCAATGTCTCCAGCAACACTTCTTGCCTTAAACTTTATTTTGGCTCGTATTTATATGAACACACCAGTTTTCTTTTGATTAGTATTTGCATGGTCTCTTTTTTCATTTATTTTAATTTCAACCTCTCCATGCCTTTATATTTCAATTATGTTTCTTATAACAAGCGTATGGGTACATCTCTTTGACCATTATATTTTGTAGTTTCATTACAATATATTTAGGTCCATATTGCTTCTCCATTATACTTTGATTTCATTAAGCTACCTAAATCTGAAGTTTGCTTTCTTCCCATAATTTCAAAAAATATTTAGCCATTATATCATTCAATATTTTCCTTTCTGCATTCTCTTTATTATCTCCTTCTGGAACTCAAAAATACTATGTATCTTCTTACACCACTCTCTATCTTAATACCTCTTTCACATTTTTAATCTCTACATCTCTGTGGACTGCATTCTGGATAATTTCACTGGAATTATCTTCCAGTTTACTAATTTTCTCTTCAGTGGTATCAAATCTATCGTTTGATATATCAACTTTGCTTTAATTTTGTCTTGATTGTCCAATCTGGAAATTCTGTCTCATTATTTCTAAAATCTTTTTTATTGCTATTTTATCATCCCTTGCTCTTTTTCATGTTTTCATTGATGTAAGCATGACACACTGATGGTGTCTGTGTATGTGTGTATGTGATCATACTTATAATTTTATAGTATGTCATTTCTGCTAGTTTTGCCTCATGACAGTATATTTACTTGTCTTCTTATTTTTGCTTTGAGCTCCTCATATTCCTTGGAAATTTACCTGCTGGAAAACCTTAAAGCATAGCCTGAATTTATTTGCTTTCTGTCTGAAAGCATTTATGTTTGCTTTTAAATATTGCATGTTTTTGACCACATGTGTTTGACTACATATGAATCCAAGTCATGAGCTCATAGGAGGGCTAAATTTTGGTTTTGGCTCTTCAGGAAAAAAAATTTTTTTCTTTCTCTCTCCACCTGTCAATGAGGTGAAGATAGTCAAGTTTCATGGCTGTCTTCTTTTGCATAACAAGTTTTTCCATTTATTTATTTTTCTTATTTATCTTTCCACTAAGGGCTTAGGCCTTTGGAATTCCAACTTGGTGCTAGTGTCTTTTATTCGATTTGCCCACATCGAATAAGCTGAGGATTTATCTCAGCCATGTACTTTGTCCACTCCAAAAAATAAAAGTTCAAAGTTTCCAATGTTTGTCAAGGCCATCATTTTTTTTACTGACATCAGTAAAAAAGTGTTATTTTTTTTTTTTTTTTAAGATTTTATTTATTTGACAGAGAGAGACATAGAGAGAGAGGGAACACAAGCAGGGGGATTGGCAGAGGGAGAAAGCAGGCTTCCTGCCGAGCAGGGAGCCTGATGTGGGGCTCGATCCCAGGACACTGGGATCATGACCTGAGCTGAAGGCAGATGCTTAACGACTGAGCCACCCAGGCGCCCTTTTCTTAAGTATGTTAGTAGTCATCAATGATCTTCACCACATCCATTAATTCACTAAAATTTGCAAAATAATGGTATTTTTATGCAATCATGCCTTTCTCATTGGTTAGCTGTAATATTTCTATAA
>CM052896.1:9949300-9991282 GCA_028534135.1 Potos flavus | reverse complement strand
GCCTCCCATTCCCTGCCATAAACTTGGTCTTTCTACTGGAAGACAAAATTTACTGTTCCCACCATTGGCCCATGGAGCTCCTTCAAGGTAGCTTTTATACATCCTGTGATTTTCCAACCTTTGGTTATCTCCAGTAACCACCCCATCTGAACTAGTTCCCTTCAAACCAAGAATCTCTGAGGATCACCTCTTCCATCCATGTGCCCTGATCAGATCACTGTGAAGCCACATTCCAGCTTTTTGGTTTGCCACTTACCCATGACATGGAATGGATAAAGCTGCTTAAAATATTACAGACCTTAGATGCCAGAAGCTATGTGAATGACCTATGGAGCACAATAAGATCATGGTATATTCAAATCTAGTATTTGGATCCTGATTCTCAGTCGAGAAGTACCTCTATTTGTTCCCACTCCAGGCCCACTGTAGTTTCTGGACACAGTGGAATGGAAAACTCAGACTTTGCTAGGATATATGCATAATCGAAAGACCACAGAACATTTTGCCCCAAGCCAGCCATGGCTGAATTAACCACATTGCCTCTCAAGAAAGCCCTAAGACAACCTCACACAGAACACATTTGAAAGCCTGGCACCCACTATCCTGTGCCACCTCTGCCTCAAGCCTGACACAAGGCATTTTGCCAAGTGGTGCTGGAAGAGGCATTCCATAAGCAGGATCATTTTGCATGGTCAACTCTGAGAAGGAAAATTGGAAACTGTAGGAGCCACTTAGAAAAGCAGATCTAATTGGGAGACCTGAAATGTGGCCAGGTCAACTGGCTTCATACGCCATTCCTAAGGTTCAAGGATTTTGGCTTCACTCTCATCCAACTGGCACCAGTTCACAGAACACAGGCCACTTACCAGCAAATCAAGGAACGGACTTACACTTCCTGCCCCCTAAGAGGTACAGCTGCACCTGAACAAACTTGCAAGGTTAGGTTCTCATGCAATTTCTGAAAACCTTCCCCAGCCCCCATGCCTAACAAAGACCAAAGACGAATCTAACCCAAGTTTTCTGGCCTCTGGCCCACCGCCCCATGTGACAGCTCTTTGCACCTAGTTGACTAAACCTCATCAGTTAACTGTCCCAACAAGGCCTGCTTCAGGACAGGAAAGAGAAGTTCTCACATATCTCTCATTGCATCTATGCTAGTTCCTTTTGCACCTGGGATCTCCTTGGGGGCCTCTTAATAGAAGTCTGACTAAGCCTGACCTTGCCTTGGTTTACGAGGGTAATGAAATCACAGCCCCAGGTGGGACGGCTGCAGGTGCACTTGCTCGACCATTCGGAGCCTTGTTATTTCTGTAATTTGTCACATGCTGTCTCCTGCTTGGGGTTGTACTTTACAACCTAATGAATGCGTTCTCTTATTAAGACAAATCTTGTCCATGCCAATCCAACTAAATCTATAAAATTAGCCTAGAAATTTTAGAGAAGTGGGCTGAGATGTAGTTGTTTTTGTTTTTTTTTCTATTGTAAGTTTTTGGGTCAAGACTCATTATGATTTGGGAAGCAAAGAAGGTGCTGGAAAGAACAGCTAGTTAGATGCCAGAAGACCTAAATTTTATTCCAGTTCTGCTAGGTGATCTTGAGCAAGTTCCTTGTCCTTATGGGTATTGGTCCCTTGACAATAAAATTAATGGTTTGGGCACTTTTGTTGGGATAATACCTTTTCATTCATGGAGTTACCTGACTGCATTCCAGACATCTGCATAAAGACTCTGCTGGGTGGATGCAATGTTGTCAATTGTGCAAATACAATCACTAGACTTTGGTGATTCACCCGAGGTCAGACAGTGAAGATGGCTCCAAAACCCATCCATATACTACCCGAATCGATAACCTATACTCTTTATAGACTAAATCTTAGGGGGAATATCTGGAAGTAGCTGAGTTCATATCACACCACAAGACTGACTTCTATCAGTAGCTCAGTTACTAACTCAGAGGTCCTAGACCAGTTTATCACTCATTGCCAACCACCGTCTCAGCTAGTCTTTCATTCTTACTCAGTTCTCAGAGAATTCAGGTTAACTCTTCTAAAACACAGACACAAGGAAAACTAAAATAGAGCAAATTTTGTTATCCTTTTATCTAAAAGTACAGGTGACAAATAATTCATTTCTCTGGACACAATAGGTAAACGCTGATCCCAAACAAGAACCTCACACTATTGTTTATAGTATCCACCAAGCTCTAGGCTTCACCAATCGAAGCAATTTGTTCAATGAAAAATGTGATCATAAATAAATTGAGGTAGGGATGTAAATGGGTGCAGCCATAGTGGAGGATCCTCAAAAAATTAAACGTAGAACTACCCAACAACCCCACTTCTGGGAATATATCCAAAGGTAACAAAAACACTAACCTGAAAAGATACTTGCACTCCCATGTTCATAAAAGCATCATTTACAATAGCTAACACATGGAAACACCCAAAGTGCCATCAATGGATGCATGGACAAATGGATCAATCCATAAATCAACGGATATATGGATAAAAAAGTTGTGATATAAAAAAAGTTGTGGGACATATATATCTCATAGCTTTTTTATCCATATATATGTATATATCTATAGCTATATCTAATATATATATAAAATATATTTATATATTGTTATTCAACCTTAAAAATTTAGGTCATTCTACCCCTTTTGACAACCTGGGTGGACCTCGAAGGCATTATGCTAAGTGAAATAAGTCAGACAGAAAAGGACAAATAATGTGTGATTCCACTTACATGGGGAATCTGAAACAACCAAACTCATAGAAAAAGAGATCAGACTAGTGGTTACCAGATACAGATGGTAGGAGAACAGGGAATTGGAGAAAGGGGGTCAAAAGAAAATAATTTCCAATTATAAGATAAATTGGTACTAGGCTGTAACATGCTACATGATGACTATAGGATAGGATATACAGGGAAGTTGTTGAGAGAGCAAATCCTAAGAGTTCTCATCACGAGAATTTTTTTTTCCTTTCTTTCCTTTTTATTGTACCAACATGAGAAGATGGATGTTGGTTGAACCCATTGTGGTAATCATTTCACAATATATATGTAAATCAAACCACCATGCTGCATATCTTAAATTTATTCAGTGATGTGTCAATTATCTCTCAATAAAACTAGAAAAAAAAACCCAACTGTTGATTAATTGATTCAAGAAGGTATATACTCTGAGCAAAAGACAGCCATGATTTTTTAAATATTTGCAGTTACATAGGAAATTATTCTTTCCTAATATATATAAAATATAAATTCTATAGACTATAAATAGTGCTACAGATTTATCCTTTCAAAAACTATGAACTATGATCACTTTCTTTTGTAAAATGTGGGTGACTTTCTTTTGTAAAATGTGGGTGACTAATAAAGATAATCTTCCTGTGGGACTTTAGACAATCAATAGCTTGTATAAAGTCTGCATATCTGAATTAATAAACTGAAATACCAATAAAATGTCAACAAAGTCTCACAATGTACATAATAAAACCTTGCTAAATTAGGATATGCTACTTTGGTCTCTGCACAAATTAAACAGGGCTGAAAAGGCATTTAGCTTTGTTTTACAGTTTGCTAACCAAAGGGATAATATAAACAAAATTTCAGCTCGAAATGTTTAACCAACTTAAGAGAACTATTTTCAAGTATGATAATAGCTTCCATTTACATAAAAATAATTAAATCCTGATTAAGAAAGAATCTTCTTTATTCATTAAATCAAGGGCACATTGTTAGAATTTAGGATTATTATTACTGTATTTTTATAAATGCTTAAAACTGTATTTCTTTTAAATATCCTATAATTCTGATTATTCACTAATTTACATAGAGAACCTTCCAGGTCATCTAAAATAGTGATGTAGGATCATAATAGGTGGACTATATTTTGCAAAACTAATTTGACAATGAAAAGTTTACTAATTGAAATTATTAGACTGTGCTGTTTCAGACTATTTCTGTTGAATTTTTCCACCAAGGTAAACATACTTTCTAATGTTGAATAATATATTTGTTCATTAATAGTGACACCCATCATTAATATTTTGATTTTAGGCATGAATTTTTACTCTTTAGATTTTCTTAAAATAACTCAAATGTGCTTATAAGGTAGGAAGGAGGGTTGCCTGGGTGGCTCAGTAGGTTAGGCGTCTTCCTTCAGCTCAGGTCATGATTCCAGGGTCCTGGGATCGAGTCCCGCATCAGGCTCTCTGCTCAGCGGGGAGTCTGCTTCTTGCTCTTCCTCTACCAGCCCGCACCCTGATACTCGTGCTCTCTCTCTCTCAAATAAATAACTTAAATTATTTTTTTTTAAAAGGAAGGAAGAAAGGAAAAAAGGGAGGGAAAGAAGAAGGGAGAGATGGAGGGAAGGAGGTAAGGAGAAAAGAAGAAAAAAAGGAAAAAGAAAGAGTCAGCACATGGTGAACTTAGCCTATATTCTTAATGAAAAGTACATTTTCCTGGTGGGTTCCCAATAGCAAATTAAAATTCAATTCAATATCTAATAAAATTATGAAAGTCTTCGCTAATGTAAAGATCAAGTCTTCCATTTTCAGAAAGATTAAAAAATGAATAGTTCAGTAATTATTTGTTCAAGAATTTAATTCAAACAGTAAGTTATCATTACTTGGAGAAAAAAAACTATTCTTGATAGAGCATTTGTCCTCTTACATTAAAAATAAATAAATAAAAATCATCAAAATTTCTTTTTTTGCTATGGTGAAAAAATTAAAACAGAGAAATATGTACCAAAAAAAAAAAAACCTCAGTTCAGTGATATATAAAGCCAGCACCCAGATCAAGAGATAAAATGTTATCAACACCACAGAGGCCCCCATATACCGAATCCATATAAATGCCCAATGTATGTTCCCCAACATTAACTAATATCTTTTTTTTTTTAAGTAACACTTGTATTTGTTTATAGTTTACCACCCAAAACATACTGTTGCATGTTTTATGAGCTTTATTTTAATGGGCTCGTGTAGTAGGCGCCTGGGTGGCTCAGTCGGTTGAGCAGCTATCTTCGGCTCAGGGCATGATCCCAGGATCCTGGGATCGAGTTCTATGTCGGGCTCCCTGAGGATCAGGGAGTCTGCTTCTCCCACTGCCCCTCTCCCCGCTCATTCTCTCTTTCTCTCTCTTTCTCTCTCAAATAAATAAAATCTTTTTAAAAATGGGCTGATATAATATACATTCTTTTGTTCCTAACTTCTTTAATAAAAATTATATTTGTTATTTATTCATATTGTATGAAGCTGTATTTTGTTTATTTTCACTACTCTGTAATATTACGCTACATGCATAGATGGTAGGTGTAGAATTATACCATGATTTACCACTCTACTGTTGATGAACATTGACTGGAGTCATTTATGTACTTGGGCTTTTACAATAATATTGCAATAAATATTTTTTTATGTGTCTCTTGTGTACCGAGGCATGTATTTATGTTCTAGAATATATCTTGGAGTAGAATTGTTGAATCATAGTATTTACCCATCCTTACTTTAATAAATAGTGGTATAATGTCTTCCAAAATGGTTATACAAATCTAATTCCTACCAACAGTACATGAGAGTTCCACTAGTGCTATGTTCTTTCTAATACATGGTATTATCTGCCTTTTACATGTTCACCATTCTAGTGGCTGGATAATGGAATCCTCTGGTTTTAATGAGTGTTTCCCTGAAAACTAATGAAATCGGGAAGGTTTTCACAGATTTACTGGCCATTTGGAAGCTTACAATCCACCTGGAATTATTTTTTGTATATGCCCTAAGATAGGGATCACATTTCATTTCCTTTGGTAGGGATATTCAATTACTTTGACAGCATTTATTGAAAAGACCATCCTTTCTTCATTTCTCTGAAGTGCTATTTTTATCAAGAATCATTTTCCATATATATATGGGTCTCCTTTTTATACTATTAGTGGTATTGTCTAAACATTGATCTTTGCACCTATATATTAATCTCTTGATTACTGTATATTGCAATAATCCTCCCATTCATTTTTCTTCTTTTTTAAAATTTTTTTAAAGATTTTACTTATTTATTTGACACACAGAGAGAGATCACAAGTAGGCAGAGAGGCAGGCAGAGAGAGAGGGGGAAGCAGGCTCCCTGCTGAGCAGAGAGCCCAATGTGGGGCTTGATTCCCGGACCCTGAGATCATGACCTGAGCTGAAGGCAGAGGTTTTAACCCACTGAGCCACCCAGGCACCCCTCGTTTTTCTTCTTAAAGTGTGTTTTAGCCCTTTGGAAGAATTGGCTTGTCAAGTTCCACCAGAAAAAAACAAAACAAAACAAAATAAAACCTCGTAAGATGTTGAGTGGGATTGCATTGATGCAGGATCAGTGATCCACGCAGTTTAAGAACAATTAGAAGGTGAGCTATTGTGAAGACCTGGCAAATTCCAGTTCATCACTCACTAAATCCTCTCAAAAGGTGTCTCATAGTTGTGCAGAAATCCTGAACATCATGAGTTGGGTTTATGACATCATATTTAATCTTTTAATATGTATAGATTATGTCTTGTAATAATTATTTTTCACTTTCTGTTTGTTGCTTTATTATAGAAATGTAATTCATGTATTGACCTTCCATTTAGAAAATGCATTAAACTCATTATTAATCTTATTAAATCCTATCACTTATCATAGCCAGGTTGTCAAAACGCTAAGGAGCCTCGTAGCTGCAGCTCTGAGAGGGGTTTCAAATGATGAGCTCAGCTCTCTGGCCTTTGGCCCCTGAGGTTTCTGGCCCTCACTGTCCTGTCAACTCCTTCAAGCAAACATTTTTTTTTTAAAGAATTATGCAGCTTTTTTCTTGCCCTCAGTAAAATGTTTGGTTCGAATTACCGAATCCTCCATTACTAAAATTAACCTCAAAGTTACTGTATTTGACCAAATATAATTCAAATGTACATGCAGAAAGATTCTTCCCATTAAACAACTCTTAGAGTGAAACTCTCCTTTAGGTCTAAAAACTTTATTAAATCAGGAGATGGGGTGGGGGGAGAATGCAGAATATTGTCAAAACATTCTTTTAAAAGTAATTTCTGTAACATTTGTAATTGGTTAAAAGGGGAAAAATCCCTTTATAAGTAAAAGAAAATTATTTTTCCTCCTTTGTGACATAAGCATTATTTTAATTAATAGAAACAAAACTATTGTGCTCATGAAAACAGTAAAAGTCCATCACTGAGTGACTATTCTTATTTAAAGCTGCTATTCATATATTTAGGTGTAGGTGCCAATGATTCAATAGCTATGTTTGCAGTTTTGGTTTTTATTTTGATTTGTCTATTTATCACCTTAGGCATGGAATTTGGTCTGATTTTTATTTCTTAAAAATATTCATTTCTATTGCTTATAGTTATACCAAATGACAAATTGCTATTATATTAACAGCAGAATAGTCCAATAATATGCATAAACACACTCAAGAGATTAAGAGGAATCCTACCATATTTATTTTCCTTCAGGGCTTGGGTCATTTAATTCAGATTTTCAATACCAGAAGGTCAATTCAATTTATGCGAATATTTCTGAGAAAGACAGTAATTACATAGCCAGATTTTACTGGAGAATATTTGTAGAAAATTCAATATTACTAGCTTTATCTAGATACATCTCGAAATGCTCAAAACACAGCTGGACTCTTTAGATAAAGCCAGGAGAGTAAATAGCTGTTTTTAAGGGACATTTCTTTATAAAGAAAATAAGAAATTTTCAAAAATCATATTTTTGCACTGCCCAACTATTCTAGAATGTGCCAAAGCTCTGAAATTAATTTTTAAGAGAGTCATAATATAAAAACATTATTGACAAATAGAAATCCAGGGGGCCTCTGCTTTAAAGCCAAAGAAATGTTAATCAATGGCTTTATGTGAAAGGAGCTGAAGAAATAAATATAAGTTGCATTAGGAATAAATAAAGAGTGAGCAGGGTCAATAATTAGGACAAGGTAGAGGTATACAAGGACCGGGAACCCTGATGTGTCTGAAGAATGGCTATAGCCATGGAGGTTGAACAAGACACCCAACTAGAGTTTTGGGTAGTTTGGGGCAGATAATGGGAATCACTGAATCCGAGCTCACATGATGACCTGCGCCAAGCTAGAGGATAAAACCCAGGTAATGAAGAGGTCAAAATAATGAGAGATCATGGTGTGACTTAACCACTTGGAAACAAATCACCCAGGATCAGGGCAGGGACATGGGGAGAGAGAAATATTTGGAGTCACGTGCCAAAATCTTTGATAAACAAGGAAGGACAACAACAGAGCCAAAAGACAAACAAACAAAAACAGTAAAGCTAGGAAGAGAGTCTAGCCTAAGCCTCAAGAAAGAAGGGGTTAAGTTTCATTTACATTTTTCCATAAAGGTGAGGAGTGATGGTCTGGAGTGGAAAGATATTTTTCCAATAAAATAGAAACTATCTCAAATTTAGGCAAGGCATCTCAAAGTGAGTAGTACTCGAGAAAATGCCATACGGTCAAAAACACTTTCTTCGACAATAAGATGGTAGAAAAGACCTTTATTTAAACCATCTACTGACTTTAAAGAAAGCTACAGAAGCTGCCCAAAGACCAACAACAGTCAGGTCAATTGTACCAGGTGACCTCTTATGTTAGCAATAATACAAGAGAACAAATTTGATGGCACCTCACATATTTGCTAAATTAGGTTTTCACATGTCTCTTAGAGTTAGAGATCTATAAGCAGAAGTTTTATCTATGGAAACAAGCTGTGTGTCCAGATGGGCCCTCACACGGCAGAACTGCCTTGGCAACATCACCCTTCTTTCAGTAATATTTATTAAATACTCATCACACGCCTGGCACTGGGCTAAGCTTTGGGGACCATATGTGTTGACACTCTAGCAGTGTTGCGGGTAGTTCTTCGCTTTGCTGGAAGTCAATATTTCCAGTACCATTTTGGTCTCTCAGTAGGATATACCCACTTAGCATTTAGTAATTAGAAGAAAGGTTAATGAGCACAGAAGCTGAACAAAAAGAAGTGGGAGTAGTAAGGAGCCTTTCCTCTAACCCAGATGTCAGCAAGCTACGCCCCACCTGTCTTTGTATGGCCAGCAATAAGATAAATGGATTTGCCTTCCAAGAAGAGTTGCTTGCTTTTGCCTCTTGACCTGAGGAGTAAAATGTTCACTATCTGGATCTTACAGAATAATTTTACCTACCCCTGATCTACACCTCATGAAATATACATGTTCCATCCCTCTTGATTTCAGTCTCCTGAACTTGGACGAGATTGTATAAAGGGTGTCAGTAAATTCTGGATTTGGTGATTTCCTTTACTAGTGCATCAGAAACAAATTTTTGCTCCTTATGTGTCACCTAGTTATTCTTCGGCTATCATAATGTCATTAACTGTTATTTTTCTTTGGCAATTAAGCTTTCATTACATTTCCAGGCCTCCATCTGATTTTTTGAACTTATAAATAACACTGTTCTTTCAGAGGACTTCTGTAGATTCTGCCTCTCATGGATCACAGGTAGAATAGTCTAACTTAGGGACTGATGAACGTTTTGTATAAAGAGCTAAATAGTAAATATTTTTGGTTTTTCACGCCCGACAATGTCTTTTGAAACCACTCAATTCTGCCCAAACTACTGAACTTCGTCACTGTAATGTGAAAACAGATATAGAAAATTTGAAAATGAATGGGACAAGTGTGTTTCAATAAAACTTTAATTGCAGAAATAGGAGGTGATCTGGAATGGCCTGTGGGCCATAGTTTGTCAAATTCTGATCTAATTTGTTCTTTTATATTCCGACTCCAGTTTTATAAATATCTATTTATTTTCATTTGCTATTATATCCACTTTCAAAAGGAGGGAAGTGTCTTACTTCTGAATAAACTATGTATTAGGTAATCCAATCAATCAGCTAATATAATCTGGGGGAAAAAATAACCCATCGAATTGGCAGATGTAAATTGAACCCCAGAACTGTTTTTCAATTTTGAACTTTTCCAGTGACTACAGTAGCCTTAAATTTAATACCAAAGAGTCATGAATGTTCAGGTACAGCTTTCAAGCAAGCAACTCGTCATACCCGTATTTCCTGTTAGACTCTGACTGCATCCATCTTGAAAGGAAGTCTTTGTTTGAGACAGTTCATGTTTTCACTGAGGCTTTTGGCTATTGTCTTTGAGTAGTGTTTCACCTTGCAAATCTGAGGATGCCACCTTCTCACTGGAAACCAGGGCTGGTCAGAATGTCCCCGAATGCTGTTCCTTTTGGGTAACAATTCTAAATGTTTAAACAAATGGGTCATCCGACTAAAATGAGGTCAATAAAATCTTCTGAGGCATGTTCCTTTTTGATGGATGGACTAAAATGAAAATGATTTTAGAGTCTACTTCAGCAGAATAATGAATTCTGTGTTTCCAATCATTAAAGTTGAAATTATAACAGATAGCATTCTGCCTCACCGTTCATGAGATTTAACTCTTCAGAGGTCATAATAGATACACCCTATTAAATAATGCAGGCCAGACAACACCGACTTAATAGAAGTGAAATGTCGCTTTGGGTTTGAATTGATTTTCTTGCTTGAGGACCTTTCAGGTTTGCAAATCAGAATTGCCTTGTATTCGCACGTCTGAAGGAGGTTGACTTTCGCAGGGTTAGCTTAAAAAATGCAGATTGATGGGAAAGGTTTGTATTGGGTCAGTATGGAATAGCCTTCTATCGGGGGCTTGAATTATTCATAAGCATCCATGTGTTTTGTGTTTCTTGCTTAACACTGTGGAAGGCGGGGGCAGGAGGAGAATGTAGCCAGCTGCACACATAGATTCCTTCTTGAATAAGGTTAGCAGTTAGAGAAGGCTGGGGGTGGACAAGGGTAGAGCCTGGATCTAATTTTACAGGAATTTGAACCAATAAACCTTGAAATGGGACAACTGGTCAACAGCTGAGGATATCCAAGTTTTATGTTACCTATGGTTCGCTTTTGACAAGCTGTGTGCTCTTCAAGCAAAGGCAAAGGCAAAAAAAAAAAAAAAAAAAGCCATTAAGCCAACTGCCTCTCTTCTGATTGTGCATACAGCTATTTGGGGCTGCCTCTGACCTTGCAGTGGGCTGGCTGCTATAAGCATGCAGCTGGCATATGGACCTAAGACTCAAAAGCGCTCCCCTTCCTCTTGCATCTGTAGCTCTGAGTATATCACCTAGCATTTCTGAGGTGCAGGTTCTACTTCTATAGAATGAAGCACTTCTGGCTTCTTAAGCGGTTTTCAAGTTTGGGGAGATACAGAGAAGAGGCTGAGCTTTCCACTTTCTCAACTTAGTAGAATTGGTCTAGGTATTTCCCCTGATCCCATTCTCCAAATATCAAAGGTGAGAAGTCAGGAGAAAGGAGGAGCTCACCCTTCCTCCAATTTCCCCCTCAATACTCCTTCTCTTAGCCCCTCGTCCTTCTGCCCGTGGTTCCCCAACTTTAGGTCTTAATACAATTTCTCAGCTAACAAACTGGGAGTGCGCTTGTCTTCAAAGGAGACCCAGAGTGACCCACAATGAAAAGGCTCTATTTTCAGGGGCCACCTCCTGCCTTCAGAGGAATCCTGTGTGTGTACGCTATTTTTGAGAGCAGTGAGGGAAGGAGGGAATGAAGAATGGTACAAAGTGAAGAGAAAGAAAGATTCTTGGATTAATGCTGTTGTGTTGGACCTGGAAGGCTATAGCTAAAACTCAGGTCTTAATTCTGAAGCAAAACCAGACACACAGGGTTATACCAACATCGGAGGGCCTGAAGCAAAGTTCCAGGACCTGTCATTTCCTCACCAAATAAATGCTTATAAGGAACCAGCTGGCGCCCCTATAGCTAAGGGTCACCTTACTAGTGGAGAAATGTATTCTCGTGTCAAGGAGGAGTTGTCCTTTGTCATCTGGGCTTTTATTTTGTCTAGGCCTTGGACAATAACACAGTTATATTTATAATTATATATAAATATAAATATATAACATATATTTATAATTATATATTTTTTCTGACAAAAGGAAAATATGCCACCTTTTACCACTTCTTATAGAGAATTGGTCCAAAAAAATATCCAGGGAAAAATCCTGCTTTGGCCTCAAAAATCTGTGGCCTTAATGCTAAATGCAAAAAGGTGATTTTAAAACCAGAAATGTCCAGATTTCAATTCATTTTTTTTTCTTGCTATTAATTAAGGAAGGCAATGAGGACAGTGACCTTAAAAGTGTAACATTCCTTGAAGCAGGGCAAGAAATAATGACTGCCCTCAAGATAGCCACTGAATGGACAAAGTATGCATTGATTATGCATGCAATTTCCCAAAAGTTTGTTATTTTACAAAATTGAATTCTTTCCTGCTGAAGTCCAACGCTGAGTAATTAAATACAGACTGTACTTAATTTTGTCACAGAACAAATAGCAGAGGTTATGGAAAGTGTTATGGCTCCACGGTCATTAATATTCCACTGGTGTTGGAATAGATTAGCAAGCGAAGAACACAGCAGGTTAGGATTATACGAATCTATTCAAACCCCACATAATGAATGTGAGGAGTGATTTGAATGCCTAATATCAGTCACTCCGCAGAAAGAGACAAATTCTCATGCTCATTCCCAAGGCTTTTTGAAAGGGCTGTTTATTTCGTGAATTTTCACTCACCTATTATAATCAGACCTACTGAAATAAATTGCTAATGATTGTCAAGCTAAATGAACTCAGTTTTTTTTTTCTCTAGAAAATTTCTGAACTTCCCAGCTGTCACAAGAATTCATATTCTGTAGCTCTTTCAAAGACAAGGATTCTGAGCAGTCGGCAGCCTGAGAAGGGGGTGGGGAGGGGGGCTCAGATGTGCTTCCATTTTGTCTTAGTGAGGCCCACAATCTTCCGTCCCTCTTGAAATCAATAACCAGATGTGGTTACTTTCACTTTCTAGTGGAGATGACTGAAGTGCCCAGCCATTTATGTCGCTCTTTTACTGACTTTTTTAGGTAAAGGTAATCAAAAGAGGAGTTACACACCAATTAAGAGATGAAAGAGAAATTTCCCGATTCCAAGATGAAAGGGTAGTATCTATCTAAGGACCCTCGATGGTAGGGGGCGGGGAATCAAACAATAAAAGGTGGGGAAAGAGATCAGCAGAAAATAGCAAGTTTAATCAGGAGCACTGGCGGAGAGGGAGAAAGGAAAATGGAATGTTACAGAATCGAAGGGCTATGGGAGAAGCTGAAACTATGTGAAGCCCCATAGCATCCTCCCTACAATGTCAGGAGACAGTCTTTTCAAGTATATTGGTGGCATTATACAAGGAACTCTATTCCCTACAAAGCCTTCTGTCTGCCACCAAGGGTTCCTAGCAGTTCTGAGGGGATGTCTCCCATGTGCTCAGGTCCATGCCCATTAGCATCCATGGAACATTGCTGCTAAATCCCTAGGGTGCTCACCTATCCATTGGATACCCCTGCTACTGCCATCCATTGAACTCTACCAATGGCTGAATCTGCTACACTTGATCGTGCTGTCAGTGCTATGAGCTTTGGCTACTAGTACTAAGAAAGCCCTGCCATCTTCCTCACATGTTCTAGAATTCCACTGGAGGTAGCTGCAACTACTGTCTCCTCACTCCTAATGCCACTCCCGTGCATCAGACCCTTATGGTACCCATGCTGGGTAGAGGTCTAGGGGAAAATCGTTACCTTTCCTTTCATATTCTGATATGACAATATTGGCTTACTCTGACTCACATATTTTTGGTGAAATAGCATTGCCAGTTTTTATTTTGAATGTTGTTCTTCTTATGATGAAAACAGGAGTCCTTCCTTGTGGCTGAGTTGGACTCTAACTGATTCATCACTCAGAACTAATATCACTCCATTCCTCCCCTCCAAATATACAGTTGTGCCTGACTCCCTCCTTCCTTGAAATAAGTTCTTAATTAGGAGACTCTTCATGCAAACAGATTCCTGATGGACCTGCCTCACAAGCCCAACCCACCTGCCCAGCCTGACTCAGACGTACAGACAATGTAGACCCAACCAGAGATCCCACTACAAATACTAGGAAAACATCCCCACATCCATTTGGTATGTTTACATTAAAAAAAAAAAAAAAAGTTCCCATTATTCTTTCTTAATCCTGTTCCATTGAAAAATGGCACAGAGTTGCAATCATGGGGACATTCTTCTAGAGACCTAGCCCCTCAGAATGTTTCTGGACACCTGAGCAAATAGAATGGAGTGCCAAAGCAAGAATTAATCAGCAACCTTGGGCTTTTAAAATGCAGCTTATAGTCAGTTGTTAGATCATCATTCTATTGATACTGAACGATATTTCTCCTTTTTTCTGCAGGGTAATTAACACTAAAATCCTCATCCGATTTGGCCATGGAATGGCTAACAGCAAGGAGAGAAAAACTCTGATCTCCCAAGACATATTGTTGTTATCACCACACGCATCCCACTCCACTATAATTTCTTTTTGACTCATCTTGGTTCCCCACCAGCTCAAGGTTCATGTCTATCTCGTTCACAGGCTATCCTCAGCACCTCGCCAAGCCTGACACACAGAATAGTTACCGTAAATATTTTTTAATGAATGACTTTAATATCTGCTGCGTTTGAGTTACAAGAATCTTATCTATTTTTGTTTTGTCTCTACCCTCTTCCCTCTGCCCAAAACTTACAAAAAGTGGGTGTTAAATAAATAATTGGTAATTGAATTTTGTTGTATTTCTCTGGATAGGGCACAAGCTAGGAAGGAAAAAAATGGCTTACTTTTCCATTGGATTGACAATATAAAGGTAGTCATACACCTTATATAGAGAGCTACAGTTCCACAACAAGATATACTTTCAGAATTTGGGAACAAGATGATTAGTTACCAGAGCATCAATATTAAATATTAAGTCTGAAATATAAAATGGGTAAGTTTTGCCATAATCAAAAAGATTGACCATTACTGAATGTGTTAAGCTAGGACCAGGTTGTTTATCTACACTATTGACAAAATCAAAGTGATACACTAATCTAATCATGGGGTGCTTTCAGGAAAATATGACTGATTAGGATAAAGCTATAAAATTTATCAAGAAAAAAAAATTAATCAAGGAGGAAATGTCCTTCGCAAATTAGCAAAAATGGCTAACCTGCCAGGTGGATGCTCCGTCCTTAGTGTGGGTCAGTCACTGGGATCCAATTCCCCCGAGTGGCCTCTGCAAAGTGTTGAAACCTCTGGGGCTGCAGCTGCCGCTGCCTAGGGGCCTCAGGGAACTGACATCCCCTGGGAACACCCACGACCCGGGACTCACAGTTGCTGTGTAAATTCCCCAGCCTGCTTGTCCTTCGACTGGGTTAATTTCACACCTTGTATTCTACACCGCCTTCCAGACTTTGTTTTCAGAGTCAAATACTAATTGCCCACTGTGGCAGCTAGCTTATGAGGGCACACTCCCCTCCCTGTGTCACTACCCGACTCTGCACAACCCAGATGGACTACTTGTACTGAAATCCACTCTTAGGGCTTCTGGGGAAATCCGAACTAAGACACACATAGGTATTAAAGTAAATTGAAAGTATTGCTTCAGGTATTTGGGTCTCTTTATGCTTTCTCTCTTCTTTTAACATCCAGAGAATAGATGGATGAAGTATCAATATCCCGGCAGGTGTCTGCATGAGTTGGATGTTATTACTTGGCTGCCTTCCCTGCAGAGTAAACAGCTCAATATGCCAGTGTGTAAAACTTTATAACCCTGTGGCTATCTCGTGCACCCAGCAAAGTGTTCTGTATATATTCACAGCACAGTGTGCTGCACAATTCAGGAAGCCCTCAGAAGAGCCATGGTTTGCAATTCACACAGCAATGGTAGCCCTTGGAGTTCCCAAATAGTTGGGAAGACATACAAAGCAAAGAGAGATGTCCAGAAGTTAAAGGTAATAAAAGAAAGTATCCTTTAATTTTGTGGAAAGAACAATCCTGGGACCCTAAGTCATAGTTTATGATAATTTATGCTTACGGAATGTATTCATTTAGTCAAGATGGTATAGAACTGCATTGTCCAACATAGTACCACCCAAATACTAGTCACCTGTGGAGTTTGAGTCCTCGTACTATAACTGGTTTGAAATAAGATGAACTAGTATGATAGGGATGCCTGAATGGCTCAGTTGGCTAAGCATTTGCCTCCGGCTCAGGTCATGACCCCAGGGTCCTGGGATTGAGTCCCGCATTGGGCTTCCTGCTCAGCGGGGAGCCCGCTTCTCCCTCTGCCTGCCGCTCCCCCTGCTTGTGCTCCTGCTCTCTCTCTGACAAATAATTAAGTAAAATCTTTTTTAAAATAAAAAATAAAGACTCAGTATGATTAAAAAAGATATCTCAGTGATTTTTTATATTAATTACACGTTCAAAGTATAATATTTTGAAAATGTTGAGGTAAATAAAATATATCATTATAATTCATTTCACCTATTTACTTTTACTTTTTAGTGTGGCTATTAAATAGTTTATAATTACCTATGTGGCTCACATTTTATTTGCATTACACCATAATGGTCCAAATGATGCTGAGATAACAGATAAACTCTGAATTCTTGGTAGTGAATAATATAAGGATGGCCACTTTCTTATTCATGGTCCATACCCAAAATTGACACCACTTGGTGCACATACAAACCTGGGGGGGGTGGCGCTCTACTCCTCACAGTCTCTCAGGAACCCAGGCTGTTGGAGAGACTGTCCTTTTGCTCACAGATGTAAAGATGAGATTTTCTCTTTTGCCCAGAAGAGAGAGCTCTGGGGGATCTTGCCCCAACATGAAATGTTTTGGATCAGAAGAGACATACATCATTCCACTCATAGCCCACCGTCAGAACTTGTCACAAGATGCCAACTGCAGAGGAGATCAGAGAAATGTCACCCTCCCGTGAGCCATAAGATGAGTCAGAGTGGATATGAAGGAACACCCGAAGTATCTCCCACAACACGCATAGCTTGGTGATGTCTACATTTCCAACATCATTCACTCCAGTCCAGAGTATAGGCGCATGTAGATGGAAAGATGGATGACGCCCTCGGTCCCTTACACCTTGACGAGAATGGCCTGTTGCATGGCCAGGTGAGGGAAAGAACTCAAGACTGAGGAACTGGGCACAGAACGGATACATTAGAAGTACAGAAAACAAGCCTGCCTCACTGCCTAATTTCTCCTAACAGTGGCCCGTGCTTCAATATATATCTCAAGTGAATAAAGTGAGACAAATGCCACCCAAGGAAGGCCAGAGAGCTGCTCAGAAAGAACATGCAAGGTGAACTCACCACAGTCCAAAATCTAATGATTAGGGAAGGTCAAGAGCAGTTCTGTCTCTCAGGAATGAGGTTATATATTTTTTTAATGATTTTATTTATTTATTTGATGAAGAGAGAGCACAAGCAGGTGGAGCAGCAGGCAGAGGGAGCAGGAGAAGCAGGACCCCCTCCGAGAAGAGAGCCCGACGTGGAGCTCGATCCCAGGTGGGACTCAATCCCAGGACGCCGGAATCATGACCTGAGCCGAAGGCAGATGCTTCACTGACGGAGCCACCCAGACGCCCCAGGAACAAGGTCATCTTTAAGCAGAATTTCAGGGGCACCAGGATGGCTCAGTCAGTTGAGAGTCCAGCTCTTTATTCATGTGAGATTTGGCTTGGGTCATGATCTCAGGGTGACCGTGGGATCGAGCCCCATGTTGGGCTCTGTGCTCAGCACAGAATCTGCTTGTCCCTCTCCCTCTGCTCTTCCCCCTGCTTGTGCTCACTCTCCCTCTCTCTCTAGCTCTAAAATAAATAAATAAAATCTTTAAAAGATACATCTTTAAAAATAAATACATGAAATAAACAGAATTCCAGCATATTAATTTAAGATGGAAACACTGCATTCTCGGATGATAAGACTCACCAACTCATTCCCTTATTATGAGGAGAAAATACGAAATGGAAAATCACTGTTAGTCTGTAAATAGGAAACCCAAGTAGAGAACATCAGCTTCTCTCAACAATTGCTTCTCAGGTAAGGAAGCTTGAGGGAGCCCCACATTTTGTAGGAATAATGCGGCCAAACGAGTATGACGCATCGGTCTACTTGGCCAAGAGCAGCTATCTATCGGTGCAGACCTATGACGCTGCCCAGGACCTGTTACTCTTTTTATTTTATGCTTCTGTGACTGTGAACCATCTATTTTCCATGAGCTTTCTACAAACAGAGGAAGCACAAGTATGAGATTTCAGATGGCTGAGTTGCATTGGCATCCATTCCACACTCCGCTCTGAGATGACTTCCAGAAAGTCTTAACTACAGTTTTAGATGTTCCCACATCCTTTCAGCACATATTCACTCATACTATTGCACATCTCCTCGCTTAGGATGTGCAGATTTTTGCGAGTGTAACCCTCAGACAGCTCTCTCATTCTCACATTTATTCATCCTCCAGAATACCTCTTTGTGGCCCCCATGAAATAAAATGCTGTCTGATTTGGATGAGTGCAGTGATTTTATTTTCTGTGGCAAATTATGTTGCATTGGGCATAAAGTTTTGCTACTCAAACTGGAAAAGGAAAATTGAAAATTAGTCTCAATAATTCTAGACGATAGGAAAGATCTCATCAAGCCAAGGATCAGCCTTTTACTTAATAATAATAATAAATAGAGATGGCTTTGTCTTTCAAGTCTTTTATTCAAATGCTAATTCATTTTCATGGAATATAGAACAAATTTATCAAATGTCTCATCAGAAATATCTGTCATTCATACATCCACAGGCATTTAAAAACAAACAAAAAAATCTAAATTAAAAAATTAAAAAACATGTATAGAGACAAATCTGCTACTAGGGAGAAACTTTCAACAAGATACTGAGAGCGGGTCAGCATAATCCTCCATTGCATTGGCTCTGGATATGTTTGGAAAGACAGTGATACCAAGGACAAGTAGGGTCAATAGAATTTATGTTTATAGGTAAAACAGATGGTTAATTACACTGCATGGTTCCAAAAATGATAAATAGCCTTCCTAAAAACCAAATACACCCTTGGCTGAAGTACAATCATACCTGACATTCCATTCTTTAAATATTTGTGGAAGATTACAGTTGAAGGTATCTTAGGGGTCTAATTCCATTTTCAACTTTTTGAGTTAAGCATTGCTCTTTATAGGCTTTCCAATCTAAAAATGCAAATGATACCAAGACCGGTAGCAAATCGAGAAAATAGTTTTCTAAGGTCAATTAGTGAACATCTGGGACCAAAAACCTAAGTTGCATAAAGTTACTAATGCCTCACGAAAGACACAACCAATGCAATCCAGAAGGGGAAATGAGAACAACGATGAGTCATAAAAAGGAGGTGGATAGGCTTTATAATTTTATTCAGTGTTTGTCCTAAGCAAAATATAACTACAGATAAGTTTTAAGACCCTTAAGAGAGAAGTTATACTTTTATACTTCTTTATGTTCCCCTTAGCCTCTCATAGTGTGCTATAAAAATGGGAGATAAAAAATAAAAATAAAGATTTGTTCATTCAACAATTACCACTTTTTTATAGTGCCAAGTATATGCTAGTTGCTATACCAGTTTATAAGTATATCTCATAAACAAGAAAGATTTTCTGCCTTCAAAGGGTTTATTATCTGTGTGGGCTTTCCAAACAATAAAATATGCCATTAGAATATGAATTCTAATGGCATATTTGGTGGCTCAGTTGGTTAAGCATCTGCCTTTGGCTCAGGTCATGATCTGGGAGTCCCAGGATCAAGCTCCACATCAGGCACTCTGCTCAGCAGGAAGTCTGCTTCTTCCTCTGTCCTCCCCTTGCTCATGATTGCTGTCTCTCTCTCTTTTTCAAATAAATAAATGAAATCTTTAAAAAAAAAAAAGAACTCACAATTGATACAAGAGCAAAATACAAAAATCAGCTATATTTCTATACACTGGCAATAAATAAAAATAAAATAAAGAAAAAATTTGACTCACAATATTATCAAAAACAATAAAATACTTAGGAATAAATTTATCCAAGGAAGCATAGAATTCATAATCTGAAAGTTATAAAACATCGTTAGAAGACGTTAAAAATCTTAAAGAAATGGAAAGATGCCCCGTGTTTATGAATCAAATGACTTAGATTGATGAAATGACCAAGATGGCAATACTACTCAGATTTATCTACAGAGTCACCATAAACCCTATCACAGATAGATTCTTTGCAGAAATTGACAAGCTGATACTAAAACTAACTCACAAATTTAAAGGACATAAAATGGCCAAAACAACCTTGAAAAAGAAAAACAAAGCTGGAGGACTCACACTTCCTAATTTCAGAACTTACTACGAAGCCACAGGAATCAAGCAAGAATGGTGCTGGCACAAGGTAGACATATAAATCAAAGGAATAGAATTGGAAGTCCAAAAATAAAATCTCTCATTTATAGTCAATATATTTCTGACAATTTTGGCAATTTAATGAGGTAAAGAACAGCTAGATATCGACATGCAAAAGAATAGTGTTGAACCCTTAACTCACACCATATAGAAAAATTAATACAAAATGAACATAGATATAAATGTCATACCTAAAAACATAAGACTCTTAAAAGAAAATTTGGGGGAGCAAATGTTCATGATGTTGGCTTAGGTAATGAATTCTTAGAAAGGACACCAAAAGGCCAAGCAACCACAATAACTACATATATATCATATATTATAAATTATAAAATTTATAATTTAAAACATATAAAATCATATATGTCTATATATTTTTCTGTAATTAATACTAACATAATATATATGAACATATATTTTATATGTAAAATAATGGATTTCATATTTTTAAAAATTACACTTTCATTAACACCATCACAAGTAAAAATACAACCTACAAAATGGGAGAATATATGTGAATTTTATATCTGATAAAGGATTTGTACCTGGAATATATAAACAACTCCTATAATTCAACAACAGAAAGACAAATACTGTACTAAAAATGGGTAAAGATTTGAATAACCCTTTCTCCAAACAAGATATAGAAAGAAAGAAAGGAAGGAAGGAGGGAGGAAGGAAGAAGGGAGAAAGGGAGAGAGAAAGGGAGAGAGAAAGAAAGAAAGAAGGAAAGAAAGAAAAGAACATTGAATCCCAATCCATGACAGATACAACCTATAAAATGAATATAGAAAAAAAAAAGAAAAGAAAAAAATGAATATAGAAATTTAATTCATATTAAATAATTTTAGCAAGATTCTTAAAAGGGTAATATATGTATATTACTGTTAATAAAATAGCACTCAAATTAAGGAAATTTTATTTTATTTTATTTTTTAAGATTTTATGTATTTGACACAGAGAGAGATTACAAGTAGGCAGAGAGGCAGGCAGAGAGAGAGGGGGAAGCAGGCTCCCTGCTGAGCAGAGAGCCCGATGCGGGGCTCGATCCCAGGACCCTGAGATCATGACCTGAGCCGAAGGCAGAGGCTTTAACCCACTGAGCCACCCAGGCGCCCCAAATTAAGGAAATTTTAAATGACTGGCAATAAAAAAAAAATTACTGTGGAAGTGCTGTTATGGGGATAAACAAAAACAACTGTGCAACAAGAGATGCATGCGTTGCAGGAAGAACATCAAGAAAGGCTACTACCAAAGCACCGGCTTCAGGAAGTTTCCATGGGGTCAAGTGGTGAATTGTCAACAATAATCACAGCTAAGTAATGGAATCCTTGAAGATGCCATAACCAGACTAGACCTCAAAGTCAAGAAATATAGTGGGAAATATAACTTAGTTCTGGGGTCCGGAGTGATGAGCTAAAGCAGTGTAAACGTCCACACCTTCCAGAGGATCTGCCCCAGAATCTAGGTAGGACTATCTCTTCAGCTAAAGACCAAGTGGCCCCAGATAGTCAAAGAAAAGAGAATGCAAAGGGCATAGCTCAGAGTCAACATGAAACCTACATTCACAATGAATCCATTTGGAATAATTATCCGGCCCCAAAGGCATTGATTTTTTTTTTAAGATTTCATTTATTTATTTGAGAGAGAGAGGGTAGGCGGATGTGGACAAGCATACTTTGTGCCGAGCACAGAGCCCAACACAAGGCTCCATCTCATGACCCTGAGACCACGATCTAAGCCAAAATTAAGAACTACAGGATTAACTGACTGAGCCACCCAGGCGTCCCCCAAAGGCATTGATTTTAATCTTTGTTTCTCCTCACAAATAAGTTATATGGGGAGAATCCTACAGACTGTGCCTCAGAGTAGACTTTTCTCAAGGATAGAACTCTGAACATAGATTCCAGTTGGGAAATTGGGAGCCATGTCAACCTCATGCATGGCCAGGAACCAAAAGGAGCTGAGTGGCCAAGTGGCATCAATACCTTTCACCTACTTATGAATAGAATTCACATCTACTTGAGAAGTCTTGTTTGGTTTTATAAGTTAATATCCAGACACAAATTAGTTTCTAACAGAACCCTATTTTTCATGGAATGCCAAAGCATGGGTTGTAATTTTTTTTTAAATCTTATCTTAATAAACTTGTTATAATAAAATTCACTTACTGATTGATCATTTCACTCACCCAAAATATATCCTCGAACACCTACTGATCATGTATTTATCCATATAGCAGGTATTTGTGTACTTACTAAGATTAAGCATCATCTTAGTCCTGGTGATTCAGAAATAAACAAATCAAATAGAGCTTTGCATTCAGAGGATCACAGGTAATAAATATACAAAAATACATATAAAAACAGAGATATGTACATAAGAAAGATAATTCATACAGTGGCAAGTGCACAAAAGGAAAAGAAGGAAATAAGATTAAGGATGCATGCAGAGGAGTACATCTCTAGTTTTGATGTGTGAGATCAGAGAATGTCTTGCTAAGACAGTGACATTTGGATGACATTTTGCATGGAAGACAGCCAGGCAAAATCTGGAAGAAGAGATCCAGGCAGAGAAAACATTAAGTATAACAGGCCAGGAGTAGAAATATGTTGGGGATTCTGAGAAACAGAAAAGGGGATGGCATGGGAAATAGACATCAATCCACAAAGCTCACAGGCCACAGGGAGGGGGTTGACTGAATCTAAAGATCACACCCTGAGCTGTGGGGATGACAAGGTCACTCTCTCTGCCCCCCTGAGCCTTCCAGTCTGGACCTTGAGGCACAAACACTAAACACATAGTCACAAAAGTAAAGATAGAACTACAGATTGGAACACACAGCAGAGAAAGACTTTGGCCCACTGTGGGGTTTTATAATCAGAGAACCTGATTTAATGGGGGCCAAGGAGGGCTTCTTGGAGAAAATAACCTTTAAGGGGAAATTTGAAGGGGAGTTGTATAAATATAACCAGTTATATTAAATTTATTATTTTAAGCATATGTGAATAAATAAAGAGATGCAGAGAGAAAGAGAGACAGAGATGGAGATGATAGCTATATTCATAGGATTCATTCACTTTAATTAAAATTATAAAATAGTGACCCTAATGAGGCTTCTGATGAAAAGAATGACAAATTTTCAGTCAAACAGAATATATCTCATCAGACATGAAAATTTTATTATCTTTACAATGACAGATTGATTCACTATACAGGACTTCATAATATTTGAAATTAGGAACGTGGCATTAAAGTTCACGAACTGATTACTGTAATTACAGTTCATTTGATCTTGATTGCTTTTGTAGGGATTCCTGATTAAATCTGTCTGCCCTTGTAATTCCTAATGCATGTTTCTTGCAAAGCTAAAAATTTCTGGGGATAATAATTCAGTGTTTCCCTTTCAGCCCTTTCTTTCTTCCCACACCATATGGTGACAGTTGTTTCAATCATAAATATACATTTCTGAAAACTCTGACTTGTTACAGCCCTCTTTGGTTTGCAAAGATTTTCACTCACAGTATTTGGAGCTCAAAACAACTTGGGGAAGGCAAGCATTAACTAATTCTTGTTACAGATGAGAAGACTGAAGAGCACCAAGGTGAAGTGAGCTGGCCTAGGCCATATAACCCCTTCTGTGCCCTTATCTCTGCTACAAATTGCCAGAGAACTCTAGAATGTGGGACCCACACAGGGAGGAAGCCATTCATGCATTCTTCTTCACCGACTGGGAGACGCATGCTAGAGTCACTTCACTTATTTAGCAAAGGGCACTAGAGAGGATATAATGAAGCAGAAAAACTGAAGACAAATTCCCATTGAAATGCACACATCTTTTGTTCATAACCACGTGTGCGCACGCACGTGCTCACGCACACACACACACTTTCTGAGCTCTCAGCCTACATCTTAGACCTAGGATCCTAACAGCAAAACAACGAGTCAGTATCTACTTCCTGGGGCAAGGGAAGAGTCTGGAGAATGGGGAGACTTTGTCTTCCATAGACATTAACTTCTGAAGAAGGACTTTTGTAGATCTAGAGCCCCAGCTCTTTATGAAATGATTTGGCCAAGAGCATTCAGTTGGCTAAGTGGGCTTCACAGAATTCCCAGGAAACCAAGGCCACCAGTGAGGGGCTACTGGACGGGATCTGCTCTTTTGGAACACTTAGCCACAGGAAGCTAAAGCCTGGGACGCCAGGAGGCTGGCAATGAGGGACAATTCCAGAAAAGGTAACAGTGAACATTAATTGGGCACCAGAAACCTGTCAAAAGGGTTGACATCTCAAAAGGGAAACTTCCATCCCAGCCAAGACCATCGGGTGAAAACTCAGTCCCAGGGAGACTGCTGACCTTGTAGAGCACAGCGATCGGCTGCGAGAAACACAAGCTTTTGGCTGAAACTCAAAGATAAAGTGAAGGCCAAGGAATTCCCCCAAAGGACCAGCTCCAAGCCTTCTATCAATAGACGCTTGCAAGACAGAGAGGAAATAAGAGCACCCTTAAAATAAATATGTTGAAGCTCTAAGACCAGGACCTCAGAATGCAACTGTATTTGGAGGCAAAGCCTTTAAAGAGGTGATTAAATTCAAATGAGGTCATGGGGTGGGCCCTCATCCAATAGGACTGGTGTCTTTATAAGAGGCTATGTGGACACAGATAGATAGGAGGGAAGACTATGCGAGGACACATCAGGAAGATGGGCCTCTACAAGCCAAGGAGAGAAGCCTCAGGAGAAAGCAGCTCTGCCCACACTTGATCTCAGACTCGAAGCCTCTAGGAATGTGGGAAAAGAAATGTCTGTTGTCTCAGCCACCCGGTCTGTAGCACTTTGCTAAAGCAGCCTCAGAAAAGTCATACGGGTAGGTCTGTGTTTTCTTCTAAGCCCCCAGTCTCTGGGGGGAGGGAGGGTGTCACCATAACACATCCAGGCCTGATGACATTGACGGGGAAAGTGAGGGAGTGGGGTATGTGGGGAGGAGAGGGACATCAGTAGACCCAACTGGCGGGAGATAAGAAAGAGAGCTTCTGGAAAATGAGGAAAGGGGAGGCTATTTTCTTCTGTTCCTACAAATGAGCCTCCCAGTGAAGAAGGCCTTTCCCTCCTCCTCCAGAACAGGACACACAGACAACTATCCCACCTTCGGAGTGAAATATCTCATAGGGACTGATGGAATAAGAGAGGGTGTTCAAGTCTTTACAAAAATCCTTGGAACAGAAGGGGAAGAATCTGGAAGAAGAAAATCAAGATGTTTTGGGGTGATTCTTTTCAATAGTCTCATTCTTGACATTCTGATATTTTTTTTCTTTTGTATTCAGAATCGCAGCCACTGTGGTTATACAGTTCCCGACTTGCTTTGGTTATACTTTACTTTTTTTTTTAAGATTTTATTCATTTTTTTTAATTTGAGAGAGAGAGAGAATGAGAAGTAGAGGGAGAGGGACAACGAGCCTCCACGCTAAGCACGGAGCCTGACACAGGACTCCATTCCAGGACACCGAGATCATGACTTGAGCCGAAACTAAGAGTCGGAGGCTCAAACGACGGAGCCACCCAGGCGTCCCTATACTCTATTTTTTAAAAAAGCAAAGAAAGCATTCAAGTGAGACATGATGAGTGTGCGGCCCAAAACCGAGGCTGTGGTGCAATGCAGCAACCCTAAAATCAAAAGCACCCCCATGCTCAGTGCTCCACATGGAGCAAATCCCAGGGTGAGTGGCCAGGTGGGGTCCTTGCCTCCAAGTCTCCCTATAGGCATCGTCAGCCAAGCAGGCAGGCAGGCAGCCACAGAGGGGCCCTTCCCCTCTGGGAAGGTAGGAGTCCTTCTCATGCCCTTGACCAGCTGATCTTAATCATTCTGAATCCGAGAAATCAGCAAGTCTACCACATGGAGATTTAATCATCTTTTCTCTACTCAAATCTGATAATGAATGATTCCAGGAGGTTATTAATTTTTCATTCCAGAATGAGCACATGAAGACTACCTAGTATGGAGTTCTATTGCCTTTGAAAAATTCCATTCATGCCTTGGGTCTGTGCTGTGAATGGACCGTACATTCTCCTGATTAACAAACTGAATCGCGCTGAATCTTACTGACAAGGGTTTAAGGTGAGGTCATACTAGCATGTACCTAAATCTGTCCACTGCAGTATCGCCAGAGTTCTACTGGCTTCAACCAGAGGCGAGAGCGTGGGGCACTACAGAGCCTTTCCGGCTAGAACTTGCTGTGAGTCCCTTGTACCTAACATCTGTCCGCTGCCACTACTGTGGCATTTCTCCCTGCCTCTGCCTCAATTCAGGATTGGTCATCTTTCACGTTGGATGGTACCATCGGCCCTCATCTTCCTCTTCCAGCTCATCTATGTGCATTCGACCACACCAAACTGCCCGCACTTCCGTACCTCCCTGGAGCCTGTGTATTGTTTGCCCTTGGCCAGGGATGCCCTCCTGCGTTTGCTCCACTTGGCTGACTTCTACTCTTCCTTCAAGAAGCAGTCCAGGGGCTGCTTGTTGAGTGACCAACTCTTGATTTTGGCTCAGGTCATGATCTCAGAGCCATGGGCTCGAACCCCGTGTCGGGCTCCAGGATTACTGTAGAGTCTGCTTGTCCCTCTCCCTCTGCACCTCCCCCTGCTCTCTCTCTCTCTCTCTCTCTCTCTCTCTCTTTCTATCTCTCTTGCTCATGCGTTCAAATAAATAAAATCTTAAAAAAAAAAAAAAAGAAAAAGAAACAGTCCAAGGATCATGTCCCTTGAGAAACTATCCTACCTTCCCACAGACACCACTGCCTCTTCTGGACTGGACTATTCCTTATACGAATGATTCAAAAAGAATTGGACACTTCTAAAAACATATTACTGATTAACTAGGTTATATATAAGAATATACAGTATACAAGGGCACCTGGGTGGCTCAGTCAGTTAAGCATCTGCCTTTGGCTCAGGTCATGGTCCCGAAGTCCTGGGATCAAGTTCCACATTGGGCTGCCTGCTCAGCAGGGAGTCTGCTTCTCCCTCTGCCTTTCACCCCATTCATTCTCTCCTTCTCGCAAATAAATAAATAAAATCTTTTTTAAAAAAAAGAATATACAATATACACCAAATTTTGATTACCCTGATATTTGTCAACTTTCTTAATGATGATAGCACCCAATTGCCTCAGGAGTGGTGCTTGATCAGATAGTACCCCCTTAGATCAGACAAGAGGGTCTCTGTTCTTTAGAGGAATCCACGTATTACAAACACACCAAAAACTGTATGTATTTTGTTAAAAAATACATAGGCACATCTGTCACTTTGGATCTGGTGTATAGTATTTGCATAGAAAGATGCATAACCCTATTTAGCTTGTTCATATGCCTTGTACCATTTGGGACCAGAAAAATGCTTTTCCACATGCCCCATGCCCAGATAAAAAGAACTGCATCCAGATTCTATAGAGTTTTGGGGTTACATCACTTCTCAACTTAGAGATGGACTGCTTTGGAGTGTAGAGAAGATTTGGCAAGAAAGAGGTAAGAGGAAAGACAAAACAACTTGTCTCATCTATCTCCCCAGTTAGAAATACAATGGGACCTGAGGCACCTGGGTGGCTCAGTCAGTTAAGTATCTGATTCTTGATTTTGGTTCAGGTCATGATCTCAGGGCCATGAGATCGAGCACTGCTTAGGGCTCCACGCTTAGTGGGGATCCTGCTTGAGATTCTCTCTCCCTCTTCCTCCCCCCACTATCTGTTCATCTCTCTCTCTCAAAATAAATAAATAAAATATTTAAAGAAAAGAAATACAGTGGGTCCTAATGATATGAATTATTACTTCCCTATAGTGCTGAGCATCCAATTTCTTGCTTCTCTTTGGTGTCAATTCTTTATTTCAGAGATTTTTATGAATTAATGCAATATACACAACTGTGTAAGTTTGCCGAGGAACATTTTGCACAATAAAACACTTGTCTATTTAAATATCACTGGTTCTTCAAAATAACACCCAAACGCATGCAACAGTGAAGTTCAGTTGTTTGATAGTTCGTTGACTTTGAGTCAACTAAAAACACACCTGTATACATATTTCATCATAGTGAAGGCATATTTGTCAAATTCGTTAGTCTGATATACTTTTCCATAAGTCAATATATGGATTGTGGGATTGCGCTTATGCTCTTGCCCTAAGTGTTTCGAGAAGACTCTACCTTGATTCACAGATATCCTGCACCACCAACTTCTTGTGGAGAAAGATCAGAATTCTGAAGTCTGGACCATTCACTCTTCACCACCCTGAGGACATGAACGAACACTTCATGATGCTGTTGATTACAGTATGCTAGAAAAGACCTCTGATACACTACAAAAGACAAATTGGCCTTCCATATTAATGTGTATAATTTCATTATGAGCAGGGTGCAATGAGCATTTATAATGCTATACAAATAGGCATGATCATTTCCTTGGTTGCGACAACATGTTCACATAAGACCCGGTTCCAGAGCGGTAATCTTTGAGAGGGTTTGATTCTTCCTGAGTCTCCTATGTGAGGCTCTCACTAGTTATCCTTGCAATTACGCATTTGCATAGCTGGCTTCACTCCTAGAAGATGGGAACCATATCATACTCTTCTTGGACATACAAAACCGATTGTGTGTGCCTATTTTTAATGGAATTTCTGACTATTTTCAACCCCAGCTGACCAAAGAATGGAAACATTTGTCAGAAGAAGGTTCCTGAAGCTAATCAAGGCCTCTTTGGCAATCCAGGTCTTCTCCTTATTTGTTTTCATGTCATGGTTGGTGCTCTATAAATGCACATGAAAGGAAGAAAGCACGCCTTAGGAGTAGCTCCCTCCTCTTGTAGACATGGCATCGATATGAGTGATGGGTTTCCCACCTTGGCCTCAGTTACTCTGGATCATATCGAGGTCTTCTTTTTTATTTTTTTTTTATTTATTTGACAGAGAGAGAGAGATCACAAGTAGGCAGGGGCAGGCAGAGAGAGAGAGGGGGAAGCAGGCTCCCCGCTGAGCAGAGAGCCCGATGCGGGGCTCAATCCCAGGACCCTGAGATCATGACCTGAGCCGAAGGCAGAGGCTTTAACCTACTGAGCCACCCAGGCGCCCCAAGGTCTTCTTTTTCAATAGCATCTTATCATTTCCATTTCTTTAGTTAACAATCATTTAATTGGCATCTACCGGATGCTTTAAATTATCTTACATATTTGTTATGTTTACTTCTCTACTGTTTTTCTTTCTCAGCAGAATCTGAACTCCTCAGAAGTTGAGACCTATGTGTCTTACTTGCTACAGAATCTTCAACATCTGGAAGACAGTAGGCGCTAAATATATGTCTGCTACATGGTTGGATATGTAAACATGTATCTATATTATTGACAACTGAGATTCTTAGGTGTTTTTTTTTTCTCCCCCTAGTGCTTTCTCCTTTATTCAAACAACAGCAAGGTAGTATCTACTCATTTCCAAACAACCAAAAAGGATAGTTGAGAAGGACTCTCCAATTAACCGATTCTTGATAGTGCTTGAGGGACTGACATTTTCGGGTTTTTACCCTTTATTTCTGTCCTGAATCGCTCTTGATTCTAATGCACACCATACATTGGTAGGTGCTAGAATAGCTCCCGGTGTGACACCGTAAAGCCTCTTTTTCCAGCAAAATCTCAGCCCTTCAGTAACACATCCATTCTCCACAGTCAAGATTACAAGTTTGTTTGTTTGGTTTTCACTCAGATTTCACTTGCTTGGGATAAATCTTGTAAGCTATTAAATCTGACTTTCTGATCCCGGCGCCCAGAGCATTTGAAGAGCTATCAAAGGGACACTGCCAGTGTCTTGTACGTTACAGAAAGCTCTTGATAGCAGCCATTAATGGGTTGTATGATGGGGAATGTCACCTAAAGATAAAAATAGGTAGGCTGGCAGGAATCAGCTCAGTCAACTTCATTTCACACATGTACAGACACTGACGTGTCCGCAGTGAGATGAGGCAGTGCCTTTGCTGTTGGCAAACTTATTAAAACTTTTCAGAAATAACAAATCTCTAATTCATTTCTGCTCTGGAGTTTGTGCCACTCAGTTGAAAAACGAAGAACAAATAGTAGTTGATGGTAAAGGAGCCCTCTTGCTTAATTTAAAAAGCTCACTTATGGAGAAGACAAATATCAGATAGAAGTGTGTACAGAAGAAGGATTTAACAGTTCTTTTGTTTTAAAATAGTTGGAGGTATAGATAAGCAGAACAGTCTGAAAGCTGTTGTCAGACCCTTTCACTTTTCTGCCTTCACAGCTGTCTTACATTTGTTACAGGCTCTCTATTACACCGTAATGTAGTTTTCCTGCACAATGTGAAGACTTTAGCGGATGACTAGGAGCATTTCTTTGAAATGAGCAAGGCTGGCTTAGGCAGGAAGCACTGTATAAAAATAGCCCTGTTGGATACCACCTGTGATTCCAACGATATGTCAAAGCCAAGATGCAGAGAGACCAAGGTCAAAAACGCCCTGCAACCACAAGCAGAATACACTCCTGCTGCTAGGCAAATCACAAGGTCGGGGGAGCCCATGGCGGGTGAATGCGTCAGATTTCTGGGAACTGATGTCTTATCACAAGTTTGGTTGTACAGGAGATGGAAACGAAAGACAGGACCTATGGGGCACATTTAAGATGCATCCTGAATGCAGTTCTCAGAAATCCGTTCAAGGAGAGAATGACTGCGCGGAACCATGGAGCATCAGGGATGGGGAAAGGCAAGGGTTGAGGCTGAGAACACTTCCGTCTTGTCACAAGTGGGCAGGTGCTCATCCAAGAGTTCACAGGCATTTCTGCACTGATACTGTGAGAACTGTGCTTTTCTTTGATATAGTAGAAGAAAAAGTAGGTCCCCAAAAGTAGAGTACTTTTAGTGTTTTAGTATTGGAATGCATAACTAGGGTGTATTTGCTAATTTAATCCTAAGTATTTGTTGCATGCCCCCTTATTAAGTCAAAGGAAATTTCATGCAGATACAGCAGGGGTATAGGGAAAAAATTCTTCCATTTGTGACAGGCCTGCTTTTACCAAAGCCTGAGTTCTGAACTAGCTGAGATTATCTCTGTGTCTAATGGGAAAGGTACTGTGGATTCTGAATGCTGCATTATCTTGCTTTATAACTGTGTTGCCTAATAACAGAAAGAGGGCTTTGGGCCATAATTAATAGCCCTTCTTACAGATCTTTTAACTCTGCAATCTCCAAGGAGCTTACTTTCCATTAACATTTCCAGAAATAGCTTACTTACATTATTAAGGTGCTGCAAGAGATAGTTTCCAAATTATTCCTAAGCTAATTATTTTAAAAAATGATTACTCAAAAAGCTTTCCCCACTTTAAATTGTACATTCAAGAGCCTTGCGGTAAATATGAAGATAGAGCCATAGCCATCGGAGGAATCTCTGCTTGTGATATAGCCAATTCCATTAACTCAATCTCTAGTGTGCTCTAAAATGTGTTTTCATCACAAGTTATGGTGCTAAATACCAGGGGAAAAGATATGCAAATCAGCAATATTAACTACGCCAGTTAAGACGAGCCAAACTAACGTAATGAAGGGGATATAGCCACTATAAAGCTATGTTTTGCTTTTTTTAAAGGTTAATTAGACTGCCTAATTATCCCAGACTGAGAGCATATTATTCTCTTGGAAAAGCAAGCATAATTAACTTAGAGAGGCTTCCCCTACAAGTAAACACAAGTAAATAGAAAAACTCCAATCCAAAGTGCTTTGCTTCCACTTGGTTTGAAATCTAAAAGGTGGCTCAATGTTCATGTAAATAGGAGCAGAGGTACCTACACAAACACACTCACACACACACACACACACACACACTCATACAGAGTGATACACACTCATACTGATACAGAAGAGCTAGCGGTAAATACATATCTATAACTTATAATCTATATAAGCCATGCTTCTCAAGAAGATGAAAAGGAAAGCATCCCTAGAGAAGATTGTTATTAGATATTCGCTGCTTTGGGCTGCCTAGCAGTACTCCCCTTTTCTGTCGCTATTGTTGAATTTTCCTTCTGGAAAATTACCTGTTGCACCTGCAGTGCCTTTCAGCCTCTCTCCTGCCCAATCCTACATCCCAGATAATATTCCTTAGCAAATGATCCAATAAACCATCTGCGCACAAATGTCCATTTCAAAGTCTCCGAGAAGACTTTCCCAGGGGAGTGGATATAGGGCATTGCTGTCAGGATGGGTCCTAGGAAGCAGAAACTCAAATGGGATTTGGGGAGTTAATAGCATTTGCCTGCTGGCTAGTAATGAGGGTAACATCACTGGGGGTTGGGCTGGAACTAGTAGCCTCTGGATACGTTGTCACGAGATGACTGTTAAAACCTTCACTGGGGGTCAGCAGGGATAGAAAGCAGGGAGAAGCAAATGTACTGGTGTGCATGGTCAATGTAAGGTTGGTACAATATCACACGTGTTTGAGGATTTCAGGAGAGATAGCAGTTATAAACACAGTGAAATTTGATGATTGTTGCTGGGGCTCTTGATGATCAGATAAAGACAAGAAAAGGCTAATTGTGATGACTAATTAAAGATAAAGAATGGAAGACAGAAGTCTTCCTTGGCAGCATATTAAAAAAAAAAAAAAATGCGCCTCTCCTGTAGACAGGTGGCAGAAAAGCCTGAGGATCGGGGTCAAGAATTAACTATAATTGCAGTGGTGCTCCGATGAGGGTTGAAATTCCTTTCATTCATGGTAATTGAAGTTGACACATTCTGAGTATAGGTTTGCCCTACTGACTGCAGAGCCTAGTAGCTCTAATATGTGAGGGTTTAAAAAATGTTTAATCTACTGATTCAGGATCCTCCTCAACATTTCGTGAGACTAAAGGTCCTACTTTACAGCAAAGTGGGTGAGGCAGGGATGCCTGGGTAGCTCAGTTGGTTAAGCATTTGCCTTCGGCTCAGGTCATGATCCCAGGGTCCTGAGATCGAGTCCTGCATTGGGCTCCCCGCTCAGTGGGGAGCCTGCTTCTCCCTCTACCTGCCGCTCCTTCTACTTGTGCTCTCTCTCTCTCTCTCTCTGTCAAATGAATAAATAAAATTAAAAAAAGAAAAAAAGGAGGTGAGGCAGTTGACACAAAATCATAGGATCTGTCCATCTTATACCACACCACCAAGAAACTACAGGCATAATAAAGCCATGGGACAACACTTTGAAGACACAGTGGAGGCACTGGCTTGAAGAGGATACACCCAAAGATGGCTACCAGCCTCTAAGGCCTCATACACACCCTACACCTATGGTGTGGTTCTGTGCTCCAATAGGCAGAACACATCATAAGTCTGAGAACTAAGGAGTAAAAGTAGGAGCAAATCCACTTCCTTTCACTCCCAGTGAGCCGCTTGTGGAGTTTTTCTCTCTCAACCACACAAATGTAGCTCTGGGGTCTAGAGGATCTGATTCCCAGAGGGAGGATGCTTCTACCAGGAGATACAGCAAGAGTCCCATTCAACTATAAGCTTGGGCTGCTGCCCTATCACTTCAGGTTCCTTGTGCCCAGAGACCAGATTGCAAGGAAAGTTCATTGCAAGGAAAGTTCAGCTGCTCAAGGAACAGCTGACCTTGATCTTTGGGAGGATGTTGGACTATTGTTACACAGTGGAGGTAGGAGGAAGTATGCCGGAAACCTAGTTGATCCACTGGAGTTTTTAATGATCTCCTGTCCAACTGTAATGCTAAATGGGCAAGAGAAGCATTCATGGCCTGTGGAGAACATAGTGATCATGGCTCAGACCCCTCAGGGATGAGTGTCTGGGTCACCTCATTAGGGAGGCCATTACAGAGGAGGTTCTGGAAGAGAACATGGGGGAGTCACAATGGGCCATGGGCCACAACGGGCTGGAGGAAGATGAGGAGCATTAGTTGTGGACCCAAGCACCATGGTTGCCATGGGGGCTGTAATTTGCCCCACTAACGTTAACCTCAGAAATTTCCCCACAAATGGAGATCAACGAGAATCCTAGAAAAGCTGTTCCCAGATAGGCTAAACTTACATACAGCAAGTGGGTCCAAGCCCTAGAGGTGGACTGTAGTTGATGCTGGGGTGCGGCACGAGGATACCCTCGTTAAGACTGAGTTACACTTTCTCCCAGCTGCCAAGCTCTATTTCCTGATGTCAATTGAAGTGTGATTCCTCCAGGAATTACTCTCAGCCAATGAGAACCTGCTCGTTCAAGATTATGCCCCATCTTAAGTATAGACTTCACCCAACAACTACTTACTGTTGGGGTACAATATACAACTAGTTATTGTAGGGATCACTCCAGCTTCAGAGCGCCATCAATGATCATAAGACCATGAGAAGCAAGAACACCTTTCTGACATTTACATATTTCATTCAACATGGTACCCTCCAAGTGAGGACTCCTTCTAAGGTATATGAGCTATCACAAAATAAATTTGATTTCCCCATATGTAATGAAAGGATCTGCCACAGGACACATACCTTTAAGTGGGCTTCCATGTTCTATGAAGAAATATTTATGAGTTATGCCAATATATGGCAAGAGCAATCTATTTTCCTGGAAGCGGGTTTTATAGAGGCCTTACCTTTATCTGTTTGTATCCATGCAAAGCTTTGGCAATTAAAGAAAAAAGAGGAGGAGGAGGGGGAAGAGGGAGAAGGGAGGGAGAAAAGGGGAAGAGAAGAAAGAAAATTTCAAGATCCCAAATTTAGCAGTATATAAGAAGGTAATTCAAGATGATCTGTTCTCCTTTACTACTAATATATCCCATTCAACAATCTGTCATATAATCCCCCACACTCCACTCTTCCAGTCCTTGGCTTTCTAATAAGTTACAAGGAATAAACACTGAAATTAATTCTAATGCCCCAGGTTCTCCATTATCCACCTCTAATCAGGAGAACTATGTGACTCTTGTCCCTGCCTGTTAGGAGCTTGAAATAGTCCTATTGATCAAGGGTCACTGCTTTCTAATTGCAAACATGACATGGGCTTTGGGTCCTAGGATGCTAGCAAGGATACAAATGTTAACACACAGCTCAACAAGCCTAGAAAAGGATTTGAGGGAAGTCAGTCAGAGCAGTGGGGTGAACTCTGAGACTTGGTTTCCTCACCTGACGGAAGAGTTGGTTCTGCTGGGCTTTCTCTATCTGTTTCTTTCCAGAAGGACTTTACCAAGGTAACATGGGTCACCCCAGAGAGAGGTGTTCATTCCTCCCAGCCAGGGTGCAAAAGCTCCGTTCCTTTCTAGTCTCCACCTCAAGTCAACAAGACACCGTTCTCAGCATCTTTGCGACCTGCCGCGTGGACCTGGAAGTATTAACAATTTTCCAGGGTCAACACTCAGCCCCTCTCCCCTCCTCAGCAGAGTGCCATTTTCAGTCTGAGAGAATTTTCTCCTTCGTGTGGAGCAGCTTGCCCCCTGCTTCTTGTCTCCTTCACGTCCACCTGCTTGGCCCTAATTCTTTGCCTCAGTAAACTAGGAACGACATCAGAAATTGAACAAATTGCCATAGCCATTTCCACTACCAGAGGTCGGAGTTGCTCAAGGCCAAATGTTACAGGGGCGTTTGAGGCCAAGAAAAAGCAATTTACTTCTCACAACATTTTATCAAGGAGACAAGTAGAGTCACCCCATTAAAACAAGTCACCTCTTACATTTCCCCCGCATCGAGTAGATCCCCTGAGTGGGGAGAGTCAACGATGCCTTCCTGTTCAAATGAAGTAGACACAGCCTTGCTTTATACCAGTGGTTCCCACACAAATTAAAACACAAATTGGGGGGCCCCACCCCCTGAGCTCCTGATGCACTCACTGGGGGTGGGGCTTAAAGATTTGTGTTTCCAACAGGCTCCAGGTGATGCTGCTCCCACTGGCCCAGGGCCCCCCCTTTGGGGACTGCTATTCCATACCATGCTGTGTCCCTACCATGGGGGTTGGGACAGCAGGTGACCCCAACCCAATGGCTCATCAGTAAGTCTGCACAGGATAGAGAATTTGATTCAAATAACCCACAGAGGCGAAAATCAATGAGCCAATTTCAAAAGGAGGCGCTGGTGGCAAAGAAAACCTTCAATTAGCATATCTGCCACAGAGATCCTTGTCTGAATTTTTTTTTTCTTTTGGCTTCAATAATCTTATCAGCCAGGCACCGGAAGTCCAGCCGGTGAAAGGTCTGTAATTGTTTTTATTCACCCTGAAAACTAAATGCCGGTTCAGAGGAGAATTCAATTGATTTGCAGACAGTGTTTACTCCTTTCCCTGTCACCCCACAGACAGCCAATTAATGACATTAAAGATTAATTAACGGGAAAGCCTGGGCCCTACCTGCCAAAGAGATGATTAAACCGGGACTTCTGTGTTTCTTCCCAGAGAGGAAAATAACCCTCAATAATGAAAGGTTTCCCAGAGGCAACATTTGTCCTGGGTACAGAGCCCATCCGAGGCTGGGTGAGAAAGGTTGCTTAAAGAGCCAAGTGGGAGGCGGGTGGACTCTAGCTACAGCCTAGTGCCCTGCCACCCTCCCCGGGGGAGGGGGGGAGACACCAACCTGCGTGCACCCCCATGTGAACCAGGAGGTAGGTCCACCTTGCCAGGGGAGCAGGAGTCATGGCACAGCCCCCTGGTGTGCCTTTCTCCAGACGGAGCAGCCGCAGTCCCCATCTGGCTCTCTGTCCCTGCTCCTGCCAGGCCCTCGCCATCACATCCATTTCCCTAGAAAGTCCTCTGAATCCAAAACCATCTTTTCTCACGTGACCGTGTGGAGGCTGTTCATCCTTGTCTCAAAGAGGCAGGTAGCAAAGGTAAGGTCTGACCATTCCAAAAATGTGTAATTAAATAGAAAGGGCTCTGAGATCGGGAGAAGGGCACAAACTTGCCAGAACACTCTGGACCGCTACGGTAGCCCACACTGGATAGATAGCATTTCCCTCTTCCCAGTGTGTCTTTCATTTGCATTTTCTCCCATTAAATACTCCCCACGGCCTTGAGAAGGGGGCCTTTATTGGTTTTCTTTGCAGCTGAGGAAACCGAGCCAACATGGGAGTGTGGAGTCCAGAGAGAGGGGGTATCAAAGCTCCCCCCATCAAGGATGCTGCAGGATCCATAGCTGGGGCTTCTCTCACTGACAGCACTAAATAAGGGGCTTGGTTCTACCACCCAGAATGGTTAAAGCAGCTAGTCATGAAAATCTGACACCGAGAGAAAATATGACATGACATAACTTCTAACTCTAAGCAGCCAACCAACTAAACAATAGTTACGTAAAGGCTCTTGCATTAATAATGATACAATATGGCGCAGCTCCGATCTAAGCCACTTTTGAGAAAGACAGGGAATGAACAGAAACACTGGTCACTTACTGACTAGTAAACTGCTTGAAAAACAAATTCCCATGATTATCAACTTTCAGGTAGTAGTCTTATGAGCACAGCTCCTGTGGCTGCCTTTGAGACACATAATGCGATAGTTAAAATGTATGATGTGTTTAGGCAAGATGGATTTCCCATATATTCTTGCCTAGAAAAGATTCTTTGATGGAAAGCCTTTTTTTTTTTTGAATTATTGCAAGAGCTATATAATCGTAAGGGAAGGAGGCAATAATTCCATTTGAAGCACTGAAGAAAATTTTATGGAGGATGTGATGTTTAAGTTCAACTCTGAAAGACTAGTAGACCATCTATAGTAAGATAAAGAAAAAGAGCATTTTGAGGCTGAGGGAATTGTTTGCACAAATAATAAAGCGAGGCAATATTATGGAAGTAGAAAATGTCATGTTATGCTTGGAGAACAGTGAGTGGTCCTGACTTTAAGGGCAATTTTTATGTTGTTTTTTTTTTAATTTAATTATTTTTCTCTCTAAGAGGAAATGAGTACAGATTCCACAGTAAGTTTATTAACACACAATGTTATCTCCTTTAGCATGGACAATTCTCCCAAGAGGTTAAGTATCTATGAAGTTGCTTTTTCTTTCAGATAAAAGATAAAATTTGCTTTAAGTAATATTCAATATAAGAATTATAATGCTGATTAAAAAGGCGCTTGGTTACAATGCCGGATAACATTCGATGTAATTATCGCCAAAGTTCCCGAGTCAGCAGAAGACCCTGCAAATAAGTACAAGCCTAGAATTGGAAATGGCTCGGACCTGATAACAACAGAACCGGGAACACATGAAAGAGCAAATATATCTATTCAAATCAACAGATCACAATACCTTTTTTGTGCAGTTAAGTGTTAAAGTTGCCATATTTAATTCCCCGCTCAAGTTGAGTGGATAGATAGTGAGTCGCGATAAGATAAGCAGCCTGGGTCTCAATGCCTTTGTGTTTGCCTGACGTTAAGAAAGCATCCCAGAAGACCTCACAGGAGCAAAGAACTTAGGAGAATCTTGTTCACTTAATCCATTCACTTAATGCATATTGAATGAATACAGAAATTAATGAATTGAACACAGGCAGCAGGAAGAGCGGAGATTATCACTGTAAAAGTAGGAGCGAAAATAATTCAATTTTGCAATAGCTAGCAGAGCCATGGAACAATATGCTATTCATTCATTCTACAAATTTTTCTTGTACACACTATGTGCCAAGAGGTTCTCGGGACCTAGCAGTAAATAAAGCTCCTGCCCTCTTGGAAAAAGACAATAAAAATATATACATCAGTCAATTTCAGCAGTGATAAATACTATGAGGAAAAACAGTGGGCTGGGGCTACAGAGTGGCAGCCGTGCTAATTTAGATCAGAGAAAGTGTCTCTTATATCTCAATCATTTTCCAGTTTACACAGCGCTTCCGTCGACTTGGCTATTTCATTTAACTCGGACATCAGACTGTAATTTAGATATGATTCCCACTTTTGCTGATGAGAGGACCTAGGGAAAGTGACTGAATCGCGCTGCACGGGGTGGTCACCGTTAAGAAAGGTAACATTTGTTGTTCACCCGGGTATCGAACACCTGTCAAGGTGCTCTACAAATGTCATCGTCTATAATCCTCATATGATGTTTGGTGTTTCTGCTTCTCTTAAAAATCCCTACTGTGGGTTTGAAGTTATTGTCCAAGGTGAAAAGTCAGTAAATGGCAAGGAAAGTCAAGTGCAGGGTGGTGGATTCCAAATCCTGTTCCCATCCTGCTGCATGGGGCTTTCTTCGTCATGGTCAGGATCTTTAAAAAGAAAAAATACAGGTTGCCTATTCCTTCCCCAGGGGAGAAGAAGCATAGTATAAGCAGGTGGTTGGGAAGTCGAATGGAGCAGTGTTTATATCTGTCAATTCCTTACAACATGATAATCACCTTATTTTCATATCTTTCCTTTGTTGAGAACTACTACATGTTCACTAAGAAAATCAGGATAGAGTCTAAATTCCCAGTGCTACAAATTACATTCACCCCAGGCTGGTTTCTATAATATAAATGATAAAGAGGTTTGTTTTTCCTGCTAAGTTCTATAATATTGTGTCTCTTTCCTAATCACCATGGATTCTTTGTATTTGTCTTCTTCATCGAAATGCACTTCCTACTGAAGTAAATTTCCTGTCCTTCCTTTAAAAAAAAAAAAAAAAAGATTTTAATTCTTTGTTGGTGGGGGGGAGGGAGGGAAAGAGGGAAGGAAGAAGAGAGGGGAGGGAGAAGGACAAGCAGACTCTGTGCTGAGCACAGAGCCTGACACTGGGCTTGATCCCAGGACCCTGAGATCATGACCTGAGTAGCAGCCAAGAATCACAAGCTCAACCAACTGAGCCACGCGGTCACTCCAGTCCTTCCTTTCTACAGGAAGGGATGATGGGGGTGGGGGAGAGGACAGCCAGGAGGGGAAGACAACACCCAGAAGGAAACCAAGTATCCCTGCTACTCAGAATGAGTTGACACACCCGAATTACAAAATACACCAGATATACAAGATAATGTCTAACAGAAACCACCAATGAAAATGAACAAATTCAAAGTGACACCAATGTTGTATAAGCATCTGCCAAAGAGTTTAAAAGAAGTTAATTTTAGTTTGCTCCCAGAGACAAATGAAGGGATAATATCCATTGGCAAACAAATTACTAAACAAACACGGATTTTAAAAAGACTATATAGAAATCATTAGCAATCTTTGAAATGAAAGATACGGTACTTAAACTAAAAACCGAAACCAAAAACAAACGAAACAAAACAAGAAAATTTCCATAGTCAAGACAACTACTATAACCCAAGAGAACTCTTATTCTGCTGTCTCCAAAGCGCTTCTGAAAACTACTAATGTATCATTCAGCGTGAGCCTTTGTTCTTTAATGCCTGCAAATTGAGGAGACAAACAACCTAACAGGAGAGTAAAAACCACACACAAACTGACAATGGAAAGAGAAAATCCAAATCATCAGTAAATACTTAAAAACTTGCTTAATCTCACTCTTCCAGAGGAAATGCAATTTGAAACACTAACAGGACCTCGGTTCCCACAAATCGGAGCAGAAAAATTAAAACATCTCACAAAAGCAAGTATTGGTGAGGATGTGACCCTGGGAAGTGCCACTGTCTACACAGACGTAGCAAGTTGATGGAGACTCTATACCACGCTGGAGGAACATAAATTGGTACATCTGTTTGGAGAGCACTTGGAAATATCTAGGAAAACTGAAGGTACAGACACTTTTCAATCCAACATTTCCATTTCTCGGTATCTACCCTGGAGAAAGCTCATGTAAACATAAGGAGATGCTTAAGGAGAATTTTCAATATGGCATCAGTTATAATAACAAATGAAAGTTAAAGCACAGCAATTAGTCATTAGAAAGAGAAAAGATAAACAATAAATCAATGCTATGCTATGTTTATTCGTTACCGTATATAGAGAAGTTAAAATTTAAATGAATGAAAGTTTGGTATATGAGCATGGATATATCTCAAAACATTCTACTGAGATGAGCTAGCAAGTCACAAAAGGCTATGCCCCACATGATACCACTTATAAAATTTAAAAACATAAAATAATATGATATACCTTTATGGATACATACACGAGTGGTAAAAATATCCATACCTATTTGAAGGAAGTTCAGGATCATGGATCTCTGGAAAGAAGGAGTAAAAAAAGAGGTTTAATATGAGAAACATGAGATTTTAAGTGTCTCTGTGATATTTTATTTCTTTAAAACAACTGGTGGGAGCCAAACTATGGAAAGCACCTAGATGTCCATCGACAGATGAATGGATAAAGAAGAGGTGGTATATATATATAATGGAATACTATGCAGCCATCAAAAATGAAATCTTGCCATTTGCAACGATGTGGATGGAACTTGAGGGTATTATGCTAAGCGAAATAAGTCACTCAGAGAAAGACAATTATCATATGATCTCACTGATATGAGGAATTTGAGAGGCAGGGTGGGGGATCGTGGGGGAAAGGGAGGGAAAAATGAAACAAGATGAAATCAGAGAGGGAGACAAACCATAAGAGACTCTTAACCTCAGGAAACAAACTGAGGGTTGCTAGGGGGTGGGGGTAGGGATAGGGTGGCTGGGGGATGGAAACTGGGGAGGGTATATG
>CM052896.1:9930806-9948800 GCA_028534135.1 Potos flavus | reverse complement strand
AAGGTGAGAGGCAGGGTGGGGGATCGGGGGGGAAAGGGAGGGAAAAATGAAACAAGATGAAATCAGAGAGGGAGACAAACCATAAGAGACTCTTAACCTCAGGAAACAAACTGAGGGTTGCTAGGGGGTGGGGGTAGGGATAGGGTGGCTGGGGGATGGACACTGGGGAGGGTATATGCGATGGTGAGTGCTGTGCATTGTGTAAGACTGATGAATCACACACCTGTACCCCTGAAACAAATAATACATTATATGTTAAAAAAAAAACAAAAACAAAAACTGGTGGGAGACAAATAGAATAATGGAAGAAGACAGAGTTCCCCCAAACCAGCACAGCTCTAGATGGTCACCTGACTTCGTAAAGAGGAGAGGCTTCAGTGCTGTGGGATTAGGGTGGTCTTTTCTCTACAAGGTACATACTGCAGGATAGCTATATGGGACCAAGTGAATCTTGAACCGCACATAACACTAAAAACAACATCACCTCTAGATATACTATGGGCCTAAATGTAAAATAAAAATAACAGAACTTTAAGAGGAAGACATAGGAAAATATGTCTATGACCATATGGTAGGCAAATATTCCTAAATACAATATCCAAAAACATCTAATCATAGAAAAAATGACACATTGGATTAAGAATTTATCTTTCTAACACGCTCTCATGAGTGTGAAAAGGCAAACCACAGAGACACTATTGAAATGCACCTATTTGCATATATCAAAATGCATTTGTGTATATACGAAGGATTCCTATCCAGAAAATAAAAAGAACTACAATAAAACATTTTTTTAAAAGACAGATGATCTCACAGAAGAAAATGGGGGAGGGCAATGAAATTTAACAGGTGATTCACAAAAGACAATATCCAAGTGGCTAAAAAAATAAAAATAAAAAGGACTCATGTTTATTAATCATCAGGGAAACACCAACTAAAACCACAAGGCAACAGTGTTTCATACACGCCCAAATGGCTACAATGCAATAGAGACCATACCAAGTGTTTCCAATGATGTGAGATGGCAGAAACTTTCATATGCTGCGATGAGAATGCAAATCAGTTCACTTTGGAAACTCTTTAGTAGGATCGATTCAAGCTAACTCCCCTGGGACCTAGAAATTCCACTCCTAGGTAAATACTCAGCCGTTCACTGAAAAACGCATCCGGGAATATTCACGGGTCCTTTATTCACGACAGCCCCAGTGGAAGCAACCCAAATGGGCATCCACAGAAGGGTGTGAGATAAACTTGACATGTCTATGCAGTTGTGTTCCATACAACAATGAGAAGGCTCTACACACAACTCAAGGATGCACCGCGACAGAGCTGAATCTCAGAACATAATGAGCAAAAGAAGTCACACAGAAGACAGTTCCTACTGTATGATTCTAATTATACCAAGTTCAAACACTGGGAAAACTAATCTTTTGTGCTACAAGTCAGTCCAGCCTGGAGCCGGGAAGCTGCTGGGAGGGGAGGGGAGGGGCCCCAGTGAGTGCCACACTGGTCTTCCTCGATCGAGGCTCTCTCTTGGTCTGGGTGTGGATTGCACGGATGAGTTCACTTTGTGAAAATTTATCAAGTTGACTCTACGTCAAAAAGTTTTCGAAGTCTTCAGAAAAGCAAAGACAAGGGTAAAGCTTGTGGAAACAAAAGAAGGAATGCAGGCTGGATCCCAGGAGGACTGAAGCAAAGAGAAAGGGCCAGCACTAGCCTTGGGAAGAGGGCAGGCAATGTCTACCTTTCTCCTAGGCGCCCTTTATCCGCAGTCATGAGGATGCTGGCTCTAGCCCTTGGAGCTCCCAGCAGAGAGAAAGAGCACTCTAAGTTCATCATGAGAACTAAAAGATTTTAAGGTGCGTGTGTTTCCAAAGCACATTCAATCTTTTTATTTGATGCAGTCTGTACAGTGGAAGCTCCTTTCAGGTTCCGCACTGAGGCCTGTGGCTTTTTCTATTCATATTGAAATGTGGGCTTGGCTCTGTTTAGCTCTTAAAGGAGATTTTTAAATTGCTCAGGGGCAAAATGGAAAACTCTCCAGGCTGAGTTGTTACAGCTCTGTTTGGGATGAACCAGAGAAGCTGATCCTCTGTCACAGGGCTCTGTCTGTGCATTGGTTTCTGCAAAGCTCTGCAGCCAAAGTTCTCTCTTCAACTTCTTTGCTCTCTTTACAAAGGATTCTGAAGCAATCTACTGGACCCCCAGGTCCTGCAAGGGATTTGAAAACCACTAGTGTAGATCAACTTCAGTATTTTGCAGATTCACACACTTATTTGCTACTTCAGCAAACGCCTACTGGAAGGCTCGTGGGCTGGATTATCTCCCCGGAGCATGGCTGAGGAGAGATTTGGGTGGGAAACCCCGTGGCATCCAGGACAGGGGCCACAGCACCAACATTTGTACTCAGGGCTCCTGGCCTCCCGGGAAGGGCTGTTTCTAGTCCCACTGCCTTACCTCTGCTCCACACTCTGATAGTTAGGGACCTTCTCAAGTGACTTAAAACTATGAAGCTCAAAGGAAAATGTTCAGGGAAAGACTCCTTATCTAGATTTGGACAACATAGGAGCAAAATGTGGCAGGGAGGATTTTTTTTTTTCTTCTTTTACAATTGTGGGGAAGATGAAAAAAAAAATGTTTTTCTACCATTCTTCACTTCCCAAATACAGGTCAGATCTGCATGATTGGTACCAGGAAAGAATCGAAGAGACATATGGTCCTTCCCAAGAAAAGATAAATAGGAAGGCCATAATATTAAATGTTTCCTCTCTTAGATTTTAACTTCCTCCAAACAAGACAAATGCAGTTTCCAATCAACAGCCAAGTTGCAGTAGGGCGGTCTCACGTGTTACACGAGATAATGACAATGTCAGAGATGCTCTGGGCAGAAAGGACATGTTGTCGCCCTGGAGAACCTTCTTGTCCCAGAACATTCTCTCCATAGTATACTGGACAAGTGATCATGCCACTGTCGAACAAAATTTCTTTGACAGAAGTTCTCTACTAAATTAACCCAAAATGTCCCTCCCTGTAATTTTTGTCCTCATTCTGAAATTTTGCCTCCGGGAGAAGCATATTACTAGTGTAATTCCTCTTTACTTTGACAGTTCTTTAAGGATTTAAAAACCACAACTGTATTACCTACCCCTAGCCTTCTCCTGTCGAAATTAGAATCTGATCCCCTAAGATTGTTTCCTTTGCCAGTCAGTATAATTTTTTTTCAAAGACCAGTTAAGTGATAAGACCTAATCTTTATCTTTGGATTATAAAATTAGTAAATGTTCACTGTAAAAATAATCTTAAAATCCGCACAAACATGAGGCATAATAAAAATCACCAGTAACTCTATTACTCTAAAAAAGCTACTATTTTGTTACATATTTCTTTGAACAAGTTTCTATGCATATTTGTAAGTAGAACCTGCATATTTTAAAATGGGTTCATATCATACATGTTTGTCTCAAATCTTAAAAGTTCACTTATTACATAATGGATATTTTTTCTTATCAAAAGTGGTTCATTGGATAGACTTCAGTTCTGGGAAAAGATGACATAAGACTCAGTTTTCTTGTTCTCGGTTCAAATTAATACCCTGGAAATTATTCAGCAGACAATGATAAAAGGACTTTGAAAGCTGGAAGCAAAAAGGTGGACTGGCTTGCCATCCTAAGAATGAGGGGTTATAGTCTTGGGTTATAGTCTTGTCTCCCAAATACCCCATTGTGGGCTCTGGAGAGACCACAACCCAGAGAAAAATAAACAAACAAGCAAAACAAAGAGAAAAACAAACAAACAAGCAAAGCCTGCTTTGTCCGGTGAAAGGATTGGTAAAGAGAAGCCCCTCTCCACCTCTCTCTAAACCAGCAAGTGGTCTGACCCATGTGAACCAGAGCAGCAAATCCCAGGCCATCCCAATTCCCACCCCCAACCAGGCACCGGGGTGAGCAAATAACAGCAGCATCAGCATGGAAATCTCTGTCTCCCTGATCTCCACCCAGTGACATAGGCCACTCAGATCCAATGGTTTCTGCCCTCCCCACCACACACACACACACATACACACACAGAAGGTGGCCCAGTGACTCAGGTAATTCAGGTAAATGCCTTTCCCCCGTGCATATGTCACCAGCTGGGATTGAGTTAGAAGTCCCATCAGTGCCAGGAAAAGGAGGAGGAGAAGAAAGAAGAAGAAGGAAAAAAAGATGGAGGAGAAGAAGAAGGAGAAGGAGGAAGGAGAGGAGGAGGAAGAGGAGGGGGGAGGAGTGAAAGGAGGGGAAAGAGGGAGTGGGGAGGAGAAACGGGGGAGAAAGAAGAGGAGGAGGAGACAACATTGCAAGGGTTCTGAACACTAAAGTGTCGTTGGAAATATAGCTCATAAAAATAGGCTAGAACTTAAAATAATAAACCTGAACAAAGCTACTGCTGGCTAAAATAGCATATTTAAATAGGATTAAGCATCTCCTAACATAATAACCAAAGTGTCCAGAATAAAATAAAGCATTACTTGTGCAAGAAACCAAGAAAATAACAATGTGAATGAAAAAAGACAATCAACTAATATCAACATTGAGATGAATCAGATGTTAGGATTACCTAAGGATTTTAAAGCAGTTGTCATAAAAACGTTTTAACAATCTCATAAATTCTCCTGGAAAAAAAAAAAAGGGAAAATATAGCCAATCTCAGCAAAGACATGAAAATCATAAAAAGGAATTAAATATGGAAAGATACAACTAAAAAAATAAAAAAAAAACAAAATTTAAAATGATCTGGATGGAGTTAATAGTAGAGTGAAGATAAGAGAGAATAGAATCAGTGAGCTTGCAAACAGATCAATAGAATGTACTCAATCTGAACAGAGGGAAAAAATAGACTGGAAAAAAATGAACAGAGCCTTGGGGAACTCTGGGACAAAAACAAAGAAAAAAAAATCAAATATTTGTATCATTGGAGTTCCAGAAGGAGAAGGAGTCTGGGATTAAAAAAACACTTCAAAAAATCATGACTTCAAATGTTTCAAAATTGCCAAAAGGCATAAATGTACAGATTTCAAGAAGCTAAATGAACTTCACATAGGATAAATTCACATGAATAAATTCGCATGAAGACACAACGTAATTAAATTTCTTAAAACTAAAGACAAAGAAAAAAAATCTTAAAAATAACCAGACAGATGAGACACATTATGCATAATGGAACACCAGTTTTAAATGATGGTGGATTTGTCCCTGAAACCATGGAGGCCCGATGATGTGGCACCACAATCTTGCAGACGTGGAAAGAAAAGAACGGTCAACCCCAAATTCTATACGTGGCAACACTATCCTTCAGGAATGAAGGGAGAAGAAAGACCTTCTCAGATGAAGGAAAACGAAGAGCATTTGTTGGTGGTCCACCTACCCTTCAAGAATGGCTCATAAAAGTCTCCAACATTAGTTAACAATGACGTAAGCCGTCTGGACCCACCATAAATAAAAGAGGGATAACAGAATGGGGAAAAACAAATGCAAACATAAAAGTTATCCTCATCTCATGAATTCTTTTAATCATATTTTATTTTTATATTATTTATATTATAACAAGATGGGATATATGCTCAATGTATATAGAGAAAACACTTAAGACGATTTTATTTTAAAAGTGGGGATGTAAAGGGATCTAAATGGAATATATGGTATATATATGTATAGATATGTGGTAGTCCCTAGAGCCATAGTAAGAAAAGTATAGAAAGTGATATGTTCACAAATATTACAGGTAAATCGAATCTAAATATTTTTAAGTAGCCCACATGAAAGCATGAAAAAAATACAGAAGAAAAGGGATGCCTGGGTGGCTCAGTCAGTTAAGTGTCTGATTCTTGATTTCAGCTCTGGTCGTGATCTCATGGGTGGTGGGATTGAGATTCACATCAGGCTACACACTCAGCCCTGAGTCTGCTCGAGATTCTCTCTCTCTCTTTTTCTTTCTCTGCCCCTCTCCCCACTTGCATGCTTGCTCTCTCTCTCTCTAAAATAAATAAATAAATCTTAAAAAAAATTCCAGAGAAACAGAAAACCAAAGGAATAAAAAGAATACAAATAATAACATGGCAGATAGGAGCCCTAACATATCTATACTTACTTTAAATGGGGAGAAGCTGTTCCAATTTCCAAAAGGGAGAAAGTGTATTCTGATTAGTTTCATGGAGATTCTGGGCAAAAACTCTATAATTACATAAGAACATGTCAGTTCAACTCAATGGAGACAGAGAGCAGGGAATTTGATGGTGTGAGATGACATAGCCCATTTTGTGAAAATCTACAGACAAGTAAGTATCAAGTTAGTAATTATTAATAACTATATTTTGGTTATATAAAAATATATAGTAGTAATTAGCTAGTTATAAAACTAACTCCAAAGTACTTTACATATTTACCTAATATCTAGACAGGTAAATTAGTAACTAGTATATGTAAGATTTTTAACATAAAAATTTTCATGTTTACTCTTTTGAGCTTCACATCAAAAGTATAAACTAGGTGTTTATAATCTTCAACTGAAATTTAAGGAAACTTCTGCCTAAGTTCAGGCTGTCAGCAAGTTATAGTCCTGAGACCTCCAACCAACATCTTCTAACCCAACATGCCATCATTATTCTACCTTATCATGTCCTTACACCAGAGCTTCCAAGGAATATAATAACTCTCAGAATTTCTTACAAGACTGAAAAGACATGAGAAATCCCAGGATATAGCCTTAATGGTATTATAAACAATAACCCCACAGGTGTGATTAAGCCACAGCTGGAGAATAAAACCTTCTAGTTGTGGAGAAGGACTTTCTGAATATCCTAAGTTCAATGGAAGGTCTTTCATTAGCTCTTCAAAGGGACTTTTTTTCCCACTTCTGAGTATTTATCTGAAACAAATGAAAACACCAATTCGAAAAGATATATTCACCCCTATGTTCATTGCTGCATTATTTACAATAGTCAAGATATTCGAGCAATTCAAGTGTCCATCAATAGATGAATCAATAAAGAAGATATGGTGTATATATACACAGGGGAATATTGATGAGCCATGAAAAAGAATAAGATCTTGCCATTTGCAACAACATGCACGGACCTTCAAGGCATGATGCTAAGTGAGCCAAGTGAGACAGCAAAAGACAAATACCATAGTATTTCACTTATATGGGGAATCTAAAAAACAAAACAAACAAACTGTTGGTACCAAAGTGGGGAAGGGTTGGGGGGTGGGGGTAGATGGGCAGGTAAATTAGGTGAAGGGGATTAAGAGGTACAAACTTCAAATTATAAAGTAAGTTATGAGAATGTAATATAGAGCAGAGAGAATATAGTCAATAATATGGTAATAACCTTGGATGGTGACAGATGGTAACTAGATTTATCATGAGGATCATTTCATAATGTATGCAAATATTGAATCACTATGATACACACCTGAAACTAATAAGATATTGTATGTCAGGTATACTTTAATAAAAAATTTGAAAATTTATCGCACATGTATTGAACATCTGCATGCTAGGAACTGTGCAGGACATTGTGTGGAAAGACAGAGTTCCTTACCCCACGAAGAATGGAAAAGATGAAGAAATGCCTGGGTCTCTTTAATAGTATCAGTCGTGAGATTCAGTCAGAGAAGCAGAGCCACTCTGTGTGCTGTAGGATAATTGGTTACAGGACTTTGACCTTCACAATTGTGGAAATGAAGATGTGGTAGGGGAGCTGGAAAGTCAGAGGAAAGGTCACCAACCAGCCTGTCTGACGCGCTGGTGGAGCTGGACAAGTCAGAACAGGAACAGGTGCTTGGGGGCCAGCAAAGCGAGAGCTTCTGGAGAAGGTCTGGGCAGCCGTGACCTCTGCAGATCCACCCCTGAGTATCTGGTGGGAAGCCTAGCGTGGCCACCCGTCAGCAGCAGCAGCAGTCAGGAGATGAGCTGGAGGCAGAGCAGGAGGGAGCAGGGACGGGACCTGCAGACCATCCTGGCCCCTCAACATCATTCGGATAGCTCTATTTAACCAGGTGAAGACATTCAGAGAACATGAGCAGCTGCTTTCCTTCTACTTTCCAATATATGACAAGTTCCTCTTTGGGCCAACTTGAACTTGGAATGAAACAGCAAAGGAGATTCTGGGAAAGGTTGGTCCCAGAGTGACTATGTTAACAATAAAAATCCAGTACAACCAGTTAGACCAAGGGTGTGCAAGAGCAGGGGTGCAAATAACATATAATAGGAGGAGGGAGAGGGGAGAGAGGTGGGAGCTCAAGAGCCAGGTTTGGGGAAACTCTCGGACTCCACATTTCTTGTCTCTTATCTTTATTAAAATACTTTGCTCTACTGAGAATGATGTTAGATCTTTGTTACAGCACTGACTGTGTGATATTGGGTAAGTATCTTAACCTCTATGAGACTCAGGTGTGCATGGAGAAGAATAAAATAGACCTCAAGGAATCACAAAAATCATGAGAAATTATAAGTAAAGGCTCATGGTACACAGCAGCTACTCGACAACCACCACCTTCTCCCCCACTTTATCTTCCTCCTCTTGTTTTTCTGCCTCAGAGGCTGATAGTCAATCTTTGGCCATGGGTCAACTTTGGTCTCCACCAATGATTCTGGTGGATACATAGAATCTTGCTAGATGCTCTAATAATTCTGAAATACACCATGCCCTCTGAATTTCCTTTTTATTTTTTTAAATTTTTTTTTAAGATTTTATATTTGTTTGAGAGCGAGAGAGCAGGGGGTGGAGCAGAGGGAGAGAGATCTCCAGCAGACTCCGTGCTGAGCATGGAGCCTGACGTGGGGCTTGATCTCAGGACCCTGAGATCATGACCTGAGCCGAAGCTAAGAGTCGGAGGCTTAACTGACTGAGCCACCCAGGCGCGCCTCTGAATTTCCTTTTTAAATAATGGAAACTATGTTTTAAAACATTCCAAACTTCCATTTCTAAAATAATATCTAAAATGTATTAAGCCCTTGGAGGGTGCCAAGATCTGTAGAATACATATGATCATAAAATGCAAGACCTTAAATGTTCCATTCCAGGTATCTTTGTCAAGCAACGATTTCCCCCATTTCTTTCCACGTGACCCCTTTGTTCATCACTGAAGTTTTCATTTTGCTCTGAGTCTTTGGGAACTCCCCTCCACCTAGTCTTGAGCTATTCAAGATGTCTGGCAAAGAGATTTCCAAGTGTAGGTGTACGTAATTAGGATCAGGTGGGCTGTCCTCTTTACTCACTCCTCTTTCCATCTGTTTAGTTCCTTGCTTGTCATCTATCATACCAGATAATTGATTCCAGATTGAACCAGTTTTCTTTTGCATCTCCCCAACCATAGGCTGAAATTGAGAAACTAGCTCTCGCTGGCTTTTTTTCCTCTCTCTTCCTTTCTCTCTCTTTCATTCATAGATATATATATATATATATATCCCATTTTATATTATGACCATTATACCCCTTTGGGATAATTCAACTGTAATCAAAAATAGGATTTTTTAAAAATGTCAATGGGGAACTTGGGACCAGGGGAGCACATGATGGGAAATATTAGCACATATGCAGCAGACCAGTTGGAGAATATTGCCTAGCACCACTCAGCCAAGTTGAAGGGAATTGATGAAGGGATTCCAACTGGCCAGATTTCTCCTGGAATCCATAAAAATTCAAAATGACATTTTATGCATGAGCAGAGTAATCCACAAGTCAGAGCAAAAGATGGATTTGCAAGTGCAGTTTTTTTGTAGCTGCAGAGTTAATGCTCTCAGAACAATTGTGCAACTCTGGGTTTGTTGTGGTGGAAAAAATAAAATGCACAAAGCACTTGGAAGAAGAGGATGAGCCAGGGGAGCTTCTCGAAACCCTTATTCCACATTTGACATTAAAAATGGAGCTCATACTACCGCCCTGATGCAGCGGAGGTTTCAGAGAATTACATGAAGCCATGAATCTAAGAACATTTTAAAATAATAAGACACTCCAAAACTCTAAGGCACTTTTAGTAGCACAAGGTTTAAATTATTTACTTATTATTTAAATTATTATTCGATCACTGGTCCTTACTGTCTTTGGAAATGTCAACATCCAGTAGCATTTATTTAAACATTGTCTTTTGCATCTTTCCATTATTAAGCTAAAGTCAGGTCGCATATAAGTCTAGTTCCTTCTCTCTAAGATGATACAATCTAAACTGAATCCAGTAATGTAAACAAACATAATTAAGACCGATAACTGTACAAAGAACTGTGGTTGCACAACTAACGAAGTATTTTCAGATGTGTTTCCATTTTAATACTATGTTCTGAACGAAAGCAACTTGCCAGGTGCCTGGCACCACCCTACCTGCCCCACCTCACCCCCATCAGACCCTCAGCCCAAAACTTGCACGAGGAAATATCACACAGATGAGTCAGCAATAAACAACTTAGCTTCTGGACCCAGCTATATTGTGCTAACCCTTTTTTAAGCTGCTTCACGGCTAAGGACAGGGTGAAGATAAGCAAAGTAGAACAAATTTAGGTTTCCACTGATGTTTCATTGGCCCAAATCAGCCAATGCATTATTTCTCATGAATGCTTCTATTATGGCTCTGTACCTTTTATAGTTCATTTGCAAATTATGCAAACAGGTGTGTAAGCGCCATATTGCCTCCAAATTGTTGGCCAATTGCCCATGTTCTGCCTTTTTGCAAAATTGGATTTGGCTGGTCTCATAATTGAAGGGCAGTCATTTCTAGAAGCCCCTCAAAAGTCCTTCCTGATGAGGAAGAGGGGGTTCCAAATACAGAGTCCAATAGTTCAGTTGGATAAGGAAGCATTTTGTGTTCCACCCTCTCCACCAGTGTTATCTTAAAAAAAAATAAATAAATAACATGACAGCTTTTGCCTTAGTAGTTTCTGCTTATTTTAAGAAAGTTTCAAGGTATTTCAGCAGCATGCAAAACCCTTCTTGACTTGAGTCTTAACATGCTACCTGTGTCATCTCTCCCTATTCTCCATTCTAAGCTGTGGCCCGGTTAAACCCGAAATTGGTATGACCTGAATCCTCATGGATTTGCTTATGTCTGGGACACTCTCTCTGTACTTCATCACTTGGAGATTATCTACCCAACTTTTAAGGCTCTGGACCAGAGAGTATGCCTGGGGCCTCATAAGGATTGGGAAAAGTGTTCGCATTGCACATTGAGTACTGTCTTCTCTCATAACCCTACTTACATTTTGTAGTCACCTGGTTGTTTTTTCACTAATCTGTCCAATTCGCTAGACTGGGAGTTCCCAAAGACCAAGTCTTTTGTTATTAATTTGATTTTGCTAAAGCCTGCTCTTTGCCTGGCACATAGTAGATACTCACTACATATTTATTAAAGGACTGACTTAATGGATGGACAGATAGAGAGATGGATGGTACCAAAGCTAGAATATCTATTCCCAAGCCAGTCACCACCTGCCTTTCATAGTAAAGTGGTCTTTCTTGTGATGTGCTGTGGGAAATGGGACTGAAATGATCCATTCTCCCACTTTCTCCAGCCATCATGGAGCTGTGGACACTTTAGTGAAGAGGCACGAAAAATTTGAGAATTTTTGAAATAAAAATCTAAATAAACACCAATCAGTAATCTCCTCAACAGGAGAAAGGTTGCTTCCATCGTTTTACTGCATAAGAATCAACAACAATCACTGATGGTTTAAAATTCAAAATATGTTGTACACATATGTTAATGTTGTTTTGATTTCCTACCTCTGCCCACATATGCTTACATGATGAAGATAGAAAGTGGCTTCCATTGTTATCATTGAGCATCTTCCTTGAAGAAGAATGCCAGACAGCTTGGGACATCTCCCCTCACTCTCTCTGTGACAGATGGACTTACTCTACAGGCAAATATTTCAAGGTAAAACTATGTTAACTTGCAGAAGAAATCAAATATTCCCCCATCATCCAAAGGATGATTTCATTCCAGTTAATATTTTGGCATACCTAAACCAATGAGAATCTTTATTTTGAAAAGTGGAGCTAAAGAATGTTAAGGCTGGAAGTTACACACACAGTGTAGTCCAGTTTTTAAGGACACTGAATTCATGATCTAACCTCTGTAGGTAATCTGAGATCTTTGAGCGCTAGGGTTCTCCTCTAAAGAACTAGAAATAATAATGATAATGGGCTTCTAGGGTGATTTTGAAATTGAATGAGACGATGTATGTATAAACGTAGAGCATTTTAGTCATTCCTGGCACGTAGCAAGCGTTGACTTAATTCTAGTAGTTAAGAAAAGGAGGGGGCAGTATTATACCATCATTATAAAGGCAAGAATATGAGGTCAGAAGAAATTAAGGGAAATTACTCAAGTTTACAATGGGATTTATCTTAAATTTCCCATGGTTATCTCTATCATACACAGTACTTATTCATGAGCCTGCAGATTTTTAAAGCAAAACAAATAACAACAAAGAACTAGGGTCGTTGTATTAAAACTGAGAACTGGATGAATTTGAAGCCTATTTTAAGACCTATCAGAATCAGCCTGGCTGCAAAGCCCAACCAAACATAAAAGAGAATATCACACAGAAAAAGCAATATTAGAAAGCCTTTCCAAATGCCCAGTGAATACTTTATAATAGTTCTTCTATCTAATTGGAGGAGGTAAGAAGAAAAGAGGCAAATCTGAAATTTCAGAGGACAGGTTTGTAAACACAGACTTAAATGGAGTTATTGTCATGTTCTGATGCTCTGTTTTCCTCTGACCTCAACTCAGCTACTAATACCTTCTCTGGCCTCTTCACAAAGACTTAGTGCAAGAATCTATACTGTTTCAGTCCAGAGTCCTCCACAGGTCAGCAAAATTGGAGCCTTAATGGTTTTCTTATAAGCTTTCCCACACTCTCTGCCTTGGCTCAAACCTCAATCTAGTATCATTTATCATAAGTTAACTATTTGACCTTCAAGTTTAAACCAGCCAAACTGCAATGATCAGGAGAGCTGAGAACCTTGCCTTTCTCTTTAAAACGCTCGCTTCCAATGGTTTCTTTCTAAGCAGACACAGAAATTGGTTTTAATTTTTATTGGCATTAGATGTCTTCTCCAGAACAATAAATACATTGGCTAAATTCCTGTAGCTGTCTTGTGCTTGCTTAGTATTTCTGCATTTAATAAAAGAAATTGCTTACCCATTTTCCAAATGGGTGATCAGGACAACTTCAGATAGAGAGATCTGATCCCAGAATTAACACAATATTTTGATGCATTCTTCCTGGGACAGGACTGAGAAATGAATGAGATGGCCTGAGAGCCCGGAGAAGATCCACTTCCTATCTTCCCATCACAGTGAGTGGAAGGGGCAGCAAGACTGGAGGGAGACCCAGGCAACATTTGTTGAGGATGGACTCAGGGGTGATAACCCAGGGGCCAGGTAGGAACAAAAGCAATCTTTTCCTAAGCAGCGTGGACTGCTCTGCCAAAGCCCAGAGCTGGAGATCCTGATGCTTGGATATAAATATTTCAGATAATGGTAATGTTCCAAACAGCAGAAATTTCAAGAGCCTCGGGATCACCTATGCACTGGCAGCTCAAAGCAGAGACGATCATTGTTAAAAAACCTTTCTCATGGACTGCATCATTCCTTCCTGTGAACATTCTGATTGTCTGAGAATGGCTCAGAAAGATCAGAAACTGACATCATAATTGCCACCTCAAGGGTTGCTGTGAAAATCCAATCAGATACTACATGTTGAGAATCTAGCAGAGCACCTGACTGAAGGAAACCATGCGACTGTTAGTTTTCCTCCTTGCAAAGATATCTTTGTACATCTGTTATTATAACATAGGATAATGTCCCCAAAAGATTACATTTCTGGGCTGTTCTTTAGTATAAAATTAACACTTGGCAAACTCCAAAGTTCCTGCCGCAGCTTAGATGTTTTATTTTAACTGATAATACCTGCTTTCAAACAAGTAGCTTGTATATATCTGTCTTCGATGGTACTAAAGATGTAACTTATATATCAGTGAATAGTTTTATTTGTTTTCCTTCCCATCATATTGCTAAATTTACCGGAACATTCTCATTCCCAGAGTAAATAAAGCTAAAAAATAGAAGTCACGATTATACTGAATGAAGATAAAAGGAAGCACCTGTTAATGAAGCCTAATTTGCATACTGCTCTGTATGGTATTCAGACCATTAGGAGAACAATGGATTTAATAGGAAGATTATACTAAGGATTGGATTTCACATAGACCATTTGATATTCTACCTGTGCTGCGAGCAAGTCATGTTGCATTAGATCAAATTCCGATTTCATTCCATTGCTGAATATCCCATTGTCACATCCTCGGCATGTGCCTCTTCATTACCGGGGATGTAATCACAGGATGAACCCCTGAGAGCTTGTTGTTTAACTGCCCGTGTGTGCATATTTCACAGTCTGCCATTGTTACAAGGCATTCTGGTTAATAAGCAGATAATGGGATATGCAAATCACGTGTACCTGATGAGGAAGGAAAAGTGTGCCTTCTCACCTCGGCATAAATACTTGCAGACTTCTTTGTGACCATGGAAGCTTCCCAATCTGGGTGATTTATGGAATGCTCTGTCCAGGCAGAAAGAAATCCCCTTTTGCCTTAGGAAATACAGGTAATGGAATAGTTTCCTCGCAATTTACAGAGCTTGGAGTATGGGCAACTTAGGTCTGCGGACAGGAGAATCTTTTTTTAAATGGGTGTATTGAACCATAAAATATAACAAGCCCCATACCACATAATGTTTACAACCAACCCCAGAAGAGTTGTAAAAATACCATGCCAAGGTCTGAACACCCTCAGGTTGCTCACAAGAGGTCAAATTGATACTGCGACTCATTAGAAGCAGAAATGATGGCACCAAAGAAAATAGGAAGATGATTTAGAGATTTTTTGAAGCATCGGGAGTTACTTGAGTCTCTGTATTGGTCTGCTATGGGACAATGCTGCATGGGACATGGCACCATAATGAACCAGGCTGTTGCTATTCTGAAGCATAAGAAAGAGTATGGGGTTTGTAGAGAAAAGATGTGGGCTTGGTGGGTGACCTAACTGACATGCGTCCCTGGCCTCAGTCTCCTCATCTATAAATGGGGTTAATAACTGTATAGCCTTTCCACAGGATCGTTGTGAGAGTCCAAAATTGGATTAATTATGGAAACTGTATGCTGAGAACAGAAGGAGAGTAGGTATGGAAGTGTATTCCTTTGGCTTCCTCCTGGCAAGATTACTCACGCTAGTCATGCCCTTTGACCTAAGGTTGTAGGTAGAACCTACCAGGTCACGGACTCCACCTAATCTCTGTTCATGGGTTCCAGTAACTCTTTCTTCCCCTTACCCCTTTATGATAGGGGTGGTCATGATGTCCCCCACTGTGTTACTAGCCCAGAGTCCTGCTTTATCCTTTGTGGGTTTTTTAAATATCCTACTCATACAATCTTAAGATAACACTACTCAGGTTATCCTAATTTGAAGGTACTGTGTTCTGCCGGGGGCCTCAATAACGCATGCTTTAAAAATATTCTATTGGGAAAAAAAAAAAATTCTATTGGCTAGCACATGTAACAGCTCTAATTTAAAATAGTAAAAAGAATTCCAAGGCCATCTGTCAAATCCTCCATTTTCAATTCCTCATTTATAATTCCTTTTTACAGTTAAAGCAGCTACAAAAATGACAAAAAAAAATTGCAAGCCCATAACAGTGTGTATAGGGGAAAAAATGAGATGAATCTTTTCCATGATCTCCTGGGCGATTGTTAGCAGGCTGGATGCTAAAACCTATAGGACCAAACAAAGCACATGCCTCTGTCTACAGTTTACCTGCTAACAGATATTGTCCAGAAAAAAATCCCTGTAAGGATCAGGCTGTCTCCATACAGATCTTTCATCTCTCAGATGAAGACGCCTCAAACTTCTTGTCTCTGTTATGTGATCACCATTCCCGCCACAGGGTAACAAAGACAGTGAGTCGGGTCTTCTCTCTAGACAGTAGCTCTCCCAGCCCCACTGGAAAGCCGGGGTGAACCCCTGTATCTGAATCCACTTTCCCAGGCTCAGCACAGACATAGTTTGTAGGCCTCGGGTCAGACCCTGTTCCCCTCTCCACCTGCCTCTGGCTGTAAGAGCCGACAGTGGCCTCTTGCCTAAATCTCAAGTAATCAGACACAGGAAATTCTCCCAGTTGACTTGAGGGCTCGGAGGCCATGGAAGATGGTAATGAAAAATAATGAAACACAGTCATTGTCTCTCCACCATAGATAAGACAGGGGACTTTTTTAGTAGATGTTGTGGAGCGAATTTAGAACTGGACTTCCGCATACAGACAACGTAAGAATGGAAACACCACCCTTACACAGATAAAGACGAACATTTTGTATATTTATTTACTTTTATTTATTTGAGAGACAGCAGAGCAGGAAAGCAATCAAGAGTGAGGGGGGAAGGGCAGAGGGAGAGGGGGAAGCAGACTCCCCGCTGAACAGAGAGCCCCATGCGGGGCTCGATCCCAGGACCCAGGGATCATGACCCGAGCCGAAGGCAGACGCTTAACCGACTGAGCCACCCAGGTGTCTTAGAAGCTATGATTCTTGAAGGCCGATGGCCACGGGCCTCTCCTTAGGCAGCGGAGGACATTGGGCTCCCCTCTCCGGAGCCAGCAGTGCATTGGCGGCAGCAGAAAGGACACAATAGAGCCACATTGTCCTAACTATTCTCCAGTTTGCCTCGCATCTAATTTAATTCTATTTAGATCCTTGGCTGGGCCCTTGGTGTGAGGCAATGGATAGCAGGGATGAGAAACACACAGCCCTTAATCCCCCAGGAGATCAGAGTCCGCTGGGGTACAAGTGGAGGGTGCCACACAACTAACCAGCTATGCAGGTGGGAGCTCGTGCTGTACAAATATCCCGCTAACATGGGGTCCCCAGACCAGCATCAGCAGCATCACCAAAGAGCCTGGGAGACGTGCAGAATCTCCAGCCCATGCCAGACCTAGTCAATCGGAATCTATGTTTTAGTAAGCTCCTTGGGTGAGCTTGTCATGCACACAAAAGCCTGAGAAGCACAAGGAACGTAAAGGCAAAGTTCTTGCCCCCAGAAGGAGGGATGCCAGCATTTGGGAGCCTTCCTGAAGAAGGAATGCTGGAGGAACCCAAAAGCAGAATCAGGGTACAGATTCTGTACAGATACAGAATCAGGGGACTACTGGGTGGATACACATAGCAGCAAACCAGAGCACAGGGCTGAGATTGAGACGAATTTAGGATGGGAGCACCCCAGGGCTTGAATGGAAGGCTAGCCAGAAGAAATGGAGTCAATGATGGTTTGGAGGAAGAAATGGTATGATCAGGACTATGCTTTAGAAACACAACCCTGGTCACCATGTGCGAGAGGGAAGGAAGCAAGGGAAGAAATGAAAATCAATAGGGTAAGTATTTTGAAGCAGCATTGTATATCACCACCTTCATTCTCAGGGAGTCTGTTAATAGATTTTTTTAAGGTATAGCATACATTTTTTATTATTATTTCATTTAAACTAAAAAAAGACACACGCACAAACATACCAAAAACAGTTCACCTATTTCTCCCACCCCCTGACTCCCACCTCAGGTAACCACCAACCTGTTCCCTCTATGTATGAGCTTGGTATGTAGTATATATGTATAGATTCCACATATAAGAGAGATCATGTCTTCCTCCATCTGACTTAGTTCACTTAGCATAATGCCCTTGAGGTTCATCCATGTTGTTGCGAAAGGCAAGATTTCATTTTCTTTAATGATTGAAAAATATTCTTTATATATCCACCCATCAATGGACACTCAGGTTGTTTTTATATCTTGGCTATTGTAAATTATGCTGCATCAAACATAGCAGTGTTTTTTCTTTGGAAAATGTCTATTCAGATCTTCTGCCCATTTTTAATTGAATTTTGGGTAGATCTTTTTTTCTTTGCTATTAAGTTGTAC
>CM052896.1:9899255-9930306 GCA_028534135.1 Potos flavus | reverse complement strand
TCTATTCTGCTCCATTGATCTATGTTGTCTGTTTTTATGCTGTTTTAATTACTATAGCTTTGTAATACAGTTTGAAATCAGGGAGCTTTGATGGCTCTAGCTTTATTCTTCTTTCTCAAGACTGCTTTGGCTATTTTGGTCATTTATGGATCCTTACAAATTTTAAGATTGTTGACTCTATTTCTGTGAAAGATGCTGCTGGAAATTTAACAGGGATTGATTTGGGCAGTATGAACATTTTAACAATATCAGTTCTTCCAATTTATGTATGATTTGTATCACAAATCAGTGGGGAAAGAAAGAAGTAATTTAAAAATGGTATTAAGACTATTTGGATGATCATATGGGAGAGAACATTTGAAAGATAGTAAGTAAGTAATCCAACAGAGGGAAAGAATCAATCTGGATTAAAGTCTTAATTAGGAAACATAACTATAAAGCTAACAGAAGGATAAAAATGATATTTTTTTTTGTCCTCAGAGAGAAAGGATCCTGTAAGGAAGAACTCTAAGAGCATATACTGTACAAGGAAAAATCTGACCCTACCAAAGTTAAAAATTCTTGCTTAGTTACTAAAGCCAAAGATGAGAACAAAAATTAGTAACAAATAAAACTAGCGTGGTAGTAATATACAATATATGTAAAAATTTCTTCAGAATCATCAAGAAAATATAAGAAACCTGATAGGAAAATATGCAAGAAATATGCAATTTACAGAATGAAACAATAGTGGCTAATAAAGATAAGAAGAGAACTTCATTTATAAATCTCTAATTATTAGTGAGGTTAAGACACCAATGAAATAATATTTTATATCCATGATATTGACAAAAATCACAACCTAGTAAATGACAGGGCAAAGATTGAAAAGATATTCCATTTCACCCCAAAGCCCAATGTGCCCTCATTTTACCATGATGTATAAGAAAGAAAACAGAATTTTTTTACAGCCCAATGAGTAGAACTCAATTCTTCACAGTGGGCCCTGCAATGGGGTGAGGCATTCACCTTGGGCACAAATTTAAGAGAGTGCCAAAAAATTAGTAATCAAGATAAATATGATTTTAAAGAAGTATTTTTGAAAAACAAAATAGGGAAAATGTCCATAATGAACAAAATATCAAAATCTAAATTAAAATGAAGAACTCCAACAGTACCTCACCTATCTGTATTGGAACATGAGGTAATATACAGGATACCCTCTATACATGTGCCTTTACGTATTTTTTAATGGTTCTTTTTCCCTGAACATTAAAACAGTTGAAAAATTATTGAAATGTCCAGAATCCCATGTATTAAAACTCATATTACTTTATGTTTAAATTTTTATTTATCCTAAAAAGAATTTCTTGAAATTTTGTTTTCCTGGCTTTAAGAGAAGCAAACTCACCCATAATATTTTTATCTGAAAACAAGACAGGCCAAGAAGTGGAACACTTGTGGCTTAGGGAAGATCCAGCTATACCCTGGGGAGGAAGTACTGCCCTGACATTTGGTTCGAACCTGCACCTAACTGTTCGGAATGGGCACTGCCTCGTCCTGGCACTTTTGGGGGTCCCCTCATATTAAAAATCATGCTTTGGTTGTACCTCTTTGTTCCTGAACTTTGCAGTCTCTGCCCACTCACCCATCAGCATTTGCTTGCAAAGCACTTGTCTGTCTTTGATGAGGGAATGACATTCAGACTGTTTAATCTGAGGCCAGGCAACTTTTTTGAAACATCCTTTGTGAATCATTCAAATCATTCAGTTAGAACATCGCATTAACTTAAAGTGGGTTATTGACTCTGCAGATTCTTCTCGCCTCGTTGTAGCAAAGCAATGTTCATGGCAATCTCTGTGGCATCCACCAGAGGCTGGCTCCCTGAGCAGGGAGGATATTACGATTAAAAATGAAATTCTAGGTGTTGGCCAAGTGTTTTGCAGAAGGACTTTAAAAATTACTGGACCTATAAATGTTGCAATTATTTTTAAGACAATAATGTAATTGAGCCACATTATTACCGATTCTCCCTTACTCATTCAACTTCCACCCCTTCAAATTCTGGTGCATTGTTTAGTAATGACAAGATGGCTTGCTTATTGGAGGAGCTAAGAACGATGGTAGCAGGTCTCAAACTTTAGAAGCTATCAGAATTATCAGGAAGGCTTGTTGAAACAGATTGTTGGGCCCCAACCTCAGAGTTTCTGATTCAGTAGAATTTGGATCTCTAACAGATTCCCAGGGCCTGTTGTTGCTGGGGCCCAAGAACCCCTCTTTCAGAAGCATTGTATAAGAGTGATGTGTATAAGTAGAGATATTTTGCTAGAAGCAAGATTTACCTAAGAAGTAAGAAGTATGTCTGTTCCATATCACAACTAAGTGGACACTTGTAATGAATAAACCAAAAATACACACACAGACCACATACTGGTCTGGGTGTTTGGAGTAGCACTTCTCAATCCTTCATGTGCACTCAAATCACGTAAGGATCTTGTTAAAACACAGATTCTGATCTAGTAGATGTGAGGGAAGGCCTTCATTTTTCATTTCTCACCCGTGATGCTGCCATTCCACAGACCACACTTTAAGTAGCAAGAGGCAAAAATAAACCCTATTTGATACAGCGTTTATTTCATTCCTTACAACTAATTCAAAACAGAAGGCTTTTACTCCTGTGAACAACTTGTGAAAAATACTTTAAATTCAGAAGCAGGGTTTGTCACTAATGTTGTGTTTATTTGAAAATCAAATTTTATTTTATGGCTTCTGTCTTAAGCAACTTCCTTAGAACTGTGGAGGAGGAAAGTGCATATTCCCTTAAACGGGAAAGATGCAGAGAAACATATAGGACATGGGATAGTGGGCAATGTGGTCTCATTTCCAACTCTTTGGCCTCAGTGTCTCCCGTGTCTTTATTTTTATCCTATTCTCAGCACTAGCAGCTGTCTTGAGCTTCATCCAGATTATATACTTCCAAGAAAATGGCTTTGATAGGGCAAGGTTGCCACTATGGAGTACAAAGCAACTTTATTGGAAAGAGTTTACTCCAAGTAACAGAAAAGGTGCTCTTGCCCTTCAGCGGTGCACCACCTGTGGTCAATGAAACGTGATTAGGTTCAGCGGCCAAAGCAACCTCCACGCAGCATCACCAGCATTTTTACAACTTCTTTGGTCTAGCACAGCCCCAACTACACATATACTTGTATAGTACGGTAAATACCACTTCTGGTGTCCTGGTAGTTGTCTAGATTCTGGAGCTGAAGTTTTGCATCCTAGGAAACCTCTGAGTCACAAGCAAACAGGGACAGTTGGCATCCTATAGGAAGCAGGACAGTGTTCTTTGCTCTAGCAAATTCTGTGTGTGCACTAGTTTACATATAGGAAAGTGCAAACACCTGCCAGCTCCATGCCTTCTCACAAAACATATGCCATTATGTAACCAGCATTTCCAGTAAGAAACAGAATGCTACCAACACCCCAGAAGTCTCTCATGCTCCCTTCCAACCACTATTCTCTTCCAAAGATAACAAGTATCTATTTTTTTAAAGCTTAATGAATTATTACAAGGCAAACATCCCTCTAATCATAATCCAGGTCAATAAATAGAGCTTTTCCACTCACCCCAAAAGCCCTTCTACCCGCTAAGTCTCAATAACAAGTCCCCTTCTCTTCTCCAAAATTAACCACCACCCTGATCTTACAGTATCTAGTTTCATTTTTTCTTAATTTCACAGAAGTTCTCTTGAAATATAATTTTTAGTATTTATTTGTTACCTTGCTTTGTTCCCCCCACTTTGAGAATTTCTATTGTCCGCAAGTTGGAACTCCTTGTCTTGCTTTCTCTCAAATTCTATCTCCTTCATCTCTTTTTGTTCTCAAAATTTTCTTTCTTCTATCCCCTACTTCTTTCACGGCATTATTTGTTATGTTTCTTCATTCTTGTATCTCTTCTAGCTTAGCTGTTAGTTCCAAAATGACTTTTTCATTGATTTCCAATTCCTTCTGGAGTTCTTTCACCGCATTTCCGAGGTTTTTTTTAAAACTATGATTGATGTTGTTGTTTTATGTCTTGCACCATTTTCTATTTCTTTTAACTTATTTTCAAACAGTCATTAGAATTTTGACCCTTTTATGAGTATTACTTTCTAGTGTCCGATTGCCTGTAGGAAAATTTTTCTGCTCTTCGTTCTTTTTTTCTTATAGTGACTTTATATGGGATTAAACCTTCACACTTTTCCGTAGTTCAGTTTTATATATTTAAATAAATTTTTATTCTAAAATAATTTTAGATTCACAGAAAAGTTGCAAAGATATTACAGAGGTTTTCTTTTTATCTTGTACTTAATTTCATCTATTGCTTAGCATCTAACATTATTCTGATACATTGGTCACTTTCCAGTTTAAGATGTTGCTAATTTGCCTGTTCTCATTCTGGAAAACCCCTGTTGCCTATTTTTCAGTTCCATGGACTCAAATCCATCAGATAGCCTCTGTATCACTCTGCTCTTGCCCATACAGGCATGTGGCTCTTGTGGTCATTGGTAGTTTGTTCTATCAGCCTGCATTTTGGAGTTTGCTGGAACATTCATGTCTATATTTGTCTTTAGGGTTGTCCATGAGGTTTTCATATTGCTATCAAGTTGTCCTATCTGTTTTTGTGTAGGGAATTGGAAGACCTCACAACTACATTGCCATTAGAGTCTTTCCAAAATCGCTGGAGGTTTCATTAAGCATTATAACTCATCAAAATTTTGTTTTGAGAAATTACATCACCAAGAGAGAATTTTGTTTATCTTATGAGGTATTGACTCTCAGGAATGTAAGGGAGAATGAGAGGGGAGGAGAACTTCCAGGAGTCCCACATAAGATGGTCTTGTCACAGACAAGGGGACAAGGGGAGACCCAAAGAGACTAATAAAGAAACATACCCGCCACTTGAACTAAGTGATCAAAATTAGTTCACTAGCAGTGGGACAAACTAACATTATGTGCCCCATGATGAGAAGCATGCACCACTTTTGTGGAGTTCTGCCAAAACCTGTTACCTCAATCTAATCATGAGAAATACATACCTCAATCTAATTTTGAGAAAATACAAAACAAACCCAAATGGAGGGATATTATATAGGAAAACTGCTCTGTATTCTCCAAAAATTCAAAGTATGGAACACAAAGACAGCCTGAGGAACAATCTAGATTGAAGGAGACTTATAAAAAAGCATGACAATTAAACACAATGTCTGATCTTAGGATGCTTCTTGAACAAAAAACTTTCTTCTCTCTCTCATTCTCTCTCTCCCTCCTCCTTTACCTCTGCTTCTACCTCTTCCCTCTTTTGTTTTGCTCTAAAGGTTATTACTAAAGATATTGAAAATGAATAAGATTTATAGGTTATATAATAGCATCAATATTAATTTCTTGATTTTGATCATTGTACTGTTGTCCTAGAGGAAAATGTTCTCATTCATAGGACATACACAGTGAAGTGTTTAAGAGAAAAAAAAAGGACACGGTGTTTGCGACTTACTCTCAAATGGTTCATAAAACAAATAATATGTATATCACAGAACTATAAAACTCTTAGAAGATAAAATTAAAAAAAGTCTGGATGACCTTCAATAAGGTCATGCCTTCTAAGGTGCAATGCCAAAGCCAAGATCAATGAAAGAAATAATTGATAAGCTGGACTTCATTAAATTAAAAACTTCAGCTCTGTGAACGATAATGTCAAGAGAATGAGAAGACAAGCCACAGACTGGGAGAAAATCTTTACAAAAAATACATCTGACAGAAGACTAGTATCCAAAATACATAAAGAACACTGAAAACTCATCAATAAGAAAATAAACAACCTGATTAAAATATAGGCCAAATATCTGAAAAAATACCTCACCAAAGAAGATGTAGAGGACAAATAACCATCTGAAAAGATGCTCGAAGTCATATTTCATCAGGGAAAAGCAAATTAAAACAAAATGAGATATCACTATAATGGCCAAAATCTGGCACACTGACAACGCCAAATGCTGTTGAGGATGTAAAACAGCAAGAACTCTCATTCATTGCTGGTGGGAATGCAAAATGGTACAGCTGCTTTGGAAGACAGTTGGGTGGTTTCTCACAGAATTAAATATATTCTTATTGTACAATCCAGGAATCTCACTCTGGTATTGACACAAAGGAGCTGAAAACTTACGTCCACACAAAAACTTGCACAGAGATGTTTATGGCAGCATTATCATATAGCAGCCTAAACTTGGAAGCAACCAAGATCTTCTTCCGCAGATAAGTGGATAAACTGTGGTACATCCAGACAATGGAGTATTATTCAGTGCTAAAAAGAAATGAGCCATCAAGTTGTGAAAAGATATGGAGGAATCTTAACTGCACTATTAAAAAGAAAGAAGTCAATCTGAAAAGTCAGATTAATAAGGACTCCACGTTCAGAAGGTGGGGATAAGAGGACCTCTAAATTGGAGAGCAGTTTTCATTTGTTGAGTAAAGTTCATAGTAAGACAAAGGAACATGAATCTTACTTCATGACCATATTTAGAAACTTCTTAGCTTCTTGAAAACTGATTCTTAGTGATAATTCTACAAGTGAACTCCTTCAGTCATTTGTCAACATTGGTTGTTGATGGAAAGCCAGATGATCCACTCTCAGCAACAAGGCTGGATGGGCCCATCTTGGACTTCCATTATAGAAGACAAGAAGAAAAGCACATATTAACCTGGGTTTTCTAGATAAATTGAAATCATGATACCAGACCTTTGTGAAATGAGAACATCCTGGCAAACTTAATGAATGTAGATGGTTCACCCAGAGTCTGAAATGGCAAAAAGCAATAGCCCTCCAACAGAATGTAAGGGCAGCATTGCAGAGCTGGACTACTTCATTTGTCAAAAAGAGGGAATCAGCATTCACTGAAGATACCCAGAGGTTTCATCACCTCCCCATTTTTTTCTAAGATGAAGCCAACTCTTCAATGTGTCTCGATCCTTACCATTCAAGAATTCTCTAGCACTTTCTCTGGTTTCAGTCTTATGATTTAGATTTCTTGGAAACTGGTAGGAGTTTGAGGAGGAAAGAAATTATGCCATGATGATATTTGACAGAGGACATAGCTTGGAGCTATCTGCTGCCCAACTCATGTCAAAAACCTTGCCAAGATAACGGAAATTTATACTGGATGGCTTGAACATCAGATAATCCATTCCTCGGTATAGTTCATGCTTCATCTACAGATTAAGTGAGAGAGAGAATCAGAAAGCTACGTTAGTTTGTAGAAAACTTCCCAGGCTCTCAGGACCACTTTTACTAAATCACGCACTTGTACCATGCCTCAGTGTTCCCAGGGAATGCTACAGAATTGGGGTTATTAAAGCCAGTACCAATTTTCTTATAAAGCCATTGCTTCACACACTTCATGATGCTTGGCTCCTATACTATGTACAGCAATAGGTGGTAGCTTTCAGAACAAATGCCAAGAATATTTTACTTTTCTACGGAAACTGGTACGTGTTCTCTGTGTGGTCAAAGGTACCCATAAAACTGAAGATGGTTTTGTTTTTGTTTTGTTTTGTTTTGCTTTGCTTTGACTGCTGGGAAGCTCAAAGCCAAATTTTCTTTTTTTTTTTTTTTTTTTAAAGATTTTATTTATTTATTTGACAGAGAGAGAGCACAAGCAGACAGAGTGGCAGGCAGAGGCAGAGGGAGAAGCAGGCTCCCTGCCGAGCAAGGAGCCCGATGTGGGACTCGATCCCAGGACCCCGGGATCATGACCTGAGCCGAAGGCAGCTGCTTAACCAACTGAGCCACCCAGGCGTCCCCCAAAGCCAAATTTTCAGTTCAACTTTAACAATATAAGCCTCAGTGAGGTTGCCTGTATTGGGATCTTACTTATATATTGCTCTTGTAATTTGTCTTTTCATTGGTTGTAATTTTTTTTTTATTCTTTATGCTTGTCTAAGGAAGGAAAGGAGATAAGAGGCAGGGGAGGAAGGGAAGCAATCCATTTGTTGAAATGGAATTGGACTGCTTAAGGAAACAAGAATGATCGGTGTATCCTATTCCCCCGCTTGACAACACTGGTAAACAAAGAGATTTGGTAATTTTTAGTAGCATCAAGTGCTTCTTAAGAAAATAGAAAGGATTCTTGGGGCACCTGGATCAGGTCATGATCCCAGGGTCCTGGGATCGAGCCCCACATTGGGCTCCTTGCTCAGTGGGGACACTGTTTCTCCCTCTCCCTCTGCCTGCCACTCCCCCTGCTTGTGCTCTCTCTCTCTGTCAAATAAATAAAATCTTTTTTTAAAAATAGGAAGAAGTCTTTAACACAAGCTACATGGCTTGTTTTCACCAAATGGCAACAGAGGGCTTCACCTGCACCAAAGAGGAAATTTTAAATTAGATGACCTGGACAAGGGACCATGGCAAAATAGACAGATGAGTTGTTCGGTTTAAGCAGAAGTAACTATGAAGCTCTTCATTTGACATGCTTGAGAGACAAGTCATGGAAACCAAAAAAAAAAAAACTTTTACGCCTTCTTAATTCTCAAGCTACCAGCTCGCACACAAGCCACGGAGAGTGAGACAGCAAACAGACCAGGCTACCGCATAGGGGAAATCTTCTTGAAGCTTCCTGCACCCCCCATAGAGGGGATTTGGAATATGCTGGGTGCCTCACTCCCACCCTGCCGAGCGATTGTCCTTCTGGCCCAATCCTGCACAATGTCGTCACAAGTTTACATAAAAGCAACAGAACCAGAGTAGAACATACTAAAACATAGATTTAGAAACATAGTAGCGTAAATGAAACATTAGTAGGCTCCTGAGGGACATAAACAGAATAAATAGCATGCTTTTTCTTTTTTCCTACTTTTTTTTTTCCCCACAGAGCCAGGGTTGAGATGGGCATGAAAATCTCCACGGAATTCGAATAATATCCCTTTGCATGTAGGATTTCATGGGAACATTCCCACAGTTGTTAGGGTTCTAGCCAGATTATGAACGAGCTAATAAATTATATTTTAAAAAAGAAAAGGAGAAGCGCCCCAGTCCCCAGGTCCAGTTGATGGCTACCATTTTGCAAAGGCAGCCCCAGCTGCAGGATGCAAAAGCCAGGAGGAGAGTTCGACCAACAACAACGCTATTCTCTGGGGTCTGCGTTTGCTTGTTCCCTCAGCTGGTGTGTTATCTTCCTCAGACAGGAACATAAATAAATGTTGCCTCAGACAGGAACTGCAGCATCAAATATAAAAGCTGTGTATTTGAAATTAATTGTTTTCTGGCACAATTCCGTAAAAAAAAAAAAAAATGACATGCTTTCAGCTGAAGCGCTTCCATGTAAAGCCAATTAAGCAAGAGAAGCAACAACTGGGCTGAGGTCAATAAAGGATGTTGGCTATTGTTCAGCAATGAGGCGGGCCATGCTGGTCACCATCTGTGGAAGCAAGTTAGGACGCCGTTTTCAATAAAGGTTGTCAGAACCTGCTGGAAGCAAGATAACGGAAGGAAATTAGACCTTCAGAAGAAAACCTTCCCTTTCTCGTAGTTCTGTCCCCTTTATTCATCAGAATCACCTCCGTTCTTACCTAATCCCACTCTTGGGGGAAGAACTGACCATTTGACAGATAGAGAGACTTTTTTCTGCCCAGGGATGGAGATCACTAAGCCAGATTGTAAGGGCTTCATTGAAGTATAATTTGCATAATTGTAGCATTCATTCATTTTAAATTGCTCATTCCATTATTGTACGTCATCACCACAGACTAGTTCGAGGACATTTCCGTTGGCCCCCAACGGTCCCCCATGCCCATTTGAGTTAGTTGATCCCCCACCCCACCTCCTAGCACCAGGCAACGACTCGTGTATCTACGTATTTATGTGACATTTGATACAAATAGAAGCATGCCGGGAAGGAAAGCAGCGGACAAATATTCAGCGTGCCAGGTACAGAAAAGCCAAACTTATAAAAGATTTCTCCTTTCTTTTCTCCTCGAGTTGCTATGGATTTCATTTTTCACACTTAAATCTTTGATCCATTTTAAAATTTATCCAGAGTAAAGTTTCATTTTTTTCTTTTTTCCAGATGGTGACTCAGTTGTTTCAATCCCAGTCTATAAAGAGCCCACACTTTGCCCACTCATTTGAGATGCTACCTGTACTAGATAGTAAATTCTTACCAGTTCTTGTTTTTAGTTTCCTATCGTATTCTAGCTTTTTCCATTCCACCTATGACTTCCTATGCCATGACCACACCTTTAAAATTACTTTCCTCTCTGATAGGAGATAGTCTCTACAGTTTGCTCTTCTGTTTTGAAAAAAATTCCTCAGCATTTTTGATTGCCTGTTCTTTCCCAACAAACTTTATCTTTGGTAGGAAAGACCTTTATAAATCCAACTCAAAATGCTGAAATGATTAAAAGAGTGGCGCATTTGTCTACATGATAGTAAGTTCTTCTGAACGATAAACTAAAAGAAACAAAAATCTGTAAGGGGAGTCAAAAGACAAATGACCAGCCGGGGAACAAATATTTGCAACTCATGTCATAGATAAGGGGTTAATCTCCCTAATGTATAAGAAGTTCCTAGAAATAAAAAGACCAACAGCTCAAGAGACATAGGCAAAATATATCAATAATTCACGGAAAAGGGCTGTTGATAAGCCACTCAGTCTTGCCCTCTCTCTCTTACCTGGAAGTGGCTCTGAGAGTGAGCATACTAAACAAATTGAACACCGTTTGGAGGAACACTTGTCCCCAAATTAAAACTGAGCTTTGGGGACACGTGGGTGGCTCAGCCGGTTGAGTGTGTGCCTTCTGCTCAGGTCATGATCCCAGGGTCCTAGGATCAAGCCCTGCATTGAGCTCCCTGCTCAGCGGAGAGCCTGCTTCTCCCTCCCCCTCTGCCACCCTCCCTGCTTGTGCTCTCTTGCTCTCTGTCAAATAAATAAATAAAATCTTTTTAAAAATACTATATGTTGGCTAATTGAACTTAATAAAAGAATAAATAAAATAAATAAAAAATAAAACTGAGCTTTGGAAGAAAAATGCTTCAAAAGAGAAGTAAAAAAGACAACATTGGTACTCTGGGGGCTCTTAGGAGTTATTGAAACAAACACATAAAGATTACTAGGGAAATCCATGATTCACAAAAAGTATCAGTAGTGTCTCAAAATGCAGAATTAGGAAGAGAAAGTTATAGTTGGGCTTTAGGATAGTTATTAATCAAGCCTGGGCAGGGACTGATCAGAACCTATAAATTAAACCAATTTCTGGAACGGTCGGTGGTCTTATCTTTGGAACACATGGGTCCAAACGGAGTCCTGGGAAAGCACTTTCTTAGGCTCTAATCTCAGAACATACTGTTCTGAAGAAGCTAGTATTTGAATGACTTAAATTTTAATAGTTTTGTTGCACATCATCGTTTGAGATATTTAATCTGTTTGTGAGTTATAGAATAAGATTATGAGTTGTGATTTTTCTGTTTTCACTTCTCATGGTTTACATAGCACTTTAATATCCTCCATAACTAATCCATTAGGTATGTGCTATAATATTCATTTTATCAATGAGGAAACTGATGTGCTATGATTTTAAGTATTTTGTCTAAATTCCCACAGTTATTAAGTGGCAGAACTGAGTTTCAGAGTCCAGTCTGTCTAACTGCAAAGCCTGGGCTTTGAACTTCTCTTTCAAATGCCTCTAAAGCAGGGATTCTACACTTGGTATGCATCAAGTAACTTCAAGAAGATTTATAACCCCTGCATACTGTATGCTAAATTTTGGATATATGTACATCTGTGGGGAGAGAGAAGAAAATGCCTCTGATCCTCCATGGGTAGGCAGGTGAACCAACAAGATAAGTTAAAAGTCTTAGCCCTAAAAGAATTGTCTCCTTAAACCAAGGATATTTCACTCCCACATTAAGGTGGAGAGAGGACATCTATTTATTTTAAAAACAAATAGGCAGGGTGACCTCTTTCGGAGCCATTACATGGATTGAGTTTCTCATCTGTAGCTTCTCTGGAATTTAAATAAAGAGCTGAAAGGAAGCAGACAATTACCTTGGATTGAGAACCCATGGAAAAGAGAATCCATGAGTTCTCTCTAGCCAGTGCAATTGCCTTGGAAAGTCAAGCAGTGCATCTGAAAGTCATCAAGTGCCTTGGGCTCGCTAAATCATGTCCATTTATTCCAGACAGATCCAAGAGGAAAGTGATTTCAAAAGGATAACTCTATTCTCTACACAGTACATGCAAATTTGAAATACAAATTAAGCTTTCAGTTTCTTCCCAATACAACCTCATTCCAGAAGGGTTTAAAATCAAAAACTGAAGTTTGATTCACAGCATAACAGGTAAGTTTGTCTTCCCAAGAACAAGAAAATTTGCTCTAACTCATTTGTTCACGAGGCTAGTTTTTCAAATACAAATAGTGAAGGAGTTTGGAAATGAACAAGACATGATCATTCATTTAAAAAAAAAAAACAAAAAACAAAAAACAAAACAAAACTCTGTGAGTTTCTCCCTTATGGCTTGTTGCAAACTATGCCCTCCAAAATAAAGTGAATAAAATTTCTTTGGGAGCAAGATCATAAGCTAACAGCAAGAGCAAAAAATCCCTCTACAGACACAAGGATTTAGCATCATATTTTGAAAAGGCACAGAGACAAAACAAGCAAGCAGCTCACAAGACACAGCCAAGTGAATTGTCTCTACTTTATGGAGCCTGACAATTCCATTTTTTTGAACACTTCGCATTAGGTTTTTTTTTTTTGGATGCTTATCTTTTTTTTAGTATGCTTATACTATTGCAGGCAACCTGCAGCTGTTATGCACATTTCTAAATAAACGTTAATTTATAATAAGGTATTGTTTGTCACAGAAGACAAGGGGGAAATTGAACTCTTTCTGTCCATCTGGAGATGGGGAGCATCTGGTTAAAATCAGGATTCTGACGTATTTCATTTTCTAAGTATCTCACCACCTTAGCACACCAGCCCAGCCATAGCTGTTCCCTGACATACATGTTGTTCTCTATCATCTGAACTTCTCCATTATTCTGTGGCCATCTGGCTGGAGGTTCGTCCTAACCCTTGGAAGTTTTGCCTTCTGTGAAACAAGTGTCTGAGAATTCGTGAGAAGAGACTCTGTGCCACACTGGGGCAGAGGTTTCTCAATAGTCAGAGTCTGAAATTAACCATAACCAGACTGCATGCATGCCTGAAGTCAAATTATTCATATTACAGGGGAAACACAACGGCAATTTTGTGGCTGAAAAGATCGCCTCGATCGCGCCTGTGACAAAACCATTAAAACGCATAAGAGACAAACAAACAGAAAAGGCAAACACAAATGTGCTTTATATCCCTCTGAGTGTTCAGCTGGTGGAGGGTCACATCCAGATGATATGCCACTGAGAAACTCTGAAGTGGATCTTCACCGAAAGCTCTCTGTGAGGGCCAAGAAATGAGCCATTAATTTTAGAAATGTGCAAATATGTATCAAGTGAGAGCATTCTAAATCTTGCCAGAGGAAAACCATTCAACTGGACATCTTTCTTGTCCCAAAGCTTTTTGATATACAGTTAGCTCATTTATTTTAATCTACTGTTACACTAATATATGGAATTTACATCTTCCCTAGACCCACAAGCCGAAGGGAGATAAAATTAGTGAATCTGGACATAAGGAGTAGTCAGTGGGTTGTTTCCTCAACATCAAAATTATTACATTGTTAGTCCATAAATTCCAAGTATTCAGAGTTTAAAGTCATTTCTTCATGGTCATTATGGGCTTCCTGATTTGCTTCTTTTTTTCATATTAGGTTTATGGTCCATGAAGTTATGAGACACTATAAAATAATTAAGAATCTTAACCTCAGAGACCACAATCATACAAATATGACCAGACTGTGTAATTCTGGGAAGAATTATTAGACTGTCATTTGAAGACGAGCTTACCAACTTCTGCCAAGTCTCAGACAGAGTGAAAATAAAATCTCAGGGCATCACCCAGAATTAAGGTCAAACCAAAAATAGACTAGGTCTGGATCATAATAGACCATAAGTGGATCATGATAATTGTCCAGTGTCCTAACTGCCCAACAGAAAGCTTAAATTCTATAGGAAGTTTCATCATCCAAGGCCTATAAAATAGTTCACAAGCAATTCCTAGCATTCAATCAAAAATTACTAAGCATGACAGGAACAGGAACAACTGACCAAAACAGATAATAGAAATAGACTTACAAGTGATAGGGTGATTATACTCATCATCAGACAAGGACATTAAAAAAAAAAGAAAGAAAAAAGAAACTATAATGAATATGTTAAGAAAATGAAGAAACAAATGCAGAATTTTATCAGGGAACTGAAATCTATTAAAAAGAATCCAAAAGAAACTTCAGAACTGAGAAAATGATTTACTGAAATTAAGAGCTCAGAAGGTGTGTTTGACCACAGAACAGACTAATGAGTTGGAAAATAAATCAGTAGATAAATTAGATTGAAACACAGAGAGAGTGAAAGTGGAAAATGCAAAAAATAGTATTAAAAATATATGGGACATAGTAAAAAATTCTAATGTACATGTAATTAAAGAACCCAAGAAAATGGAGTATAATGAGGTAGCATTTAAATAGATAACAGCTAAGAAATTTCTAAAATAGACGTAAGACATCAAGTCATAGATTCAAGAAACTCCATAAAACAAAGCAGGATGAAGTCAAAGACAACCAAGCCTACGAACTTTGTAGTAAAAGCTCACAAGCCAAAGACAAAGAGAAAACCTCAAAAGCAGCCTTATTACATGTTTCTGTCAAAAAACCTACAGATATCATCAAACAGAAGGATCAGACTTAGAATTTTCTTTAATAACATAAAAAACAAAATTAGACAACTCCATGTTTTCAAGTGTTTGATAATTCCAAATTATTTCTTTAGGCCTAATGTGGCCTTTGAGTTTGTATTTATGTGTGTCTGTGTGTGTGCCTGTGTTTTCACATTTGGAATATGGTCCAAGAAGAAGTTAAAATATCTAAAAGTCTCACCTCAAAATCCATAATGAATACAAACACAAACAGATATTGTTACCAGCCATAACGGTATAATAAGACAAAGAAATATATTTGAAAAATTTGAAAAAAATTAAAATACTGAGATTTACTCTCCTTATTTAGGGGTTATTGATTATATATATATATATATATATATATATATATATATATATAATATTGTATATATATAAATCTAATTTGATTATATGTATATCTTTTATACATATAAATCTCCTAGTGTATATATCTTATATATACAAAATCATATATATAAATAATATTATACATAAAAATCTAATTGCAAATTATTAGACAATCTACTGGCAAAATATTAGAACAAGGTAAAATCAGTATACAATTGATATAGAATATACAAACTGATATACAAACTGGTATATACAAACTGATCAAATAACAACAAAATTTTTGTGAGGCTTGACAAACTGACACTTAAATTGATATGAAAAAGCAAAGGCCAAATATAACTAAGATAATTTTACAGAAGAAATACAATGTGTAGGAACTCGATAACCCAATCTTAATTCATACTACAAACTATAATGATTAAAATATGTGCCATCAATAAATTAAATATGGAAAAAATAGATAGTATTAAAACAAGTCCATACACACATTAAAATTTGATATGTGATTGAAATTAAAGTGACAAGGCAGGATGATAGCCTCCAGTTTCTAAAAAAACCCATTGTGAGGGGCACCTGGGTGGCTCAGTCAGCTGGGAGACCGATTCTTGATTTCAGCTCAGGTCACAACATCAGGGTCTTGAGATCAAGCCCTGAATTAGGCTCCTCACCCAGTGGGGAGTCTGCTTGAGAATCTCTCCCTCCCCCTCTGCCTACCCCTCCCCCGACTTGTGCACCCTCTCTCTAAAATAAATAAATAAATCTTTAAAATATTTTAAAAAATTTAAAAAATAAAAATTTTAACATTTTAAAAAACGTGGTGGAAAATAACCAAAAAATATGGAGATTTACATATGTATATAACACACACATGCACAAGCATACACTCATATTTAAACAAATCACTTTATTCACAAGAAGGTAAACAAAACAAAACAAAATAAATAAACAACAACAACAACAACAAAAACCAATTCTTCAAAACCAAACATGTAGGAAAGGCAGAAGTCCAAAAAGGCAGAAATCCAAAAAGGCAGAAATCCAAAACGGCAAATAACTTCTGAATTTAGTTCTTCTCATGCAAGTTTGATGAATCATAGTTTTCATCTCCACACTTATATGCAACATGGACAACAGGAGTATAAGCCCAGGTTTTCCCAAATATTGGCCATCGATTACAAAAGGCCTGCATAAACATGGGATTTCTGAGACTTACCCCATTAGTGTTTAGGTAAACAAGGGGAAAAACTCATAAAGCAAAGAGGAGAGCAAGAAATGGGAGGAAAATAAAGCTTCTATAATTATTCTAAGTCTTTTGGGAATATGCATGTTTTACTTCTCCTAGGTAAATATCTAGTAGTGAAATTATTGGGTAAGGGCATGTTTAACAATCAAAACTTTTTTTTCCCATTCATTTAGCTTTATTTTTAAATTTTAAAAAATTTTTTATTGTGTTATGTTAGTCACCATAGAGTACATCATCAGTTTTAGATGTAGTGTTCCATGATTCATTGTTTGCATATAATGCCCAGTGCTCCATGCAGTCCATGCCCTCCTTAATACCCATCACCAGGCTCATCATCCCCCCATAACTATCAAAACTTTTTAAAGTAGTAGTAACGTTTTCCATTCTCAACAGAACTACATGAAAGTTACAGTTCTGTGAAATCTTATCAATAGTTTGTGTTTAAGTTTTTCATCATTCCGGGGGTTGAATTAAGAGTATCTTGTTAATTTGCATCTCCCTGATTCCTAAAGATATTAAACCCATTTTCACATGCCTTTCAGTCTTTGATTGTCTTCTTCTCAAGCCTTTTGGCCATTTTTAATTGGGTTATTTGTCTTTATTATTGAGTTGTAAGGTTTATTTACATATTCCAGATACAAGTCCTTTGTCAAATGTGCAGTGAATAATTTCTCCTGGCCAATTCACTTTCTTAGTGATGTCTTTTGATAAGCAAAATGTTCTAAGGCTGATAAAGTCCAAGTTACCAATTAGAATGAATTATTGTGGGTGCCTTGGGTGCTTTAAGAAAGTTCTGCTCACTTTGAAGTGGTAAAGATATTGTCCTGTGTTTTCTTCTAGAAGCTTTGCAGTCCTAAGTTTTACCTTTCAGTGTCTGACCCATTCCAAATTAACATTTACCAATGCCATAAGAAATTACTTGAGGTTGATTTCTTTTTCATATAAATATCTAGTTGTTACAGCAACATATGTTCAAAGGCTTTCCTTTGCTGATTTTCATCAGCCACATTACCATTATTGTCAAAAATATTTTGATCATATCAGTATGGTTCTATTCTGAAATCTGGAATCTGTTCCACTGATCTGTCTATTTTAATGCCAATACTACCCTGCTTTGATTAATATAGCTTTAAGTAAGTCTTGAAAGTCAATATTGTAAGTCCTGAACATCCTTCTTTTTGAAGGTTATTTGGACTATTATTGCTTCTTTGCATATCAGTATAATTTTTTCATTTATTTATTTTTTAAAGGTTTATTTATTTGAAGGAGAGAGTGAGAGGGGGAGAGGGGCAAAGGAAGAGGAAGAGAATCTGAAGTGGAGTCCCCGCTGAGTACAAAGCCCCACATGGGGCTAGATCTCACGACCCTGAGATCATGACCAGAGCCAAAATTAAGAGTCAGATGCTTAACCAACTGAGCCACGCAGGCACCCCTCCATATACATTTTTTAATCAGCTTGTCAATTTCTACAGAAACCCTTGCTGAAATTTTGATTAGGAGCATATTGAATCTCTAGATCCATTATAGGGAAAAGATTGTTAAAATAGCCATCCAAAATTATGGATTTGTCTACTCTTCTCTTCGATTCTGTCACTTATTGTTTCTTGCAATTTGAATCTCTGAAATTGAATGTTTATGTACAATTCCATTTCACTTCTTTTACTGGTTTTCAACCACATCATTTTGTTTTTTCTTTTTTATTTGTTTATTTGCTTCCTTGTTTTGTGGTTACTCAAGGGATTACAGTTGTATCATTATCTTGTTCCACATCGGATTAATATTAGATCCCTTCATATATAATACGAGACTCTCATAACATACTTTAATTTACCACTCCTGTCTTTTGTGCTATTTTTGTTCTATAATTTTTCTTCTACATAGGTTATAAACACCATAACACTCGATGATTATTTTCACTTAAAATAGCAAAATGCCTCTTAAATATATTAAGAAATTAACAAAAAGATTTTTTAACATCTTTACCCACATATTAACCATTTCTCACACTCTTCATTTTTTACATAGATCTGAACTTATATCTGACATTATTTCTATGAACTTCCTCCAGCATTTTTTACAGTGCAGGCCTCCTAGTGAGACTGGATAAAGTCTCAGTTTTTATATGTCTCAAAGTATCTTTCTTTCATATTTTTGCATTATAGGTTGACAGTTCCCACTCACTCCAGCACCATTAAAGAATCACTGCTTTAGAGACTCCATTTTGTTTTAAATGAAGTCTTCAGAATTTTTATTGACTTTCCCATACACGCATCTCTTTCATACCACCTCACTCCCCACTCTCAGGCTGCTTTTAAGAATTTCTCTTTATCTGTAGTTTTGGGCAACTTGACTATATTTTAGCTAGAAATTGTTTCTTGGAGTCTCTCCTTCTTGGTGTTTGTTGATCTTCTTGGATTCGTAGGTTGATATTCTTTTTTTAATCAAATTTGGAGGAAAAAATATGCTCTTATCTCTTCAAATATTATTTCTGCCCCAATTTACCTCCTCTTCCTCCAGGTCACCAATACATCCTCTGATATGTTTTCAGCATTTGTTTCTCTCTTTACTATACTTTGTATGGTTTTTGCTATTCTTTATTCAAATGCATTGATTTTTGTTCTATAGTAGCCAATCTGCTGTTGATCCCATCTAAAAATGGATATTGTATATATCAGTTATATTTCCATTTGGGTTTTTTTATAGCGGCAGTTTTTCTTCCATTATTCCCCATCTGTTCATTCATTGTATTTTCCCTTAAATTTCAAGCATATTGTAACTGTCCTAAAGTCTTTTCCTACTAATGCCAACATATGTCTTATCCTTGAACCTATTTCTACTCATGTGACTTTTCTTTTGGTTTTGGGTCACCTTTTCTTGTTTCTTCTCGTGTCTAGTAATTTTTCTTCGTATACTGGACATCGTGTATGTGAAGACATTGAGAATCGGGATTTGACATCCTCTGAAAGAATGTTGCATTTAATTCTGGCAGACAGGCAGTTTTCTTCAAAGACAAGCTTGATCCAGTCACGGTTTATTTTTAGACCTTCTTGGTAGGGTCCAGAGAAACCCTTTTCCTAGGGAAAGTGTAAGCATACTCAAAAGCAGGTTTTGTGGTGGGGGCATCTCAACTAATGACTTGGCTGAGATGCCTGGCTATTCAGAAACTTAACATCTCTCAATACCGTGGTGTGATCTCTAAAATCTTAGCTCAGCTTTTCTCTGCCAGGATTCAAGAAATAGCATGAGCAGCTCAGTATTTGGGCAAAACTTGAAGGAGTCCTCATGAAGATTTATGAAATCCCTTCTCTGAGAATATCTCTTCTCTGGTGCCATGCTTTTTACATTCCAGCCTCATAGCAGCCCTCCACTCTGATCTTTGTTAATTCTACCCAGAAAAAAACTCTAACTCTCTGTTTCAGTTCCAATTCCCTGTGTAGTAGTTTGGAACGTGCCTCAGGCAGAAATCCAGAGTGAATGTGGAGTTTCCTTGATTGTTTTCATCCTTTCAAGGATTCAAGTCCTGCATTGCTTGTTGTTCAATATCGGAAACCATTTGCTTTATATATTTCATCTAGTTCTACAATGGTTTATGGAGGAAGCATAAGGCTTTTAACTGTCCCTTCGTCAGAGCCAGAATAGGAAGTTTCTCTAATGTTTTTGCCTTTTCTACATTTACAATTTATATTGATCTCTCGCTGTTGTCCTTCCCATTGTATCTGTTTTTCCTTGAGCACCTTTTAATTTAGCCTTTATTCTGAGATGGTTGTTATATTTTTCTTTCGTTTCTTTTCTGAGTTCTATCAACTCCTGTTTCATAGCTTCTTGTTTTTTATCTTTCCTGTTCTGTGCATCGTACCCCTTCATATGTGCAGTGGCTCTTTTAATGATATTTAATTCACAATAGAGTGTTTTGTTGCAATGTTCCTCATTTCATGACTTTTTTTCAATATCTTCATCTGCCAAAGGTTTTGATACTAATTTATGTTTTCTTCTTATAACAATACTGCACAGGTACTGATTTCTTTGTTTGCTATTGTAATTATTAATATCAAATTTTCCCCCAATTCACAATAGCAGGAAATTCCATATGGAGAGATGCTTTTCTCTCTTCCAGGGTAAGGAAGTGTAAGTATTTTCATAATTCAGAAGTCAAAATTTCCATATTCTGTTGCTACAGTAAATAACAGGGTTTTTCCCCCTTTTTTGTTTTTCTTATTCTGTTTTTTAAAGTTTTTTTATTAATTTGAGAGAGAGAGTATGTGCGAGAGCATGAGCTGGGTGAGAGGCAGAGGGAGAAGCAGACTCTCCACTGAGCAGGGAGCCTGATGCAGGGCTTGATCCCAGGACTCCAGGATCACAACCTAAGCCGAAGGCAGATGCCCAACCAACTCAGCCACCCAGGGGCCCCTGTTTTTCTTATTCGTAAAGGCTATTTTGTTTCAGTAAGTTCTTTATTTTGGACTAGTACTTTCATTATCTTTCAAATAAAGGTAGAAGCCTAAAAAGACACCACTTATGCAATATGTCTCCTTTTCCTTGAAAAGGGACCTTACCAGAACCTCGTTTTCCTTTTGACTTCTCATGGCTCTGATTTGCCTGATCTAAAACCTTTCCACAACATTTGCCCAAACATGATGGGACCATCCTAAAGGAAATTTATAATTTTTGTAGTGAAATAGTCACATCAAAGATTTTTAAATATTGGCAATTTTTATATGACATTCCCAAATCTTTTAACTTAGTGTTCAGTAAAGTTTTGATTGTTTGAAATAGTGTCAAATCTTTTAGACATTTTTTATGTAGAAGAATACAAGCACATTGCACTAAACAGTATTAAGAGACTTCCAGACTTCCTTCAAGTGCAAAACAATGAGTATAAATAAGGAAATGACATGGAGTGTTACCCAGCACAAGTACCTAGAGAGATTTTTCTTTTTTTTTTTTAAGATTTTTATTTATTTATTTGATAGAGAGAGAGATCACAAGTAGGCAGAGAGGCAGGCAGAGAGAGAGGTTGAAGCAGGCTCCCTGCTGAGCAGAGAGTCCCCGATTCGGGGCTCAATCCCAGGACCCTGAGATCATGACCTGAGCTGAAGGCAGAGGCTTTGACCCACTGAGCCAGCCAGGTGCCCCTGGAGAGATTTTTCTAACAATGGGTTCTTGCTCCTTATCTCCACTCCCATGAGGGAAATATTATAATTTGAGGTGGTTGAAGAAGTTGGCATGTATGTTTTGAGATAAATAAAGCAGGGGAGGGGGAGCAAGGAAGGAATGAAGGATGAGTAAGAGGGAAGAAGGGAGGAAGGAAGGAAAGGGAGCAGAGAGCTGGAAGGGAAGGAGAGGGGAGAGGAGGGAACAGAGAAAGGAGACAGGAAGGAAAATACTCCCTGGATATTTCTGGAAAACTCTCAACCACTACCATTATCAAGAAAACAAACACCAAAATGGAAGGAATGTCAATATTTTAAAAAATTTTTATTTAAATTCAATTTATTTAACATATAGTGTTTTACTAGATTCAGGGGTAGAATTTGGTGATTCATCAGTTGCATATAATACCCAGTGCTCATTACATTAAGTGCCCTCCTTAATGCCCATCACCCAATTACCCCATCCCCTACTCCCCTCCCCTCCCGCAAACCTCAGTTTGTTTCCTAGAGTTAAGAGTTTCTTATGGTTAGCCTCCCTCTCTGTTTAAGTAACCCAGGAAACACAAGGGGAGACTTAGACATACATCAGTAGTTAGGGACCACTCAGAGCCAGAGGAGAAACTGGGTGATACTAGAGGGCAGGAGAGGTCTCCCTTCTGTCTCCTCCGGTGCATCACCTGCCCCCTCCCCCATAAGGTGGTGCACCGGAGGAGACAGAAGGGGAACCTGGAAATGCAGACAACACTCACTTGACAAGAAGCAACGTGTTCTTCTCCTTTCCCAGCAAACCAATGACTCTGACCTCCCTGAGCACAACTCGTCGTTGAACTAAAGGGAGTTATGTGCTATGATGAGGGAGGTATGCTTAGCTTTTGGAAGAACCCATAACCAACTGCTGGGGAAGTGGTGTTAATGCTTCATTATGAGGCACACAGGCAAACTAAGGGGGTCCAATGCAGACGCGCGGCTTTGTAAAGGCCCTTGCCATTCAGATATACACAGACTAGATGTACTAACTAGGGATCAATAAGGGTAAAAACAAATCTCAGAGGTTTTGAACTCTGTGCCCAGGAAGAAAAGTTAGATGATCCTCCATGATCCCAGAGAGCAGAACTAGCATTTCCAAAGACAACAGGTCTGGCTTTGACATAAGGATGGCCCTTCCAACAGGTAAAGGTGAAACAGCATAAATAAAACAGATATTCACAGATAAAATGGCCACCTGGTGGGAATGTTGGAGAAGAAATTGAAACATGGAAGAAAAGTTGGATTCCAAGGCATCTCTCACTCCTACTGGGATCCCATGACCTTATGTCCGAGGCAAAATATCATGGTGAGTGAAAGTGGCTTGTTCCAGCTTCTATCACTCAACCTGGGACCTGGAGAAATGTCCTTAACTACTTTCAGCCTAGTTTCCTCAGCTATGAATGGAACTAAGGATAGTCCCCATCTCGTAGGGTTGTGAGATTCTTTAATGAGACGATAAATGTCGCATGTTTACTCAGAGCGCAGTCAGCCCCTAATGACATTTGCTGCTGCTATTATTGAGAATGAATGGGACACTGTGATACAATCCAGTTCATGTACTGTGAAGATTCAGACAAAGGAAGGAAGATTCAGCAGATATTCCATGAGGTTCTTGTGTGAGTGGACACAGTGAGGTCAAGGACAGAGAACAGAAAATCGTCAACAATGATACCAGATGGTATGTGCTCTGAAAGAGGGGAAAATGTGTCAGTCAGTGATCAACTTAAGGAGCAATTGCCAAGCCTGCCCTCCTAAGCAGTAACTATTTGCAAGAGGAATTAAAGAGAAAAAGAGAAAAAGTGAAAAAAATGCCATTTTAAAAATACGTATACAAAATATAATCTGGGAAGAAAACTTTCTTCATTGGCAGTCTTACAAAGAGAAGTCATGTGTCGGAATTCATGGAGAAGGAAAGAAACAGAATGAGGAACTTTTCCCTGGTATCATGACATGTCAGAAGTGCAGAACAAACTGAAACTTGGAACGAGAGGCGGTGAGGAAACCACGTGATTTGGACCTGCACAAATGTATTTTAGACTCCGTTCTGCCACTGGGTATTATTATTTCTCAAGGAAACTGCCAGGAAGACCCAGGCTATCTTGGATAACCCCTTGGAGTGTTCATTCATCCACTTCAATGTAAAACAGTGCAACTGGACAGCCTCCTTGATCACTTAAACCTATAAACCACGACAAATCACCCTTAAGTTTCCAATTTTGCAGGAATTTAACTTTGCATGGAACAGCTTCTAAAATTCCAGCGAAGGAAGTGTGTTTCTTTCGGTCTCTGACATGAACGGTTGGCACTATCCTGGACCCGGCATGGGCAAAATGTGTGTGAAATTGAATCATTCCAGCATGGGGAGATAGATTATAGGAATATACAAAGAGGATTAAAAAGGAGTTGGATGCTGAGTAAAGAGCCTTCAATACTTCCCCTGAAATCTTGTCAATTGCCTGTAATTAAACATAAAATAATTTTTATTTCCATTTTCTCTTATCAAATGCATAATCGATTCTATAACTTCGGCTGAACTGTCAAACCTGCTTCAAATTTAATTATGCTATAAATAAAAATGCCAGGAAGAGGAACTTTTATTTTTAAAAAAATCTAGTATGACTTCATTCTTGGCTTCTGTTGTCGCTTGTGACGTTCGAAGCTCTAACTGTTGAAGGAAACGTGCTGTGTCATGATTCTCTCTGGCCTCCTTAATTACTGGGATCACACCAATAATGAGGGCTGGTGGACCCCGAAATGAGGCTCACCAGAGTGGGAAAGGGGATCATTGATTTAATTCTGCTGGAAATATTAGGTAAGGCATCTTTGGTATTAGTAGTGCCTTTACCGCTTGGGCTCTGGTTGGTGTTACCCTCAGAGTGATGGGATTCGTATCTGAATGCCTGTTTCACCATTTAGCAGCTCTGTGTTAATGTGAAAGCCAGTTAACCTCAGTGAACCTACAGTAATTAAACTGCAAAATCAGAATAATAATTCAGACTTCACAAAGTTGTCATGAATATTAAATGGGGATTTATACCAAAATGCTTGAATAATTATAAATCGGCTTATAAAATTAAAGTAACAGTATTATTTTGCATAAATTAATTTTGTTCCTATGCATAATAAACAGAAGGCAAAGAAGCACAATGCCCTGCCTTCATTTCAAACTTAGGTTAGGAGGTTTATTTTATTCTTGATTCCAGAGATGCTGCATACATCTCCTTTGAACTTTTTGGAAGGGATTTCTGTTGATCTCAACTCTAGGGATGTGCTATTGAGAGGGTCACTTGCGGGGGTGGGACCAGGTAATCCATAAGGCCCTTTCCAGCATTGATTCCTGTGATCCTAAACTCACAAATGACCTCAATTATGAAATGTCATTTCTCCGTTTGCTTTTTTTCAGTTCTGCCCTTAGATCACCCCTGGCTTGATTTTTCCGCAAGCCCAGAGGAAGGGAAGGGGAGGGTCATGGGAAGAGAAACAAGCCTGGCAGAAGCAGGCCATCAACTGGTTCCAAGAACTTTGCTCCTTGTTGCTACCCTCAATGCATTCCCTGGGTCTCTCCATTTGTTCTGAATGTAAGAGAGCCAAAAACTTTAGTCAATGCAAATACACAGTATTGAGTTGGCAGGATTGTTCAGCAGGGGGCATCTGTGGAGAAGGAGGCGGGGGGATATGCGTCAAGGTACATTAATAGAAATAAAATATAGACAAAGGTACCGTCTAAAAGAAACACACAACGCTGCAGAATTACGATATGCGTAATTTCAAGTACTGGAGAGGAGAGTGCTGAGAACCCAGTGGGATTTTGATCAGGTAGCCTTAAGTTTTCTCCGTGGTGAGATGTTATTTGCCTCGCCATCTCATGATATAAAAGGGGGAACTATGGGTGCCTGGGTGCCTCTGTCAGTTAAGCATCTGCCTTCAGCTCAGGTCATGATCCCGGGGTCCTGGGATGGAGCCCTGCTTCGGGCTCCCTGCTAAGTGGGGAGTCCGCTTCTCCCTCTCCCTCTGCTGTTCCTCTGCCCCCTCAACCCCACCTTGTGCTCTCTGGCTCTCTTTCTTTCTCTGTCAATAAATAAATAAAATCTTAAAAAAAAAAAGAGAGGGGAACCTACACGAAATTGGAAGAAGCAGCCCAAAACAGCAGAGTCACTTGTCGTAAAGCTGGTTCCTACTTACAGTGTTTTTCTTGGTTCGAATTTTTCACATCAGTAAAGAACGTATACTTGTACCTATTTCTACACGGGCAGGTATTCCTGTAGGATTATTAGAAGTGAATTGCCAGATCCAAGGGCAAGTACATTTAGAATTTGAATAGATAGTGTGGACTTTCTGTCCCCATCAATGAGCCAAAACAGATTTCCATAGGCCACAGGGCAGTGCCCATTCTCCACATCCTCGCCAGCCCTGTACATTGTTTTAAAATGTTTTGCTGGTATAACAAGCAGTATTACTTCAAGTTGCATTTGTGGGATTAGTAGCAGAGTTGAACTTTTTTTTTTTCGCACGTTTCTTGGCCATTCGTATTTTCTCAGCTTGCCCACGGTATTTGCTCCTTTTCTCATTCAGCTGTTTGTCTTTTTCTCATTAATCTATAGGAATTCTTTACTCCGAATATGAATCTTTGTTTGTAATTTTTGGTGCTGATAAAAATATCTCAGCCATCGGTTTATCTTTCATTGATGAGGTTTTTCATCATATATAAATGTTTTGAGTTTTCATGGTGGCAAAATCGTTTTATCTTTTTCTCTATACAATTTCATTTTTATATTTTTCTTAGGAAAGCTTTTCCTGCTCAAAACTGTTTCAAGAAAAATCTCCCCATTTTTTTCTCCTTCTAGGATTGCGACTGCTGTTTGCTTGTTTATTTTTTTAAAGATTGTATTGAAAATGAGCTAGATTATGTTTTCGTATGTCATGGGGTATTTTTTTCAGATGGATAACAAATTGCCCCCAAAATATTTATATCAATTAAGGATTTTTCTCCTAAGGCACAAATGCTATTCTTCTTGTACATCAAATTCCCATAGACATATGGGTTCATCAGCTCCCTTGCAAGCCACTGGAGCAATTTGAAAGGGCACAGAAATTCAGTGGAATAAAACTGCATGTAGCAATTACTTTATCCCACGATATTATTAAACCAAAAATAATATATACTTCATCTCCTGGAATTTTCTGTTTCCTCTGACTAAGTCAACGAAACGTCCTTTAAATAACTTCCACCAGCCATAGAGAAGGCAGATTTCCTGGAGACAATTCAGCTGTGGCGTTCCAACCACCTAATCCCCACTGGTCGAGTCAGCAGCAGAGAAACATGTCCACAGGTAATTGAAAGGGCTGTTGAGATATTTGTGTGGGGTTCAGTAAGGTCAGAAAGCTGCTTCTCGCTCAAGTAGCCCGGAGCCAGGCATCTCAGCTGAGAGCGCGCGCCACCTTTTTCCTTCTGGGTCTGCAGGTGCCCGCGGAAGCTGGCTCTCACAAGAGCGAGCTGAGGCTCTCCTGCTGACACAGCTTTTCAAAGTGGGAACATTCTCAGCCAGGCCTTTCGGATTCGGCTCTTCTAAATAGAGAACTGAGCCAACGGGGTTGCGACCTCCTATATGATCCAAGGTACGGGACTCTTTGCCAGACGCGGATCAATGCACCCTTGGAAACACCCGTTGGGAAAGCGAAGCCCAGCCTCCAGCCTGGGCTTGTGCAGCCAACGGGTTACGGGAAAGGAGAGGGTAAATACACTTCTTGACTTACCACCTACTGAGTCAGGCTTAGAGAGGGGCCAGGATTAGCAAGTGCTGTATGGACAACACAGGTCTTTTATGCTGCAAGATAAACACGCGCTCTTTCAGGTTTTAGCACGTTAAGGATCTCCTCCCCGTGCAGGGAACTCACCCGGTGAGGATCGGCTGCTTCCTGGTGACTCAGGGGACCACACCAACAGACTTGGACTGATAACAGTCTCCTTGAGCCAGAGGCCAGCGGGCCCCTGTGCAGGGGTGCAACGGAGCGGAGGCTGAGCTTATCCTGTCCAACTGCAATAGGGGGTAACTGGGTGTCAGAGAAGATAGCAGAGCCCATTTGAGGGGCGACAACCGTCCTCCTCCTGCATTCAGACCCATCCAGCTAGAGGGGTCCAAGGTCATGTGGATGTATGTGGATGAGTGTATATGCTGAGTATGAAACATGCAAAAATATCCCCTTTGATGGCTTTGACTCTACTTTGCTTCCCCACCCTGGCACTCACCCCCTCGGTGCTGGTGGTGTTCCATCCACACCCCTGCAACTGAGTTCACAGGCAGCGCTGCCCAATACAAAAGCCACATGGGCGCTATTGGAACTTATATTCAAAGGAATTACAATTAAATAGAATTTAGAACTCTATTCCCCAGTCTCCCTGGCCACATTTCAAATCCTCAACAGTCTGTGGCCACCATAACAGAGAGCACAGACTTACAACATTTCCATAATTATAGAAGTCCTATGAAACTCACACAAAGTCCTTACATACCCATCTTTCTATGTTTTGTTCTATGCTCTGCCTTCAAAGAGCATGGGACCCAGTAGAGAGACAAAAGCCAGTATTTTCTCAAATAAATCAGCAGTCCTAGTTGGCGATAGGATACAGAGGGAAGGTGCTGGGTGCTTGGAGAGAGTGCAGTGTGTGGTCCTAGACTTTCCTGCAGTGCCCCAGACTTCACTTTGAAACATCACTTTGAGAAGTGAAGTTTCAGTGGAGAAAATGAAGAATGCATGGAAGTAAGTGTGTATCTATGGCATAGTGAGGCTGGAGCGGGTATAAGTGTGTTCAGCCTACAGAGATAGACGAGGGCAGAGAGCTGGAGGAGGAGAAGATCCCAGTCTGCAGTTTCCCTGCATCTGTCTTGTTTTCAAGCCCAAAGAGATCCTGCTCTCTGATTTATCCTGCTCCCTGCTCCATTGCCAGGCTCCCAGTCAAAATTAGGTTCTACCCAAGGTACCTCAGCCTAAAAATGAAATAAGCACTTTTAGTTCCTAAAATGTATATTAAAATTCCCACCCTTTGCACATCTGGTGGAAAAAGTCAGGCTCAATTTGCTAACTGCTCCCCAACCTGCCCCCCTCCCCCCAGCTGAGCAAGAAAGGCCAAGTTTGTGCCACTGTGCAGGCAGGTCTTGGTGAACATACATAGGGAACTCCGGAGTCAGCAGTGACCCAGAGCCCCATGGAGGGAGGAAGGGGAGCATTCGGAAAACTCAGATTCCCTCAAAAAGAGGAAAGTGACAGGAGGCCAAGATGCAAGTGAAAATCATTAAGCAGAATATTTGTAATGTGGCTCTAAAATTAGGCTGAGCTGGCAGTTTTCATCTGAATATTATTTATGGAATTCTTTTATGACTTACATGCTTCCTCCTTAAACAGATGCTTCAAGAACAAAATTGTAAGGGAAAGCCAGCATTTAAAACAAAATTTCCAAATACTATGCTAGGTTGCCTAATTGAAAGAATAAATACAAGTGTGGAATCACATGTCTGCTTTTAATAAGCAAATAGCTCAAGTTGGAAAACAGCTACTATTCGGTGTCCCTTTCCAGAGTAGCAGAATGAAAATGAACTTTAAGCTAGCTATTCTAATGATGGAAACAAAAGAACCGATTAAAAGGGGATTCTTAAAATAATCCAAACTTTGTTTGAATTATTGATTTAGGAAAGATTTACACATGGAATTATCAAGCAAGAAAAAGAAGAAGGGAAAGATGTATAATGTGGATTTTTGGAAAGCAAACATTGAGAAAACCCTTATATAAATATGGAGAAAAGTTTCAAAAGATAGGTACCAGTTCATGATAATATGTTAAATACATATTCTACTTCAGTAAAATCAAACAAATAGAAGCCCTCTGTGTGTGTGTGTGTGTGTGTGTGTGTGTGTGTGTAACTGGCTTATAAGACCTTTAGTTTGCTTTTTTTGCACATCTCACACGGTGGTGGTGGTACCGTGTTTAGTTAGTCTCTTTTTGAGACCAGGTCTCGGCTCTCAACTGTGTATTCCCAGTGCCCTACGACAGTCTCTGGCATGCATTAGGCATGAGATGAACGGTCGTTGCGTAAATGACACCAAATAGATCAAACAGCATGGTTGGTGGAGGATACATGCAGAGAAAAGCACAAGAGTTGATATCAGAGAACTGTAGCCAAGGTGCTCCCTGTGAGAGGCAATCAGTCACGTGAACCTCGAAGACTCTTTACTGGACTTGGATTCTGCACCAAAGACAGGACCTAGCGATGTAATTTGTGGAACCCCATGCAAAATGAAATTTCAGGGCTTCTCGCTTAAATAATTATTAAAGGGGGTCTTAGGTGGCTCAGTCAGTTAAGTGTCTGACTCTTGATTTCGGCTCAGGTCATGATCTCAGGGTCATGAGATGGAACACCACCTAGGGCTCCACGGCCAGCACAGAGCCTGCTTGTCCCTCTCTCTCACTCACTGCCTCTCCCTCTCTCTCCCCCAGCTCATGTGCACACGTGTGCGTGCTCTCTCTCTCTCTCTCTAAAATAAATAAAATCTAAAAAAAAGAAAAGGAAAGAAAAGAAAGATTCATAAGAAGTTCAAGATGGTGACCACAGAGCATTAAACCCATCAGGGGGCCCTGTGCCCCTGCACGATCGCAGACCTGTGACGCCAACCCCAATAAAGGCAATCAAGGGTCCTTGGGAGATGCATTTAAGAAAGATCTTCAAGCACGATCGCTACAGATGTAGCGGAGACAATTGTTGGCAGAAGGCCTGGGGAAATCGCTTGGAAGAAAGGTGCACCAGCGGTGAAAGAGGAGGAGGAGAGCCTGAAGAAAACAGCCAGTGGCCACGGGGTCGGAAAGGTGTGAACAGTGTCCAAGAGCAAATGAAGCAACTGGGAACCACTATCCTGATTGCACTGAGGGTGGACACTAGGGAAGAAAGCTGAAGACAGTGGATAGATCAGCAAGGAAAACTTGCAGGTTTCTGCCTCTAGGAACCAGGTAAATGGGGCTGCATGCAGCAGGCCCAGCCCGTGAGCTCATCCAACATGCTTCTGAAAGTAATAGCAAACCGGAGAAAGTGGTAACAGTGATATGGCTATGAAATAGTAGAAATAACCCGCTAATGACCTCAGAGGAGACTGACATCATTTCCTTTATAGGACCTGGGAGAACAGGACCTGTTCCATGGTAATGCTGGCATTGGTGTTGCATCTCAAAATATGGTTAATTTGTCGGGGGGAAGCCTGGGGGGCACAGCCAGTTGACAATCTGCCTCCTGGTTTCAGCTCAGGTCATGATCTCAGAGTCGTGAGATCAAGCCCCACACTGGGCTCCGCACTCAGCGTAGAGTCTGCTTGGATTTCTGTCCTTCCCTCTCCACCACTCCCTACTCTCTAAAATAAATAAATGAATTTAAATATATATATATATATATATATATATAT
>CM052896.1:9854794-9899155 GCA_028534135.1 Potos flavus | reverse complement strand
GGTTCACAGCACTTCTGTGAGTCAGTTGAGTCCTGTTTACAGGTGATCAAAGGAGGTCACCTGGAAGCAAGGTGATACTCTCAAGGTTACAGCGAGAGCTAGAAAATTATGTCACCAGACTCCCTTTCCAGGGTTTTCTCCAACGGACCACACTTTCTTCCCCAAAACTCTTCTATGGTTTAGACTGTTAATAACTGATTGGATTAGCAACATGGCAAATTCGGCGGAAGGCAGGATAGATGCCAGATGTTGTAACCACTAAGGATTTGAAGGATAAATAATCGAATGGCTGGAAATGAGCTGGGTTCTGGGGTTAACTCATTCAGGGTAACAAGATGCTCCTGGCAAAGACTTGCTTCCTGATTTCTATGATCAAGGCAAACTACTCAGCCACATTCCGTGCACAAGTGCTCACAAAATGGCAGGTTTGGTTTTTTGGGTTTTTGGGGTTTTTTTTCAAGTTATGTTTGAATGCCCAGTATTGTCATGAGAAAGTGCTGGTTTGAACATTTGCTTCTCTCCTATTGATGAGCAGCTGTGGATGACAGAAATATAAGACTCAGAAGTTTCTGTCCCTTGGCCCCTTCAGTCCATTCTGGATTAAGATGATTACACAGCTATTTTGTATAACAAGAGCCAGACAAAGGAGAGAGACAAATGGTCGTATTTCTCAAACCAGCCCCATCAAGGATTACTCAGAGCATGGTCTCATCTATCTTTGCAGACTTATACTTTCATTATAGCTTGGAAATGGTAAGTCATTTTTCACAAGGCTGATCTTTAACTAGTTAGCAGTGGGACAGTTAACATTGGTCCATCCGGCAAAACAGGACATTTGTTTTCTGACCCTTCTGGCCTCAGGTGCCCTGTAAGTTCCCATCCATCACAGCAACCTCTTGGATAGCCTGATTCTGCTCTTCCAGAGCCCTTCACGATGGGATCCCAGACTCTGAAGAAGGGGAAATGGTCAAGGAAACTGCTTCCCAGAACCCTTCAGAAGGAGCCACAAAACCACTGTTCCTGAGAGAAGACCATGTAATGTATTGTCTCCTGGAATACTTTTGAAAGTAAAGAAATGTTTAATTAGAAATTACATCAAGTCCGCAGACATAAATCAATTGTAAATGAGAAAAACCAGAACATACGTCACTCTTACCCTTATCAATGTAAATTACTAAGATGGCACCTTGCATTATATATAGATATATGTTCACCAAAGGTAGACATTAAATATATCAGTCAATTGACAACCGAATTTTATGTTAGCCTTTTCTTCCTCTATATGTTTGAATCAGTTGTTTCTCAAAGATGGTCCTGGATGTTCAGAAAACACTACAATTTATTTACTTAGAGTCGAGGGCACTTAAATCCCAGGACTAAGGAAATTACTATGGCAAGTCAATACATTTCACTTTGGCTCACTCTATTTACTGTATCTGGACTTAATAAATATTTATTGAACAAATAAATGAGGTGATACATTAATTTCATCAAATGCTCATCTGGTTGCCTCTGATGTTCTTAAAATATTGCATTGCAGAATCAAGTGGCGATGATAGCTATTATGAGCACCTCAACGTAGCAAAGAAGGAAGAAGAATGACCATTTCGACACGTGCTGTATGCCAGGAAGGATCCCAGGCCCTTCATATAAACTCTATATTTTAATCCTCAGAACAATCCTATTAGATAGATATTGATATCCTCATCTCAAAATTGAGAACACAAAGGTTCAAGTTAGTGAAGTAACTAAACAGACCAATTGCATGATGGTCTATGCCTACGAGATTCCACAACCCAACCCTCTTCCTTTCCCATTAGAGATAACTCCAACTTTCACAGATCACCCAAAGGAAAACCCAGCAAGAAAAATGTTAAATATTACAGAAGATAGCAGGGAATTACAGTTTTAGAAGGAGGAGAAAAATCAGTTAAAAATTACATGTGTAAGTAAAACAAAAAACAATGTTCTCATTATCTTAGGGTCTTAAAAACCTATGTGTCTCAATATGACTGGTTGTCTTCATCAAGGAGCATTTATTGAGGGGGAGTCCTCGCATGCTCTACTATGTCACTCACAAAAGGAACTATATATCCCTTGTCCTGTCCCTTGAGGGTGGCATCCCCTGTGCACCGGGCCCATGAGGGGAAATCATTTCCACAACTCACAAAATGTCCTAACAGTGAATGGTGAGAGGAGAGGCCATTTGAGGAGAACTAAAATTAAAATGGTCTCAAGAGTGTCCCTGTGGATTTCTACAAAATCTTTTAATAAAAGCAGCTGGAATTTCATCCTGGCTCACTCGCTCTCGTTATGTGTCCCAAGTACTTCAATCTAATTTTTTTTTTCTTTTTTCTTTTACTACTTGTGCCAAATATCAGAGTCTTGAAAATACTGGAAAGATTGTTTGCTTTTCATTTTGTTCCTTTCTCAGGTTCCTTTTGCAAATGGATTTCGGGCTCAACATTCCTTAGATACATTTCTTTGCAGTGAGTTATCGAAATGAGTGTTTCCTTGTGGCAAAGTTTAGCTATGAGGGCCACTAGGCCATTAAGATATAAGGCGTAGTGCGGTCCCCCTGTGTATCGCTGCCTTTCCTTATGTGCTGCAGACTCAGGGGAAAGAAGCAGGGAAACAGCCACGTCCAAGGTGGCTGATATTTTGCACTCGCTCAAGGCTTGCTCTCATCATATCTCCTAGAGAAACCAGGCAGCCCCTAAAGCCCATCCCAATGTCCCCAAAGTGTCCATATGCCAGGATTCTATCGGCAACCCTGTTTGCCCGGTGAAGCCTAATGAGCACTATCCATGGACATCAGGTGGCCCAAAGCTGATGTCTTTCTACAGACCATGCAGCAAATGGGAAAATAATGGGACTTGGCACCCACAACCTTGACTCTCGGTTCCAGTTCTATCTTTAGTTGTAATTAGTATCATAATTAGCTGGGACGGTTGTTTAGATTCATCGAGTCTCTGGGGTTTTTTGTTTGTTTGTTTTCTAAAATGGGCTATTCATATACAACTGTAGGAAAAACTAGCCAGAAAAGGACATTGCTTTCCATAAAAAATAAATAAATAAATAAATAAAAATTTTAAAAAATACCTAAACTGCAGACATTTCTACTTTGCGTGCCTGGCAGAATGACTCTCTGGGGTATTTAGAAAAATGCTCAGTCTGGTCTTGATCAATCATTTGGGATTGATAAAGATGATACCCGTGTAGACCAAATCTTAGGAAGACCCAGATTTCCATGCCCAACAATGTGTGAGGCATGCTAGCAGTCCCCATTAACCCTACACCAGGGAGAGGGGTTTCAAAGTCAGTGGGTCAGTAAGGGGTACCCCAAGGTTGTGTGAGAGGCAGTAGCAGGCCCACTAGGGAACCATAAGCACATGGGTTCTGCACAAAATGGCCAACAAGGGGGGAGGTAAGGCAACGAGACCTGGAATTCTGTTCAAGTTAATCCAAATCCTACGCCCTAGATGATGGGCCACTGCCTCCTTCAAGCAAAGGCACTTAAGGTTGCCACAGCCCTGAGCAGGGGCTACAAAGAGGGAAAGCCCCAAAGACAATTCCCAATCAAATCAAAGTTCAAGTTTGAACATACTTCATGCCCTGTAGCCGCCTTCTTTGCATACCTCCCCCTGCATGCTCCTCAAACTTCCAGGAAATGTTTGCCACGCCCAGTGGACCTCCCGTTAGTGGGATTGCGGGGGGATGATAAGGAGGAAGGAGGGACTACTGCGGGGAGAAGCAGCGAGAGGAAAAGATGGCGGCCCAGAACCTGAGGAGTAATGGTTACAATCCAGGTACTAAAAAAGGAAAAGAAAAAGAGAAAGAGCTGGAGCTAAATAAATAAATAATACCAGAGCTGGAAGTGACTGAGTTGGGAGAAACCATCAGCACCACCAGAACAAAATCCGTGGAGATGCCGCACAGGGCTCTCGACTGCCTGAGGGAGGAGGTGTGCCCCCCAGCTCCTGGATGGCGAGGGGGAGGGCTTGAGGATGTGGGGGACACATCTCACAGGGTGGCTGCGAGAATTAAGTGAGTTAAAGCTCATGAAGCATCTGACTCCTGGCCTTTACCTATTTCAGGTCACTCTCTTTTCTCTCCTTAATTCTCTCGCCTCTCATTTTGCTCACTCTGTGGGCTCCCTGCCCCTTCAAGCCCCTGGAGAAGTAAAAACAGCCAGGAGGCTGGACCTGCTCTCAAGAAGACCCTTGTTTATGGCTCTAACACAGAGTCCCTGGTTGGCTTGGAAACCAATTAATTTCTGATTTTCCAATCACCTCATGGGCTGTTGGCCTCCTGTTGGAGAAGTTTTAAAGGTAAATTTACTTCCTCTCCTCTTGAAGAAGCCTGAGATTCATTGCGTCCATAAACTAATATACACCTTGTAAAATATCCAGAAAAAATTCCATATTTCAAAGAAAGTTGTTAATAAATTAAGTATAATTAGCAGCTGTATGGCTCCTCACAATTAACTTTCATATCCTTTTTAATCTTACTTAATCGTAGTTGATTCTACCTACCTGATCTCCTTTAATTCTTACCACAACCCCAGTGATATCGGAAGTGTTGTTAGGGAGACTCACATATAGTTTCATTACACCGCAAGTGAGGTGGTATCTTTTACCAGATATGCTCACTCCTGAACTATACCCATTAGCCTCTCCAGCCTCATGGGAAAACTGGAACAATGGCACAAAATTAAAAGGAAAAACCCACAAGATGCAAGAGTCTGTGCACTTGAACTTCGACCATTTGCTTTCCCAATCCCACGTGTAACCTGCTCACCCTCTCCTTCTCCTTCCGTCTCTGTTGGCCTTTGTGTCCAGCCATGCTGGGGCAGTTATCTCTGCTCCTCATGTGAAATAGTGAGACCATGATTCAGAGAAAATGCTCCTCTTTGGAAATGTCCTCTGAAAATAAATCGGACATTTCTTTGCCTTTCTATTGACAAGAGAAGGGGGCCAAGGACAAAGCTGATGGGCAGACTACAGGACACTACTTGCTCTAGTCCTTGCAACCTCCACCTGAACAGCCAAAGAAATTAATCTCATCTCAATGGACTTCAAGATTCTAGTATGGTTGGATGGTCTAGTCATGAGAGAAGCTGGATAAATACAAAAATATCCCCCAAGTCAATTTTTCTTAAGCAGCTTATTCTTCATCTGAGTTCATCAAAAAGTAGATAAATGTAACTTGAGCAATACACTCCATTTTAAGCAAAGCAAATGATGTATATGAAAAATGAAAATAATTCCTCTGCAAAGAATAGTCAGGGAAGGAGGGAGCGAGGGAGGGAGAGGCAAAAACAGGGAAAGAGAAAGACAGATTAGGTATAATAACCACACACAGATAAAGCTGTTCCCCTAATTCTGTCCCCTGTTGACTGCGTGACCGTTAGCATGTGTGGATGACTATGACTGTGGGGGCACCTGGGTGTATCGGTATGTCTGTGTGGGCGTGTGTGTACGTGGGGGCAGGGAGAATGTGTATGGGCCTAAGGTATGTGCAGGGGGCAGGTGAGAGGGATGGGTGTGTATCCATGGAGGATGTGAGGGGTAGCTGGGGGGCTGTGAGCTTGGACAGACTAGAGAACATGTATATGGGAGTACATAGGTGATATGTGTAAGCTATAAGGGGGATTGTGTCTGGGAGGGTGGTAAGTGGTGGGTGTGTGGACATCAGGTGGGAAGTGTGTGCACAGAGCTGCATGTGTGTATGTGGGGTACGACGAGGGGTGAGGGCGCGTGCACGGGGAGTGTGTGTGGGTACGGTGTATTAGAGCAGGATGGGGCATCTGTGCAATTAAAGTGAGCTACGGGACCCTCTGAAAAGCCAACCGAGCCTTCCTTTTGCCTCAGCTGCCCCGCCCCGGGTCCTGGTGCGACATCTAGAGTGTCCTGTCCCAGAGATGTCTCCGCATGCTTCTTCGGTCCCCTGGAGCTGCTTCAGAATCCAAACCACACTTGGAAGCCCACGCCCGTGCCTCCTTTGCTGGGACTCAGAGGACTGCTTTGCCATGACTTATGTGACGACAGAGTCTTTATTTCCCCCACTGGACTGATTCGGGAGGAATACCTCTGGGCCAGAATTCCTGCTGATATATCGTCTTCTTCATCGTGCCCCCCATCGCCATCGCCATCATCCCCACGTGCGGCGGGGCGCTCGGCAGTGACAATACATCGTCGTCTCCTTGCTCCACTTCCTAAGTCAGCTAATGACACGTTATCCTTTGTGAAAGGTTAATTCTGTGGCATAAAATACAGCTGGATTTGCTCATGACTCCATGCTAGTAGAGGAAAAAAAAAAAAAAAACTGTTTGAAACCCTAAGACTGGGGAGCCCTAGGGATCTTCACATCAACATATGATCTCCATTTCTGGTTCAAAGCTTTAATCCATCAAACACCTTCTTGTTTGTCTCTACTCCAATACGAAAATTCTTTCAATACAGCTCCAACTTCTGTACCCCTTCTACCACCTCCTAAAATACAAAATTAATAATCCATACTATTTCCCTGGACGGTTGCGTGGGGAAATATTCCTTTTGTGGCTGTTGTCCGTATGTGAGTAGATGCATCACAATACCGCTAGTGACAATGATGACAGTGCTGTGCCTCCATTTTCCTGAATGGGACCCCACGGAGAGCAGTTTGTTACAGCATTTGTCCCGGGGAAAGAGCATTTTCACAGGCCTCCATATTTCCATTTCACAAACACCCATTCCCAGGAAAGCAGCAGAATTTCTCAGGGACGACACAACAGGTGCAGCGGGGTAATTGGCCGGTAGAAATATTGCAAGTGTGCCAAACCGTTGATATTGAAGGCAGAGTTCAGTCTAGTTAGGAGCCAATGGCATCTCAGTTTCCACCTGGTATTTTCTCCAAGGCAGGGAGAGAAAGAAAGAAATGCCAGGGAGGGGGGCACCCTGCTTCTATCCGGGCAGTGAGATTTTCTCTGATTGCAGTGGAGTGAAATGTGGAGAGGTTATTCAAACACGTGGAGAATTCAGTTCTCACTTTTCTGACCCAGTGAGTTCTGTATCCTTCTGCGTGAGGAAGAGGAGTGATCGTGTTCTCAGAACTTGCATCTGGATCCAGGCAGGAGGGACAGCAGGTCCCTTGCCTAGAGACAAAGCTCAGCAGCACCCCAAGTGGCCTCTGGCCTAAGTCCTTCCAAAAGCCAGAGGGCAGCTTAGCTCTTCCAGAGACCCAGCTGGCAGATTATGCCACCACTCTCCTCTGGCATCGACCTCAGGCCGCGGCCAGGGAGAGCACAGATGCCCCAGCATCACTAAATTGGGTTCCGCCCCACCATGGGCCTAGGGCTGAGAATATTAGGACTGAATGGAGAAGGTAAGATCATTTGATTATAATGTCAGGCAACCTGCTGACAGACTGGGATACTGTTTTTCCCTCGTGGAATTGTTTCAAAGACGGATTTAGACTTCACAGAGTCATGATATTAGTTTCAAGTGTACGATATGGTGATTTACCAATTCTATACATTGCTCAGTGCTCATCACAACAGGAGCATTCCTTAATCCCCTTCACCTATGTCACCTATCTCCCCACCCGTCTTCCCTCTGGCAACAACCAGTTTGTTCTCTATAGTTAAGAGTCTGGGGTTTTTTGGGGTTGTCTCTTTTTCTCTTTGCTCACTTGTTTGGTTTTTTAAATTCCACATGTGAGCGAAATCATCAGGTATTTGTCTTTCTCTGACTGGCTTATTTCAGTTAACATTTTACTCTGTAGTTCCATCCATGTTGTTGCAAATGGTGAGAGTTCGTTCTTTTTTATGGCTGAGTAGTATTCCATTGCATATGGCTACCACAGTCACTTTATCCATTCACACAGACATCAGCTCATTCGTGAATGTGGTTACAAACAAAATGTGGGCACAAAATGTATTAGAGCCCGTGTTTTAGCAACATGCATCCATTCATCTAGCCACTCGCAAGCCTCTGTGGGAAGACTGCAATGGCCAAGCATAGGTCTTAGAGTTGAGCACCCAGAGACAACTATCGCAGAGCCCACACACTCAAGAAACTCAAGGTCTGCAGACAATTCAACCAACAATGAACAGACAGAGAGGTCAGTGCTTCAAACGCAGCTAAAGGAACAGGGTGAAGGGACACTGGGCAGAGTCTGGGTCGGGGTGAGGATTTCTTTTGAAGTCATGATACTTGAGCTGAGTCATGAAAGATAAGCAGGAGCTGTCTAGGGAGATGGGAGCAATTCTCCATTTGCAAAGTGGTTCCAGACTATCCCCTTACAGGATCAGCAGAGGGAGCAGGGGCTGGGGAATGTTAGGCCAAATGTTTCACACAGGAATCAGTGAGACCTCAAAAGAAATCTGACTTTCCCATGTTGTCCTGTAGAACTCTTAGTAAATGCCTCTCCCTCCCTCTCTCTCTCCCTCCCTCCCTCTCTCTCTCTCACACACACACACATACACATGCACACACGTGCGTGTCAATCATGTGTTTTACTCCCTCTTCCTAGAAAGCAGAGAGAGAATGCTGTGGGAAACTTGAGGCAAGATTACAGTTTGTTCTTTGGGGAGGGACTGGTAAATGGGATTTTTTTTTTTTTTTTTTTTGTCTGTTAATGCCAGTCCTGAGGGTATACAGCTGCATAATTCACGTTGGGCTTTCCTGGGAAAGAAAATCACCTAAAGACTGTAAAATCTTGCCTTGCGTTACTTTCCAAGGGATTAAGTACCATCCTGTTTACAGGGGCCTAAATCCCTCCCAGTCCCACACTTTGCATCTGTTGTTAAGCTAGCTACCCGGTGCCAGCTACAGTCCTGAGACACAGACCCACTTCAGATGTGGTGTAGATGGAAATACACACACCACCAAAGCCGGGCACAAAGTACAGAAAGCCAGAAATCCATGGGGATCCTGCGCCTGCCCTTCAGCAGGATAGTTATCATGTCTTCCAGGCATGGTGACTATGTCATATAGATACCAATTGATTTTACAAGATAGCGACAATGTCAACCTTCCCAGCTCTTACAGCCAACTAAACCCTCCCCACCCATCAAAGCCAAGGCAACTTTTCAATGTCTCTAAGAAGTCATTAATTCCCTTTTCCCCTAAACTCTACAGCAAACAAAGTGTATCACACCAATTGACCCCTGAATTACATATTGTTGATGCCTGTAAAGCATTACCTTGACCTCACAAGTAGATTTTAAGCCGGTCGGGAACAAAAAAATAACTAGACCTTATAAGGCACTTAAACCCTTCACCCTATGACCAAGGGTTGTCCCTTCCCATGTCTAATACTTGGTTTCTGCCAATTGGATTTCCCCAGGTGGATGGTCTCTAAGAACCAGAACCTCAATACATCTGAAGGTGAAATCATCTTTCTACCACAATAAAGTTGGCTTGTTGACTGTCCTCTATTTCTTTAAGCTCTGACTTTTCCTTGGGTTAACTTTCCCACCAGCCATCTTTGGTATTATTGACTCTTCTCTGTCCTTCAGCCTTTCTGTTCCAATTCCAGTCCCCCATACAACTCAGATTAATTTTCCCGTAGCATCACATGGATGGTGTCCTTCCTATGGCTTCTCAATGTCTGCTTCATAAAAAACAAAAATTTCTTTATGTAGTGTTCAAAACCCTCTAGCTCCTAGCACCCATATTGTCAGCTGCATATTTTACTACTTCTTAGTCCACACCTTTTATTCTAACAAGGCCATTCCTGCTGCCTAAACCTCCCTTGTGCCTCTCTAGCTCCACACCTTCACTCGAGCCATTATTTTCACATTAAATGCTTTTTCCAGCTAGCATAATCTGGCTCTGTCTTCAAGGAATACTTAATGTATACGAACTCTTCGTAAGTGAATCCATCAAGAATCAGGCATTGTGTTCTTTGCTGAGGGCATTTTTAAATTAAGTTACTTTACAATGCATCTGATACACTAAAGGCACTATGCTAAATGGTGGAGGATTAATTTAGATAGTCCTACTTCCATTTAGTAAGAGTTCTAAAACATAGAGACATGAAAAGAAGAGACTCATTAATCAACTAATAGCAGGAAAAAAAGTCCTTGATGTGAAGAAAATCATGGCTCTTCATTCTGCAAAAGCACACTGAATAACAAGTTCATAAATTTATAGATGACTTGCATAAAATATATCTCAGTAAAATTTTGGAATTCCATTCCATGGATAGCAACAAAAGCATAAGATATTTAAAGAAATGTACAGGGGCACCCTAGAAAAATTTACATTTTGCTTTTCATCAGCACCACTAGATAATTACTACAAATTAGAAGAAATATCTTTGAAGTTTCAAGGGTAAATTTTTAGACCCTAGAATTCTATACACTGTCAAATTAACACATCAGTGCAAGGGTCAAAAGTGTATATGTATTTAAAAAAGCATACACATACATCCACACACACACACACACACACACACATAAAAGGCCAATAAATGAGGGAAATGAAAAAAGAACAGAGTATATAGAAAAAACATAGGGGCACCTCAGTGGCTCAGTCAGTGAAACAGCTGCCTTTGGCGCAGGTCATGATCCCAGGGTCTTGGGATCAAGCCTTGCTTCAGGCTCCTAACTTAGTAGAGCCTGCTTCTCCCTCTCCCTCGGCCTGCTGCTACCCCTGCTTGTGTTCTCTCTCTGTCAAATAAATAAATAAAATCTTTAAAAAAAAAGAAAAAGAAAGAGAAAATATAAAATATGAAACCCATGATAGTAAATGTAAATGGCTTAAACTTTCTCATTAAGAAGTGATTATCAAAGTAAATTTTTAAAATAAAAATCCAGCATTATGGTACTAATGACAAGTCTAAAACAGGATGACATACAAACCTTAAAAATTTATAAAAATAGGAAAGGATGAACCATATAAAATAGAAAAACAAGAAAAACACAGAAAAACTCTATGTGAGACAAAAATGGTACAAAGTCAAAAGCAAGAACTGAGGCAAAGAGAGAGATTCTGTGACAATAAAATGAAAAATCAAAATGATGTTATAATATTCATGAACTTAATGTAACTAAAAATATAGACTCAAAATATCTAGGGCAAAAATTTTGGAATGAAAGAAAAATTGACAAATTCGGGTTCAAAAATTCAATTGTTTGTAAAACTTCATACTTGACAAAATATGCTTATTTTATAATACATATGAACATTCCAAAATCCTAAGTATTAAGCCATAAAACATTTTAAAAGTTCTACAAGGCCACATTTACTGAATATAAAGTTAATAGTAAAAAGGGATAACCAAAAATGTATCCAGTCTTCTAGAAATCAGAAACAAACAAATGAAAGAAATTTCTAGTATGCTCTTTGGTAAAACAGGAAGACAGGACTAAAATAATATATTTGGAAGTGAACAACAGTGAAAGCATTGCATTTATAAACTTGACAGATGTGCTTATTCAAAGTAATAAGTGTAACCTTGAACATACTTCTTATAAAACAAGTAATACTAAAGTAAGAATTACATATTAAACACCAGAAACTAGGAAATAAGCTGCAAATTGAACCCAAGGGAAGTATCAGAAATAAATCGATAATTACTAAAGATTTAACTTGATATAGGTTATAAAACAAACACCTGATTAATAAAACCAAGAGTTTATTCTTTGAAAATATCCTTCCCCCAAAAAATGAATCAATCTTTGGCATACATGCTAAGTAAAAATGAGAGAAGATCCAATTAAAAGCATGAAACATGAGAAAAATATCATCAATAAAGAAAATCTGAAGATTTTTAAATTATAAGAAAATGGCAGGTACAACAATCCAACAATACACATAAAATATAAATAAAGTCAGCTATTTCTTAGGGAATATATGTTATATAGTACTGATTTGGCATATTAGAAAACATGATGAACTTACACTCATATTTTTTAGAGTACGATTATCATTGAAAATCTTCTTAAAAAATAACACTAAGACCAGAGTTTTAATACAAATTTGACAAAACCTGCAAGTAAGGGATACTTCCAATATCCTATAAGCTAATATAGACTATTTTTTGGAAAAAGAAAAAAAGTCCTCAACTCTTTGAGTCCAGAAAAATCCCTAATTTAAGAAAATCCCCAGGATAAATATACACAATAGTGGTCTTAAGTTAGGGATAATCATCATAAGAACAAAAATAAAATGTATAATCTTCAAACTAGTAGAAGAAAATAAAATCTATCCAACAGGAAATAGAAAAGCACATATATGGAGAGAGATGGGGTGGGGGAGCAATAAATGGAGAATATGAAATAAAATGGCAGAAATAAACACTAACAATCGTATTTATAAGGATAAACAGGTTAAACTTATCAACTAAAGACAGAGACTAATGAATTGGCTAATAAAAACAAGGTCAAAATATTGTCTATAAGAGACACACTACAAACAAAAAACGCACAGGTTCAAAAATAAAAAGACTATCAAAAAATTCACTGGACAAAAAAAATTAAGTTTTAAGACAAACATAAGTTGTCAAGTAATATTTAATAGGAAAAAACCTATAAGGTATTTATTTTAAAATCTGCTTTTTCAGGTATGCTCCTAACAAGATAGTCTCAAAATACAAAAATCTATAACTCACAGAAATATAGGGGTTCAGAGTTAAATTATCAAATATAGTTGAAGATTTTAACTCATCCATCTCAAAGCAAGTGGAAGAAAAATAGGAAATTTCAAAGAGCTGAAAAATACAATTAATAGCAAAGAAACAAAGAGTATATCTCTTTTTGAGAGCAGTAATAGAAATAGAACATGTAATAAGTCAGAAAAGGAGGTCTCAATTAATTCCAAAGAATAGACATCATACATTCTATGTCACTGATATTATCCAGTAAAATTAAAAATAAGTAACAAACCAAAAGATGAAAGATCCTATACATTTAAAAAAAAAATCCTATACATTTAACATAATCACAATAACAAAATAATTCATGTTAAAAAAGGTAATTGAGAAATATTTAGAAAAGAGTATTAATACAAATGCCCATGGAGCTAAATTACAGAGGAATTTATAGTTATAGATATTAGAAATTTACCTCCATACCTAAATGAGAACTAGAAACTTGCAGAAACCTCATGTTTCTGAAGACTCAATTTAAAAAATCAATTCTCTATAAATTAATTTATCTATTTAAGGCAATCTCAATCATAATTCTCCAAGGATTATTTTTATGTAACTTGAGAAAATTACTTGAATTTTTACCAATATGCAAGTATCTCCCCAACATTTTCAAATGATAAAGGGCCTTCTTCCATCAAGGGCCAAAGAATACTGAAAAGCCCTGGTAATTGAAACAGTGTTGGGTTGGTTTCAGAATAGATAAATCCACCTATCATTATGACTTGGATTATTACTATTACATAAACTAGCCTAGACTGAGAGAGAAAGTGGTCTTTCCAGTTATCTTTCCACCTTTATATTCTCTTATAGTACTTTTTATTTCAGAGAAATGTATTTAGACTTCTTCTAATATTAGAAAAAAGGGGCACGTAGGTAGATCCATCAGTTAAGTGTCTGCCTTGGGCTCAGGTCATTGATACCGGGATCCTGGGATTGATCCCTGCATTGGGCTCCCTGCTCATCAGGGACCCTGCTTCTTCCTCTACCTCTGCCACTGCCCAGTTTGTGCCCTCTCTCTCTCTCACTCAAATAAATAAATAAAATTTAAAAAAAAAAAAAGACAACAATTGCCCAGTGTTTGGCTCCCTGCTCAGTGGGGAGCCTGCTTCTCCCTCTGCCCATCCCCCCCACTTGTGTGCTCTCTCTCGAGCTCTGCTCTCTCACTCAAATAAATAAATAAAATCTTTTTTAAAAAATTAAATTAAATCAAATTTTTAAAAAAGAATTACCAAAAGCTAATTAAAAACAACAAAAAGAAGATACTAGGATGAGGCTATTTGTATATTACTATAATAATTCATTCTTTTGAGTTAAACTTCTCCCAATGTACTTTAAAATAAGAGTGCTTTACAGAAACTTACGGACTTTTAGCAGTCAGAAAGATTGAGAGAATCTCTTATCCTAAAATAAAATAAGCAATAATACTATTTCCCACCCAAACTTCTTAATATGGGGGGATTTTAATAGATACCAGCTGACCAGCAGTGGGAAAGAAACATAACACACAGAACTGTTGCTTCATCTACAGTGTTTCAGACAAGCAATGGGAATGATTATAAGCAACACTTTCTTTGCTAAGCTGTCATTTTCAGAGTGAAAGTTAAAGACAGTGGGTTGATAGTAATAGCCAATTGTCCATGAAATCTCCCAAAGAAAAAATGGCCCATGATGGACTTGATCTCTGATCATCACTGAAACTTCGCTTAGAAGAATTCTGAACATGAACAGAAATCGAGAGTTTTTGTTTTCAGTGTTAATATCATTGTGAAACTGAACAAATTATGGCCCATAATTTGCATAGTGCATCCAGTTATCTCAGAACTAAATCTCTCTTTGTAATGTCTCCCATTCGATTATTCTTTGGCTTATCAATATTAATATTTCAAAGCTACTGGTCCCAAACCAATCTGTTTAAAACCCAGCTGGACGGTCATTGTAATATAAGTGAACTAGCCACAATACATAGATATGGAATTTTATGATGTGCAAATATTGCTACAATACATACAATACAATATATACAATCAACTGAAGATAAATTCCGTTGAGCAAAGAAATCTGGTGTACTTGTTCATGGCCTATCTGTTTAGGTAAAATGACAAAAATGCTAGAGAAGTCTAGCTCTTAGCACATACCATAAGAATTGGAAGGAAGCTGGACATGTCTAACCCACAGTTAGATCCTGACTCGAGCACTTTGTCAGTTCTTCGTTAGTATACAGATTTAGTGGTTATTACTGTCATTGTACAGAAATCATCTGGACTCTCAATCGTGAGAAATAGAAAATTAGGCTTGATATTTCCTAGGCACAATTCTCTTGAGATTCTCCAAACAAGACTGTGAGACTATCTGCAGGACCCTTCCAGAAAATTCTGTTCCATCTATTTATTTGTCTGAGTTGATTCTAAAGCCGACATCATTTCTCTTTGCTTGGTCACTCTGGTTCCTTCGCAGTTAATTAAGATAAGTTACTACGAAAGCCTGGAGAGCGGCAAAAGTGCTCATGGGTACAGACACTAAACAAGATTAGAAAAATGAACGTTCGAAATGGCCATTTAATCTTGAAGTTACACTACAAGGGAAATGTCTTTGATTCCCAAGTGATATTTCACAGATGTCTATGTGGGATAATAGATGGGGCAAAGAAGGCAGAAATGACTGAAATTAATGGAGTTGTTATCACAGAGAGCCAGCTCTTTGACTTTGGATCTGATTTTTCTTTCCCTGTGGCGTATCAGGCGAAGGCAACCGCAGAGAGTGGAAGGAACGGAATTCGCAGTCAGAAGTTTGAGTTGTTGAGACTCTGAGCAGGACAGTGTACCCTTCTTGTGCACTGGTCCTCTCTTGTGAAGTACAGATAATGACACGACCTCAAAAGCAGTTGCACAAGGGGTGCCTCAGTGGTGCAGTTGGGTAAGCGTCTGACTCTTGGTTTTGGTGCAGAGTTCCTGCTCTCAGGGTCCTGGGATCGACCCCCACATTGGGTTCTATGCTCAGTGCGGGGTATGCTGGAGATTCCCTCTCTCCCTCTCCATCTGCTCCTACCCCTGCTCTCTCTCTCTAAAATAAATAAATAATTTTTTTTTTTTTAAAGCAGCTGTATGATTAAACAAGGCAACAGGCAAAAATCCTTCATCAATGGTGAAGTGTTCCCCAATTCGCAGCAAGGATCTGGTGGATCTAGGAAGAATCCTAATATCATGAGCTGCTCCACACTTTAGGCAATGATAAGTTAGACGTTCATGCAGAAAGAACAGACAAGTGAGAAAAAGACAAACCGAGTCCACTGCAAGCCGATGCAGGCTTTCCAGCAGTGCTGTGTGGCAAGCCATGAGCCAGGCAGTCTAGCACATTCTGCCTTCTGAAGTCAGAAGCGAGGCCCACAGGGACCTGTCTTCTTCAACATACCCGGCCCCGGCTGGCAGTGTCCAACCTTGCTGGTTCTTATTGATCCTTCCCTGGTCCAAACTCATTTCTGCCTTGTTTTCCCATTTCATATCTTACTGATTTTCTGAATGATTTGATTGGTAAATTATTCAGTAAAGCAAACATCAATTATTCTATTTCATCAATTTCACAACCGCTGGAGGAAACTGTTCAAAGCTTCTCCGTCTCGGTGGCTGCTTGCTGGGTACCTCTACCAGAGTTCAGCTTCACTAGAGGTCAGCCATGCGGGAAGCCTCTGTTCGGCTCCCGCCAGTTACCAGTGTGCTTTGAACATCTAATCAGAAGCCACGTTTACTGTTTGCCTTGACTAACAAACATGTACTAGCTGTGTGACCTTGGCAAAGTTATGTAACCTTTCTTTGCTTCCGTTTCCTTGTCTATAATACAAAGCTAATAATAGTACTTATCCCGTAGAACTATTATAACGATTAAATGAATAAGTACTTATAAAGCACTGAAAATAGTGCTTGGACATGGTAAGAGCTGTATATATGCTTATTAAGTAAAGAAATACATTATTTGTGGGGAAAATCATGTATGAATCCAGAATAGCCAATTTCCAGGTGAAGATGAACATATAATAATTTTTATGGTAAAACAATATTCCCAGAAAGAAGACACTATGCATTTGACAAAACCCATAAAACTTTATAGCACAGAGAACTTTAATGCATGTAAATTTTAAAAAATCATTTAGGAGGGCAGGGGATTCCAAGATGGAATGCAGACTGTGGCAAGTGAATCTAAATGTATGACAGATGTATGTGACGACCTCAGCAAAGGCGACAGAAGATAAAGGTGAGCCAAGGAACTTTGGAAATGAATGATATCAGAAGACTAAGGGCAAAAGAAACTATACACAGCCCCGTACCTAGTTGATAAAGTCGTTTTCCATGGGAGCAGGTGTTGATCATTCTCATACCGTAGAATGGGACAATTCGATAAGTGCACGGTGGAGGGTGGGAGCCAGGTTTCTCATTGTTGAGTGAGACGTTATGGATAAGCACGGGGACGAGGCTCCAGTGACCCATGTGCTAACAGACTGTAGTTGGAGAAACGAGTATGAATGCAAATGTAGCCTGGTATCAATACAGATGGTCACGTGTCGCCATGTGTATATACACACAGCTATTTCCTTGCTCTGCCAATGGAGAGGGCAGCCCAGGAACAATGAGGACACCGAGTGCCAAGATCATGGTTTTTAATAATATTCTCAATAAAAGAACCAGGGATCCTTGGAGAAATGGCTGATTCTAGGACCGAGGCAGGAAATGCTCAAGATGAACCGGGGCCATCTTGTAGCACTGGAAAAGCAGGACATAGTTCAAGAGGGAAGAGCAAGAGAAGGCAATGCGAGTGGTAAAAGACAGAGGAAGAGAGAGAGGGAGAGAGAAGTTGCATGTCCAAAGGACACAAAAACCAACCAAAAGCATTCTCAAAGGCCAGCTAAAACAATTTCATTTGAGCAACAAAATAAAGTAGTATCGGATTATCACCCAAAGTATAAAATAAATATTCATGAGCTGATATAAATAAATGACTAAATAAATAAACACAGGTTAGGAGAAGAGATCTCTCTCCTGAAAAGAATTCCAAATAGTCTATGTAGATGCTCTATGTCAAGGGGGTGGAATACAATCTCCCACTCCTTAATAGTGGGCCCTACATTGGGACATCCTTCCAAAGCAAACAGCATGGAAAGGGAGGAAAAACAACAATTTTACAGTGAGAAGTCTGAGAAACATGACCCAGGCCAGGTCATCAAAGTCAACATCAACAGTGACGAGTCACGTTGATAGTACGTACCTTTAATATCATGGGATGAAAATGACTTTACCTCTAGGGTCTTCCTCCCTAAAACCCATAACCTAGGTCTAATCATAAGGAAAATATCAAATATCAATTGAAGGATGGCCTACAAAATACCTGACTCTAGTATTCCTCAACACTGTCAAGGTCATCAAAAACAAGGAAAGTCTGAGAAACTATCACAGCCAAGAGGATCCTAAGGAGACATGATGACCAAATGTAGCTGGCCCCACACATCGGCATGTTTGAGAGGACCCCCCAGGTGATTGTGAATTTCAGCCATGGTTGAAAGCACACCATCAAACCATTTCAAGAGACTCGATGGGAATTTGTGAAATTCTGTAGCTTTCAGCATTCGGAGTTTATGAGGTCCTGTGGCCGCCAGTCCGCCCCCATCTTGTCAGGCAAGGGCCCAACAACACGGAAATAGATAAAAGAGAAGATGAAGAGTAAAACACAAGGGCTGGGGGTTGGGGGGAGTAGAAAGAGAGAGAAGACAAACAGCCGGACTCTTTAATTATTTGTTATACTTGCAACAAATCTCTCCAGAAGATGCCATGGATCCCAGTTTGGAAAATCATGCCATTTGGAACAGATCACTCAGGTAATGGTTTACAGAAAAGCTGAGGAACCACCAAAGCCTCTCTGTTCTCTGGGCTAATTTCCTCCAAGAGTAGAGGGAAAAACAGCAGTAATGTTGGCCGCCCTCGGGCGTCCCAACTGAACAACTTAAAACCAGTATCACAAAAGCAAGTCTTGGAAATTGTTCCTGGAACAGCGCAGACCTCCAAAGTGGACCCTTGGTCCACAGGCTTCTCAAAAGGAGCCCCTTACTCTGGTTAGAGTTGAAAACTACAAATTTGCTTTCAAGATGGCAGCCCAGATTAGAAACTGGCCCCAGGGACACACACCCTGGGAGGGACACTTTTATTTCAAGGGTGACCTGGTATGAGAAAATCTTTTACTAAGATTCTCTCTTCAAGTTTTTTTTCTTTTCAGGGAGAAGTACTATAAATAGATAAGGACATCTATTAATATAACACTTAACACAAGTAGATTAAAGAAGAAAAATATGATCTAAATATACATAACACCTAGTATAAGTGGATTAATGTTCCTGGTATAAGTAGAAAAAGTGTTAAAAATTGCTGACATTCTCTTGATAAAATACTAAAATACAGGAATAGAGGAAAACTACTTTACCATAATAAAGGCCATCTATTTCAATCTAAAAGCTATATCCATGGTAAAATAAATGTGTCCGATTTCACTGTTATTATAGAAATACTGCTCACCTAAAGCAAAAATGAGATAGCATGAAAGGTTAGATTATTGAAAAAGAAGTGATAAAACATGTGGGGCGGTATGATTTTATTGTCAGATACCCCAAGAGAATAAGCTAAGAAACTGTTTTAATTAATAAAATTTGATAGGTAACCTGAAAGAAGATAAACACACACACACACACGCACACGCACACGCACACGCACACACACACACACACGCACACCAATTCTCATTGTGCAGCTGAAGTTGTAACGGGAAAAAAAATCTCATTCGCCTGAGAAATATGTGTGGTCCATGTGAATAACACTGCAGTATTTTAATAAAAGACACAAATAAAGACTCGAGTCAGTGAAAAAGAGCACCCTGACTCAGGTGGGAGACAATATATTTTAAAAGGACCAATTTTCCCAAATCACTTACATCTCATATAAAATGAATCTAAATCCCAACATGACTTTTTTACTTGAAAAATTGCTCTAAATGTCACCAGGAAGAAAAGCTTACAGAGTATATATAATTTTGCAAATGTATAATGAAGAAGGAACAATCTTATCAGAGAGCAATGCATATTACAGAAAAATAGTACTAAAAATTGGTACTGGCACGAACTGGATAGATGGAAAAATTGAATGAAAGAGTCACTTTGTAACAAAGAGAAATGGTTGACGATTCACACACACACATTTCGTCCATAAGATGCTCTATGTCAAGGGGATACAACGTGGAGAAATAGACTTTCACGTCATACTTACACCAAAATAAATACAACACTATACCCAACACATAGTTGACCCTCCATATTTATTAATTGTGAGACCTACAGACAAAATTGAAAACTGCATTTAAATAAAAGGACATTATATATAATATCTATCAGACCTCTGGAAAGGGATAATTCTCTACCCTAGAAGAAAAGAAGAGATGGATGGATCTCCTCCTAGGAACAGAAGCAACATAGTGGTAGGGTTTAGGTCATAAATATTTCTGGCTTTCTCTCTGTCCTCAGGCAATGTCTGTTAAACTGAATTGGCCTTGGAGTAGCATGACAGCAGTAAAAATAGCAAAGGGCCATAGAAGGTGAAGCGGGCATCATAGGGAAATTATGAACATGAACTTCTGGGTCATGCCTTATGCCAAGCTGCGGCCGGTCCGGCTACACAGGGCACGCCTGGGCCTTGATGATGTGACTCTTAGGGCACAGGACCACCACTGTGGAGTCTCGGCTTCGCTATCGGTCACAAGAGAACTCGAGCCACCAGCTAGCTACCTTCCTCTCTCCGATGGCTGGCCCAAAGCCCTTCCTTAGCCATTCACTTCTGTTCGCAGCAAGGTTTCCGCCGCTAATAATAAAAGTCATGATGTTAGTTCTTTAGAACAAGATAACATTTTGCAGTTTATAATGTGCTTTGATATGAAATGGCTCATTTAATATTCGTGCTAACCTTGCCAAGTATTGTCACTATTATTCATCCTTAGTAAGCCTGAGGGGACTGGAGACTGTGGTCTCCTGAAAATCATGTCTAGTCCTTGGTGCGGTCAGGCATCACAGCCCAGGTCAGACTGCACGTGCAGTGTTTTCTCCGCTTTCCCTCATTCATTGCTCTCCCTTTTTTTAAGATTTTATTTATATACTTGTCAGAGAGAGAAAGAGAGAGCACAAGCAGGGAGAGGAGCGGCAGGCAGAGGGAGAAGCAGGCTCCTCGCTGAGCAAGGAGCCTGATGTGGGACTCGATCCCAGGATCCAGGATCGTGACCTGAGCCAAAGGCAGACACTTAACCGAATGAGCCACCTAGGCATCCCCATTCATTGCTTTCAAAAGAGTCATGGAGACAGTGGTCAACTGAACCAAACGTGTCATTCAAAGAACTAGCGCATGGTGGCCCAAGAAAGAGCACAGTCAGATGTCCTAAGACATAATTCCACCTCACCTCATTCAAGAGATTTTACATACATCTATATTACATATATATGTATATATATATATATATATATATATACACATATTTTTAAAAATCGCAGCTGCTGGCAATGCACAAAAAGCAGTCTCCGCCAATGTAAATGGGATCTACCTCTTAGATTTCAACTACACGTGTGTGGCACAGGCATTGGATCACAGAAAAGTGATAGGTCTGTAAAAGCACACAAACATATGTATTTCCTGAAATGAGGCTGCCCCGTTGTCTCTGACAAAATGAGCTTTCGTTGATTCCCACTCTCATCCTTCAGTAAATATCTATTGGGACGATGGCAGTGTGGCAGATGCTGGGCAGCCTCTCCGTTGTGCCCATGGCTCCACGAAGTTCATGGACCCCAGTTTAAGAACCTTTATCTAGAAGGTGCAAGTATCTTGTCCTCATTGAAGCAATAGAAGAGAGGATTAACTAAGCACCGATGTTAGGTAACAGCCTCAGACATTAACCCGTGGGCTTCTCGATAGACAGTCTAAACATCTGGCATCAGTTTATTTACATAAGTGATTCTGAACTGAATTAGCTAATGAGCCAGCCTGCAGGGTTATGACGGAGCCGACTTCAGGTCAAGTAAAGTATGTAGAAGGAAGGAATGAGTTCAAGCGCTTCTCCTACGACTCGGTGTTGATGTGGAACCACCAAACTAGATCCTTAACATTCCTGCCTCTCCTGCAGGAGGACTGTTCTCTTTGGTTAAGGTATCCCAAGTACCGCCATCTGAAATCACGGCCTGACACACTAGCGATCCAGAATATAAAATTGCTTATTGGCAAATGTTTGGTCTCCCATCACTAATCACTGGCAGACACAAAGTAAGCGTTCTTACAAAGTGGGATTGTCTATCCCTGTATTTCACCTTCAGGACTTGTCATTGTTATGTTGAGAAGCAAGCACTGCGTTGCAGACTTCCTCCAAAATTGTCCTTGTGACCATTGCCACCTCACCCCTACCCTATGAACTTTTCCCCTAATTGATGGATCTGGGGGGCAAATTTGGAAGGAGTCAGCCAGGGGATTGGCTGACTAGAAGTCAAACAAGGAAGAAAAATAACCTATGGGAATCTAGGAGTTGGAGTGCAGGTGGGAGCAGAGAAATTCCCAGGATTCACTTGAGTAGAAGGGGACAGACCAGAGTCCCTGTGAAGACGGATTAGGGGAGCAGCTGGAAGAGAAGCTCTAGTCCCATGAGCCTGATGGAGAAGTGGAAACAGAAGTCTGGGGCTCACCATTGGTGAGCAATCCATTCTGAGTGTAGTTCAGCCTGAACTAGGAAGAGCTGGGGCAAAGCGATAGGGATACGGAAATAAAGGTTGGCCCATCCCAGGATGAGGACAGAATGTGGATAAAATTAAGACTTGTCTTCCACTGAGGATAATTAGAGAGAGAGAGAGAGGAGGTGTATTGGAAAGGACTGGGTTTAGAAGGTAAACCAGAAGCTCTGGCATAAAAGAATCACTTTTTAAGATCTAGCCTAGAGTGGACGTAGTTGCCCTTTGAATCTAGTTGAATACAATTTATATTCTGACAAATATTAAGCTGGAATAAAGGGGCTTCTTTCATTCAAGACAAATGGGCAGAGAGAATGGCTTCCAGTGCTTCATGCAAAGCATCAGATTTGGTACAAGAATATACCAAGTGTTCATTAAATATTTATTGATTAATTTTTGTATCTGCTAGAAGGGATCTATCTGTCCAAATGATTTTTACCTCATGATGATCTGACTCTTTCCTACTTAAGCATCAAACAGGAAGGGAATAAAAATTAGATCTATGTCCCTTTTTTATTCTGACCTAGATAATTTAGATTTTGTTTAGCCCTTCTCGTTCTAATTTTTTCATTGATAATGTGGCATATCACCTCATTTCAGACATATCCAAATTCTCCTTTTTTAGAAATTATAAAGCAAAATATTCAAATCCCCAGCATCCCTTGCAGGTCAGGGTGATCATGTCCTTCAGGTAAATGCAAGGAGAAGTTCTGGGGGTGGCGAATGGCGATGCCATTCTGGAGCCCCAGACTGCCACCTAGCTATGGCTTTCTGACAGCATGAGAAACATCGACCCATTTGCTAGTGTGACTCACTGTCAGGTTGTCTATACTTTGCAGCTCGGGGTGTTCCTAACTGTTACAGACAGCATCTTCATCAGCTCCGGCTGCCCTAGCAAAACATCACAAACTAAGTGGCTTAAACAACAGAGATGTATTGTCTTGCACTTTTGGAGGCTGTAAGGCCAAGATCAGAGAATGCCAGCATGGTACAGTTCTGGTGAGGGCCCTCCTCCTGGTTTGCAGATGGCTTCCTTCTTGCTGTGTACTCACATGTCCTACGCAGAGAGAGAGAATGCTGGTATCTTCTCCAGTACAATAATTCCATCATGGGGGTCCTACCCTCATGACCTTATCTAAACCTAACTACTTTCCAAAGACCCCATCCCCAATACCATCACATTGGGGATTAGGACTTCAACATACGAATTTGGGGGAGACAAATATTCAGTCTATAACATTCACTTCTCATGGCTAATTATGCATGCCAATTTGACTGGGCCATGAGGTACCTAGATATTTATAAAACATTATTCTGGGTGTGTCTGTCAGGGTGTTTCTGGATGAGAATAAGATTTGGATCAGTGAACTGAGTAAAGCAGATTGCCCTCCCTGATGCAGGTGGGCCTGACCTAATCAGTTAAAGATATGAATCAAACAAAAGACTGAGTAAGAAGGAAATCCTCCTGCTTGTTTAAACCGGGACATTTGTCTTTTTTAATGCCTGGGACAACTGAGAATTTTACTTTACTATTTATTACCAGAAAGAAAATTTGTCTGAGGAAGTAGTACACTTGTGTGATTGTCCTAAGCTTGATCTCTGAAATTCGATGCAGACTTGCTTTAATACCGTACCACTTACGAAGTAATAAATCCTGGGATTTACTTTCTTCTCTGTGAACCATCTTCCTCAACCATAAAATGGAGACAATGCCTATCTCACGGAGCTACCAAGAAGCTCAGAGGGAATTCTCCACATGATGAAGACCGTAGTCACAGTAACAAATGATTTTTTTGCATGTTTTCATGACTGATTTTTATGGTACTATTCAATTCACCTTATTCTTCAGGTCATTCAAGGAAATGTAAGAAATGATTGAACAGGTAAGAATGTCTTTCTATAAATGTAGTTTGTTAGCAACCTAGAATTCCAGAAAAAGTCCTCAATTACCCTTTTCATATTATTTTGCACAAGAATAAATTTTAATATTATTCTAAATGTCCCATTTGTGCATCTTAGTACTCAAGCCAATATTACAGTGTAACTATGAGGCTAGATGTCCATAGTTCTTTATTCACTAAGCCAAGTCTTTCTTCCAGGGCACAAACACAAAAGAAGTGATTCATTCAAAATCCCAAGGATACCCCCATGTTAGTTTTTTTCTAGACAGTTCTAAGTCATTTCAGTCATTCTGAAAAGAAAAAAAAAAAAATGCCTTTTGAAACAGCATGGAGTTCCTGCTCTCAATACTGTTTACGGAACAGAAGTTTCTGGGCTGCTGCCTCTTAAAGTCAAAGGAAGTTGCCAGACAGTGTTGGATGTGTGGAAGGTGGGTGAGAAGAGAGATAAGTGGAGGAAAATAAAACTTCTAGTGACCTAACTCAGGGACTGTAACTGGGTGAGCTTTCAAAGTACAGCAAGGTAGAGAAGAGACAGTTGCTAAAGCAATCTGTCAGTGTTTCTTGTGCTAAAATAACGTGCCAGGGGATTTTTCTTTTTGACGACAGAGATCATACTTACTTCAAGCATTGACGTGGGTAATTCTAGCATTTTCAGTATATGTGCTGCTGAAGCGAGAACAATTCTAGCATTTTCAAATACACAAGACATTTGCTTGCCTCCTGCATCAATATCTAAAGGAGATACACCATAGACAGAAATGGGACTAGTACATGTAGGGGTCATCAGTATTGGAAACTACTGCCCACCCCTCTGAACAGAGTATTTCAAAGGAATAATTTCAAACCACACAATATAAAGTTTCTATCTCTGCTTTGGAGTTACCTTCTGTCTTGTAGTATCATTGAAGCAGAAAGTCTGCAATAAATCATCTTTGTTATTTATCTGACTTCTGCTAAGGAGAGAAAAGACACACAGTCAGTTCCTTTGAATACCACTTTGTTGGTATTAAAGGTAAACTCTCGGGAAAAACTCTGTGATACATCTCAAGCAAGTGAAGAAGAGGACAGAGTAGACGGTATAAATAAACCAGCATCCTTCACAGCCTGTTCGTTCAGACAGCTTGGGGGCCACGGCTCACCTCCCTGAGGATTATCACCCCTGCATTAGGGGTCTTCTGTCTTCCCCGCTACCTTCCATGGGTTCTCTCACCATGTACAAAACCTCCATACTCCCCTGTGTGTTCCCCTAAAGATTGGAAAAAAGTTCACTCCTCTTAAGTCACAAAAGTCCAGAAAAGGAGACACAAACCCAAGCAATGAATTCCCTTCCAATTCAGACATATGAGAAAGAGTCTTTTTATCCTTAAAGTCATTTTGAAGAAAGGACAAAATAGGGACACTGGCACTCCCCTCCCACCTCCACCCTTGGAGGAGAGGGCAGCTTTGCACATCCCATGTAAGGAGGGATGAGGAATGATGATGGGGGTCCAAAGGCCATAGACCTGGTGCTGGCTCTGGCACTTATTACCTTTATGTTCTCTGCCAAGTTCCTTCCCCCACCAAGCCTCAGTTTCCATGTCTAAATTCAGACTAATAATAGAAAGGATCATGACAACAATAATGCACTGAGGACTTCTATGTATTAAGTAATGTGCAAGGCACTTTTTTGAAGTATCTCCAATTTTCGAAGCAATGCTATAAAGGAAAGGTTATCATTGCTGATTTCCAGATCAGGACATGAAGGCTCAAAAGCAACAAGTTTCCATACCACACATGTGGTACACATGGGAAAAGGTTTGAATCCCCATACGTCTCTCAAATTCCTGTTCTCTCCAAGAGTAGCTCTTCCCAGAGATATCATTCTTCCTCCTTCCCCCAGGGCTGTCATGAGAATCACAACAAAGAAAGTGTAAAAGCTTCCCCAAATGCACAATGTGAATGTAACACAGCATTGGAGAATGCCTTTCATATAACAGGTTTATCAATAATTGTAGGGAAAAGGAAGGAGGGAAGGAAGGGGCACATATTCCTATAGGTAGAAAGAGATACATATAAGCAAGGGAACTCAGGCCAGAGTGTTCCTTGATCCCAAGGATGAGTATATAATGACAGCTATGGGTTTCTTAAGGGGTTATTTGTTACTCTAGATTCCAAACTCTTGGAAAAGGAAATTTCTGGAATTTCTCTCCAGAAAGAGTCATGGAGAGGAGAAGCTGGGTGCCACTGTGGGAAATAGTCTCCAAGGCAGAGTGTCCCACGAGTAACCTCACAGGATCCCCTGGGAGCTCCCTGGAGAATACTGTGTTTGACAACCCCATGATAGGATTCCATAATTGCAGTGAGCCAGTGCCAAAAGGGAAACTCTTCCTTCATGCAAAATTGGTCCTGACTCACACCCAAAAGAAAAGCTCACTAATTGCAGTAATTGACCTGTGGCTTCTGTCCCAAAGAAGAATGTGGCCTTCAAGAGCCAAATTATAGAGTGACAGTGTTTCCCAGCCATAAACATCTGTCGATTACTCATGAGGAAGGCTTCCCCCCTTCTAGAAGAGACCACCACATGTCTTTAGTATTTAGCTAGTTGTCCAAGGCTCTATTTCTAAGGGCTCTTACAAATCTACACAGTGTGCCCAATGGTTTTGGGCGGGGCATGGAGATAGAGTGTCTCTGTGCATGTTTTGCTTTTCGTTGTTTTAATCTGATGACCTTCCAAAAGGATTAACTGTGAAAAAAAAATGCCTTTGTCATTACTGATGTCATTGCCCCTTTCTTTCTCTGGCTTTGGCATGGTAGTTTGCACTGAATTGATTACCAATTTCTCATTTGCACTTGCAACATATAGTCACTTAATCATTCAAAGAAGGGTCTTTTCTTGGGATTTGACCACAGAAGTGAAACTCATATTTGTATACTATATTTATACACACACACACACACCTACACATACATGTATATATAAAGACGCAGCAAAAAAAGTATTTCTTAAAACCTAAAATTGTGTATTCCTAATTCCCTTTCAAATAAAAAAAGAGAGTGTGTGTGTGTGTAAACTTTTTCAAAAAGAGTAGCCAGCATGGTGGTCCCATCTGCGTGATAAGGCAGCCAGAGAGGCTGCCTGGACACCCACCCAGGGGTCAAGCATCCAGTGGCCAAGACTGTGGCAGCTCTGAGAGTCCCCGGACTCAGAACCCAGCAGGAGTGTTATTATTCTATGTCATTCAGGAGTAGGACTAGCTAGAGGGGAATGAAACCAAGAAACTTGAGTGTGTGAAGTCCAAAACACAAACTTGTCCAAAACTAGAAATAGAAGATTAAGTTTCTTTTCAAAAACCCATCTAGCCCGGAAAAGGAGAGGTGTCTAAGAGCAAAAGGGAAGCTGAGTATGAAGATTAAAAACATGGAGGTCAGCTGAGCCAAAATGGATACTATCCTCTCCTTTACCTTCTTGTAGAGTTGAAACAAAGTTTTTGTTTGGGAACTGATGTTTCACGGAAGGTGTAGGTCAAGTCTATGCCAAGCCTGAGCTCTAAGATTTATGAGCCTTTAAAGAAACTAAAACAAGCATGTGCTTGTGGCATCTGTGTAGCTCAGTGGGTTAAGTGTCCACCTCTTGATTTTGGCTCAGGTCATGATCTCAGGGTTGTGGGACTGAGCCTTGCGTGGGGCTCTGCGCTAGGGATGGAGACTACTTAAGATTCTCTCTCTCCCGCAGCTCCTCCCCGCCTCTCTTAAAAATAAATCAATTCATTAAATAAATAAACAAGCATGTGCCTAACAAGAGCTCCAGAAGGTAAGAATAGAAAGAATGGAAAGAGAGAAAGACAACATTTGGAGAGAAAAATTCTTGAGAGTTTTACGGAATTAGAGAAAGATGTGAATCCTTACGTTAAAAACACATTTCAAGTTCTGGGGAAAATAAATAAAAATAATTCCACCCCTAGATATATAATAGTGAAATGCAGAAAACACAAAACAAAGACAGTCTTAAAATTAGCTGGAGAAGAGAGATGGAAGACCGAGGAAGGAGCAGAACTAATTCTACCACAGTAAGCCCCTGGATGCTGAGGGGAAATGTGGTCAGTCCAGAGGCTGTATCCTCAACTACCATTCCAGAATGAGGAGACAATGCAGGCATTTCAGACAGATATGCAGAGTTTACCACCATTCTCACGGACAGTCCCATGAGGGCGGGAGATTTCTCTGTCTCCTTCTCACTGTAATCCTTGTTGCCTAGAATATGTCTCACACAGAGGAGACATACAATCAATATCTGTTAAAAGAAGAAGGGAATCAGCTGCTAAGGGATGTACCTCAGTAACATGAAAACTGAACCCAGAAAGATGAGCCAGTTGCAAGATGCAGTGGGGAGCCGCCATGTTGCTGAATCTAGGTGAGCATTGACTACAAAATCAGCAGCAGCAGCAGCAGCAGCAGTCAAAGGAAAGGCTAAAACAAAACAAAACAAACAATGGGAAAACATGACAAAGAAACTGTAAGGGGATGATAAAAACTGAAGGAGCCTAGGGCTTCTGCATGTTTAGGGAAATGACAGAAGGATCAGTGACTTAGTATCCCGTCAGTCAAATGTGTGCGGCAAAAATCCAAGGGCAACCACTGACAGAAGAGAACAGAATGCATGATTTTCAAACCGATAGAAAGGGGGAAAAAGAAGAAGGAACATCCAAGCAATTCAAAAGAAACCAGACGGGTGTGGGGGGCGGGAGAGAAGGAAGCACAGAGTGGGCAAAAATATAGTCACGAGAGCACAAGAGATGCAAGACGAAAAGAAATCCAAATATATCATGGTAGACAAAAGGGTGGCAAAACATTTCGAGAATGCTCTAGTGCTTAGCAGGTAATAATACTGGTGTTCCAAAATAAAGTTGGGGCTTCAGGTCTCTCTCTACCATTTTGAGGCACCCCTTGACCCCAGTGTATTTTTGCTCCAACAGCAACACCTTTGGCTATTTCTCAGAAGAGCCCACTGCACTCCTGTGGGTGGAGAGCCTGAGCCCCTGGGAATGATGGGCAGGAGCAGGAGTGTGCAAGGCCACTGGTGTCCAGGCCCTGCTAAAGTCCCGGATCACTCTGAGGTGAAGCTTACTCTCCAACTTTCCCCAGAAGGGTCAGGCCGAAGTTACCTCTCATGGGGTAGACTTTGCCCACATCTGCCTTCTTGCTGGCATTCTTGTCCCACCTCCCTGCCCTGGTGCCCTAGAGGTTTCTTGCATATGAAGCCTCAAGCCTGGGGTCCACTTCTGGGGAATCAAACCTCAGATTCAAAGTTCTTTTTTTTTTTTTTTTTTAAGATTTGATTTATTTATTTGAAAGAGAGAGAGCACGTGTGCGTGCACACGCACAAAGGGAGGGGGGCAGAGGAAGAAGCAGACTCCCCACTGAGCAGGGAGCCTGATGTGGGGCTCAATCCTGGGACCCCCAGGATTGCGAATGGAGCCAAAGGCAGATGCTTACCTGACTGAGCCACCCAGGTGCTTCTCAGATTCAAAGTTCTAACTAAATACAGAACTTCACATTTTCCCCCAAATTAGTCAATATCACAGAGTCGAATATAAATAAAACTTAGAAAAATGTGTGAGTGATTTCAGTGCACAAGAAAACATTTAATTATGACAGGAGAAAATCCCAAACTATTTTAACTACCTTAGCTAAGAAAAATTGGAGTTTGCTAAAGAACTTTCCTTCTCATGTTCTTACTGAAAAATAAATTCTTTAGTATGATTTTGGTAGAGAAGACATTCTCCTATTGGTCTTATTTAGTCTTTCTTTATCCTAACCAGTACTCCTTTGCTCTTCTGAAGAAAATTCCAAAGCCTTAGGAGGCAGTGTACAAACCAGGAACATAAGTGCATCCCTATCTGGAGTTACTTAGCTGCGGGGACATTTGGGTTTTTTCTTTAATATCTTATCTTTAAAAGCTTGACCTGACTTCCATACTCATTTAGGAGTGGATTGTAAAACTGTCAACATGTTTTTAAGGGTGGCTCGATGGTAGGTTATTTTTCTTATGTCCTTGTCTGTTTTAAAGTCTTTCAGTACCTTCCAATTACTGTTTTTTAGGGAGCTCACAAAATTATTCTTAATAGATCATGATGGTTTGCATATTCATTATCTTCTTTACACAAAAAGAACATCTACCTTCTATGACATAAAGTGCTCATACTTATCGAAATGATTGGGGTTTTTTTGTACATAAAGTATAACTTAATTTGTTTTGATAAATTCATATACTTGGGTAATCAAAATAAGGTATAGGATATTTCTATACTCCAGAAAGTTCCTCCACTTTTATCACCCATAGATAAACACCGTTCGTGTGTCTTTCTTCACAGTGTAATTTCTGTGTTCTAGAATCTCATAAATGGAACCAAACTGTATGTACTGCTTTATGTCTTCTTTTCATGTATTGCTTGTGAGCTTCATCTGTGTTGATTGGCTTATCAGTAATCTCTTCCTTTTTTGTTACTGAACAGTAGTCATTAAATGAATATGCTGTAATTTATTTATCCATTTTCTTGAGGATGGGCATTTTGGTTGTTTCCAGTTTAGGACTCTTACAAATAATGCCACTCTGAACATTCTTGCACAAGTCTTCTTATAGATATCCATGTTTATTTCTCTTGGGGGAAAAAACAAGAAACATGGGATTACAACGTGGATATATATGACACTTGATAAAAATTAACAAAGAGTCCTACAAAGTGTGCTTTGTACTATTTTCAAGTCCCGCTGGCCATACACAAGCGATCTGGTGGCTCTATATCCTGGCCAACATTTGGTTTTGTTGGCCAAATGGTTTTCATTTTAACGTTTCTAGTGAGTATACAGTGCTACAGCATAGGGCTTTTTGATTGAGATAGAATTGGCAGATGTAAAATGTAACGGTTTGGTGTTTCTATAATTGCAAAACGATGACCACAATAAGTCTAGTTAACAGCTATCGTCATACGTAGTTACAGATTGGTGTGTGATGAGGACTTTTAAGACGTGCTCTCTTAGCAACTTGCAAATATGCAAGACAGTGTTATTAACTACAGTCACTATGCGGTCTGTTATATCTCCATGACTTACGTTTCAACTGGAAGTTTGTATTTTTTATGCCTTTCCCTCATTTCACCCACACCCACTGCCGGCCCCCAGCCTCCTGCTTCATCAAGTTTTAAACGGCCATCCTCTGGGACTACTGATGTTGAGCTCTTTTCCTTGGGTTTCCTGGATATGTTTTGTGAAGTGTCTGTTCAAGGCTTCTGCCCATTTTGAACTGTGTTTTTTATCTTGCTGTAGTTCCACTGCAGGACTTACTTATATATTCTGGATATAAGTCCTCCGTGAGCTATTTGATGTGCAGATATTTTCTCCTACTCTGTGAATCGCCTTTTTGTTCTTTGAACAGGGTTGCTCAGAGCAAAAATTTTGGTCTTGATGAAATCCAAATTCTATTTTTTTCTTCTTCAGTTGTGGCTTTCTGTGTCCTGACTAACCTCTGTCCACCCCAAGGTCACGAACATTATTCTTTTTTTGTTTTCTTCTAAAAACTTCATAGCTTTAGCTTATATGATTAGGTCCGTGATCCACCCAAATTTATGGTCGTATATGTTTTGAAATAGAGGTCAAACCTTTTTTTCTTTTCCATGTAGAGATCTAGTTATTCCTGTATCCTTTGTTGAAAAGAACTCCTCTTCTCAATAAATTGCTTTGGCATAGCACCTTTGTCAGAAATCAATTGACCATGGAAGTTTGGGTCTATTTCTGGACTTTCCATTGTGTTTCCTGGATCTATCCTTATGCCAATAGTACAGTCTTGATGTCTGTAGCTTCATAATAAGTCTTGAGACGAGGTAGTGTAAGCCCTTCAACAGTGTTCTTATTTTTCAAAATTGTTTTGGCTATTATGGGTTCTTAGATTTTTATATAAATTTTAGAACAGGGTGTAAATTTTGACAACATTCTTTTTTTTTTTTTTTTTTTTGGCACCCAGGGGGACAACATTCTTTATTGAAGTGTGTAGAACCTATAGCCAGTTTAGGGTGAATTGACATTTTTACAGGATTAAGTCCTCCTTCTTTTCTTAATACTACTCCAAAAATAAATAAATAAAACACCTGGATTTTAAAGCCGAACATAGGAAATCAATGTGGATGAAACATTTCCTAATTTTTAGTGGAAATTTTATTACCCGTTCAAAAAGTCACTTCCTAAAAGCAAGGATTTTGCATTAAAGGGAACCAAGAGAACTCACTGCCAAGAGACTTTAAAATAAATATCTTAGGATTTTCTCCTTGGACCCATGCCGTTTACTGCCCTTTCCGTTTTAGAAATATTTATTGAGCACCTGCTATGGGTCAGGCATTCCTCTAGGCACCAAAAACATCGCTGTGACCAAAATAGACAAAAAAAAAAAAAAAAAAAATGGATCTCACATTTTTTAGTGATGACTGGTCAATGTCTTTGTACTTCCAGCCTTTGTAGGAGCTCTCAACATATCGACAGTGCCCCAAATGCTGTCCACTATTAAAAACTGCATTTGTGACCACAGAAAAGGAAAGCCTGAACATAATCTTTGTGGGTGTGTGTATAAGATTTCCAAACTCACTTCCGTATGATTTTTAGAATAGGAAAACTTTTGACCTTGGCACCTTGTAGAAGAGCAAAGCTCCAGTTCAAGAAAAAATAGAAGTAATTTCCAGAAACCATAGACATTGGCAGCTTTATTGTTTTCATGTAGAGAAGGCATATTTATTGTGGTTATTTGCATATAAACACTGCTTTTTGCTACCGGACAATCCCTGTTCTGACAACTACCTTTGGTATTCTATGTGGATGAAAAGGACTATAAAGGAGGAAGGAGATTTCACAAAGGTACTAAATCAAAAGAGAAACTAGGCAAGGAAGAGAAAAGACAGAGAAAGCTGCAAACTGAAGAGAATAAATTATCAGCAAGAATCAGAACTCTTTTGACTTCAAAGACTTTTCAGGGACAAGTCTTTTGTTGAGCCACATATATAATTCTCAAATTCATACATACTAATTTTTCTCTTTCTTCCCTCAAAGAATATCATTCTCTTCATTAGCCAAGTGAAAAATAACTATTTAGTCATTATTTATTCATTTCAGGGCATCCGATCGTCAAACCTTTAAGAAATATGCATTTTCCTTACAAATATGTTTGCTTGCTTGTTTTCTGATAGATAGGAACGATCATCTTGGGGGAAAACAAGCTTTGTAAAGCTATTAATACACCCAGCATAGAGCACAGGCAATCTGTTCTGTGCTTTTAGAAATGAAAAGGAAAGATACAGCCATGCATATGTGTAAATTTTCCATAAATAATCTACTAATGGTCATATATTTATAATCCAGAGAAGATATGATTGTCCAAACTTCATTCTCTCTAGCAAATGGTATAGGCTTCGAATGGAAAATAGTAATCCATTTCTAATAAACTGGCTTTAAACTCACTAATTTTAATAAGACTCTAAGCTCAGGCTGATTGATTTAGTAATATAATGTACTTGGGCTCCAATTTTTAATAATTAATTATTCATTGCAAGGGATTGCTTTTTGGGTCATCCCATCCCATTTTGGTCATTACCTCGTTACTGCTGGGCTCCTCACATCAATTCCTCATTCATTCCACATGCAGAAATTAATGAACGACTCAGAACATCTTTTATTTTCTTTGGGGGAAATAGTTACTTTGGCAGGAAATGGGTATGAGCGAATGGAACAACAGTCTAGAGAAAAGTAGCCCTTTTCTGTGTGGGATAAAAGACCAGAGATGAATCATGAAATGCCTCGGACTGGAACTTCCAGAACAAGGCAGCCTTCCAAGGGCCAAGAAGGAGGAAATTTGTGACCCTTCCCCTATTTCCAAAATGCAGAAGCTAGAGACGTCAATTGGAGTGTCTTGGGAGCCTGATGCAAGCTTGCAGGGAGGCTCAGGCATGGAGTGGGGTTTTCTTCCTTGACACAATGATACAAGGTCTCTATTTTGGTATAAGGAAAAGGCAGCACATAGTTACATAAAACCATCTGAGTGCCAGGGATGACAAAGCATATGGCAAGGCACGCCAAATACATTTTGCGGCACGCCAAATACATTTTGCTGAGACAACGTCTGTTTCTATCTCTAGCTCACTTCAATGATCCACTGGGAAATCAAGGCGGAAGATGGAAAATATCCAGTACACAGTGAGCTACAAAATTAGCAGTGAAGACTTTTGGGGAAAAAAAAAAAAAAAAAAACTTGAGGTCATCTGTTACAACCTTCTAATTTTACATATTTGTTGAACAAGTGAGACATAGAAGAGAGATGTAACCTGCTCAGTATCAAACTAAGTCCATGGCAAGATTGTGTCTAGAAACAACGAGGTCTCCCATTGCCTGAAATGTGATGCTATTTCCCCTTACTTGGTGGCCCAATGTATCACGTTCCAGGACTACTCCGTTAACTTAAGGTTCATGTTCTTAGGAGTTGATTGGACACTTAGGTAGTCAGGACCAGGGTCCCCAACAAGGAGACCGTGATCTGGGACAGCTAAGACCAAACCACACTAGCATCCTGTTTTACAGCTTAGACAAGACCACGATAGCACCCTCTCTAGCAGCTTCTGCAGGGGTGACTTTTGCAGAACATCCTGAAACAAAACAATGAACATAAAACCTGGGTCACTATCACAGGTGAGGCAGTTAGTCTCCAAAGGTCAGCCCAAAAGACTGTCAACACATGAACAATAACCTGATGGGTAGACAGGTGCATGATCAAAGCCCTGATTGGCACACCTGAGCAGCCAGTCTACAGGAGGCCCCCATTCAGAATGCTCAAGATGGTTCTGCAAAAGAGCTTATGAAAACCCCGAGATTTGAACTCCACAATGACAACCCTTTCGCGTTCCCTCCCTCTCTGGAGCTTTATACAATGTCACTCAATAAACTTTGCTTTACTGTCCACCACTCATAGTCTGGTCTACCTCTTCATTCTTCGAAGTGACATGACCAAGAACCGTGGGCACGAAGGGAACAAAAATCCTGCAACATTGCATATTCTAGAATGCACATGCATACACAATTTCCCAAACATGCTAAATGCCTGTTAATGGGCTTCTCATGGAATTAGCATCTCACAGAACACAAGCTGCCTTGGGAAATGCCATGAATGTACTATTATTTCCTTAGATTTCTATAGCAATATTTTCTCTGAACAAAGTTAATGTTTACCATTGCCCTTCCCCCAATCCCTACTACCACTATCACCACCTGGATTTTTAAATAGATGTATATACTATAACAAAAAATCATTTGAAAAAGTTTCTAAATATTTAGAAAACTCTATTTAAAAATTCTATTATCTACTGTCTTGCATATAAGAATCCACATAATAAATTCTACCTGAAAGTCGATGTCAAGAGAAGTTTCACTCTTTTGTGTAAAGGCATATACTCCTTTTGGTACTAAAAGTTATATAACACAACACATTTTTTATTTTTGCCTCACCCCCAGGAATTTATCTGAGTGTCTACTCACAGCATATAATATCTCTGTTATACACTGGTCCCTGAAACATTATGTTCACTATTATTATTCATTATTTTCAAAGTTGTCTTGGAAGAGTGAATTATTTTTTAATCCTAATCTCAGGATTTAGAGCCCCTTTTAGGGCATTAAATCTGTGCACGGTGCCAATAGAGGAGTAGCGATTGTCTTGAGAAACCATATTCATATTAATAAGAAAAAACTCACTAGAGAGAAGGTGCCCTGAAAGACCCAATTTTTGAAGTTCTTATATTTATAAATGGTTGCTTTGGCCTCTACTCTACCACTATTATTCCCAATGTTAAAGCCCCTTGGGATTCATGGAAGCATGTTTAAAAGAGCTTTACGATATCTGAGAACCCATACTTTCTTCCCAAATAACTAAGCAAAAGTTCGTGTTGTACCATGTGCCCCTTAGACTAAGGATCGAACAACCTCCTAAAGACTGGCTGAAAGGAGATGCCTGGTTTACAAAGATTGGTCAGGTTGTGAGTGTTCAGCTAGGACTTGTGATACAGTAAATTGAAGGACAGAGCAGTCTGAACAGCAAAAACTGAAAGTTTTGAAAGATTCCAGACATTGACAGAGCCTGAGAAGTCATGACAGTCTTCTTTCATAAGGGAACAAGATAAACGGTGGGAGACAACTGCGGTCTGGAGAAAGATCAGTGATGACGTGTACAAGATGGAGGGTAGTCAACAAGTAGGCTGGATCACAAGTCATGACTACTGTTTAGACTTTCGATGGGCAGCTCATGTTCAGAATCATTGCTGGAGGAAGGGGTGTCCCCCTCGGAAAGAGAAAGAGCAAAGCCAAGCCAGATTTGGGAGAGGCCACAGTCCATTCTTTGGCAATTCCTATTGTGGAGTCCATCACGTTCCCATTGTGATCACTGCTGTCCTTTCCTCCTCCATCCCACTCCTCTCTCTGCTTCCTGCTTTCAAGCATCCCTTCCTCGCTTACTAGCTTTGTTTGCTCAATGTGGTAGAACCTCTTACTCCTTCTTGATCCCACCCCCAATCTGGATTCCATGCCAACTTCCCCACTGATATGATGTTTGCTGAGATTATAAATCACCTCGTGCTGCTAAATCCGAACGGCATCATTTAGTTGTCTTCTTTCTTTAAAGATTTATTTATTTAATTATTTCAGAGAAAGAGAGAAAGAGCATGAGCCGCAACAGCCACATATGAATTGCCTAACCAGGTCTCACAATTTCATAAGGCCAGGTACATCAAATTGTGGCTTATTATATATATTTCCTACCAGTTCTGATTTTTAAAGGGGACTCTGGCTGATGCCTTACTCAAAATAAGGCATATTAAAATTTCACTGAGATAAAATTGGTGACTACCCAAAAGCTTGGCCACAAATTTTTATTTTGGATGAAAGATGTGGGGAAACGGGCCTAATCATATATTAAGAAAATTTAAAAATACTGTGATACCTATGGAGAGGAATTTGATTAACATCAAGTTAAACCGTATATAAATTGACTCTCAGATCCCGAGGTACTGCTTCTGGAATCTATCCCAAATATACACTGGTAAAGATATATATATACATATGTATGTGTATATATATATATAATGATGCATGCTCAAGCATATTCATTGAAGCACAAACTTAATAACAGAAGACTACAATCCCAAATGTGCATCAGTAAGGAACTGGCTGAAAAATTATGATAAATCAAACCAATGAAGTAATATGAAACCGTCAAAGGGAATGAGGTGTATCTCCACATATTATATGGATTAATTCCAGGATGTAACAAATAGTAGAAAGTAAAATATGCAAAGTGGAAGAAAGTGTGGGTATTGTGTGTCTATCATATATCTAAGAATGGGGAATATATATTTTTTCACATATATGTGTGTGTATATACATAAATATATATGTACATATATTCATTCACTGCTGGAACAGTAACATAAAAATTGTTAAATATTACCAAGGGGAGAAGGAGAATGTAAGAGATAAAGATAAAAGCCACACTTCTCAGAATATTTACTGATTTGATATTGAAATCATAATAAAATTTTATATCATTATAAAACCAAATTAAATTCAAAAAATATTTCTTGGGAATTGAAAACAGAATGAAATAATGTGCCAAATTGCATATTTAGTTAAGGACATAATCATGCAAAGAACTATTCCAGTTGACATTGAAACATGGTAATTTAAGTGTTCAATCCTACTATAATACTCTAAACATGAAAGGATTTTTTTTTAATCTTAAACTGCTTTCTGCAAGCATATTGTTGTAGATAATACTGATATCAGTATTCTGAGATTCTTTTGCATATATTGTAGACTAAATCTACAACTATTTTGGTCTCATTGAGAATCCAGATTTTTGACATGGAGAAAAGAGATGCAGATGTAAGTTGATGAAATTAAGTTGAAAACTTCTATTCCTAAATTTAAGTTGAAATATTAGACTGAATGTATCATTTATTTTATTTTTAAAAACATACTTTCTAGCTCTAGCCTAGAAATAATAACCAACTCAATAGCAATGAGCACTGCCAGAACCCAGGTTGTGGGATCTGTGGGAAGAGGTCCACAGTTGGGAACCAGAGCTCAGACAAAGTGCTTAGGAATAAGAGACAAGACACAAATTACCAGTCTCATGAATGAGAGGGTTGACATATATACAAACCATAAAGATAGCAAAAGGATGAGAAGAAAATATTATGAATAATTATATAAACAATAAATTCAGCAACTCAGATAAAAAAAAAAAAACAAACCTTTGAAAAACACAAACTATATAAGCTCCCTTCAAAATAAATAAAGGTTCTCAACCAGGACCTATTTAACCCAGCCAGGGTCATTTGGCCATTTCTGGATACATTTTTGGTTGTTAAAATGCAGTTGGGGACTATTGGCATCTAATGAATAGAGGCAAGAGATGCTACTAGTCATTCTACAATACATGGGACAGGTCCCCCAAGACTGAATGCTTTAGCCTAACAACTGAAATAAGGCAGGCATGCCTGCTCTCACCACTTCTGCTTAGTGATACAGTAGAGATTATAACCTATGCAATAAGGCTGCATAAATAAATAAATTCATATACACATGAATACATAAATGACATCAAAGCTGAAATGGAAAACATAAAATTGCCTTCATTCATAGAAGACATAATTCTGTATGAATAAAATCCTATGGAATTGACAAAAAAGCATCTCAAACTAATAAGTGAGTTTAGTGAACGTGCAGGATAGAGCATCAACGTATAAAATCAGTAGCATGTCTCCATACTGGCAACAAGTAATCAGAAATTGTAAATGTTTTTTAAATTAACCATTTTACAGCATGAGAATATATGAAACGCTTAGAGAGCAGTTTAACAAAACATGTGAAAGACTTCTAGGCAGATGCTTGGGGAGGAGCAAATGGCAAAGGAGTAGGAGAACTAAATTTCATCTGGTCCCAGGAATTCAGCTAGACACTTATCAAACCATTCTGAGCACCTACAAACTCAACAGGAGACCAAAGAGAAGAATAGCAGCAATTCTATGAACAGAAAACTGACCACTTTCTGGAAGGTAGGACCTGTGGAGAAGTGAATCCACAGCGATATTTGGGAAGACAGACAGCAGGGGGGAGGGAGCCTCCATCAGCCACTTACCAGCAGGTGAGAGAGCAGCGGAGCACAAAATCAGAACTTTTAGAAGTCTGTTGCACGGAGGGATGTCGCTCCAGAGGCTAAGCAAGGGATGGAGCCGTCGCTGGGTGAGTGTGGTCTCAGGTCCCTCGGGGTCCCAGAAAGACCAGGGGTGCCTGGGGGGGGCAGAGCTCCCAGGTATCCAAACGGGAAGCCAGCTGTAGAGATGGAGCTGAGGAGGTGCTCTCAGCTCGGGGTTGCCATAAACCATGATCCAAGGCAACGTCAGGCCACTGCTCTTCGAGCAGGGACGCCATAAGTGGCAGATCCGGGGAGACCCCCTCTTTCCTCCTCCAAGAGAAGCGGCACGGGAGCGCACGGCAGGGATCTGCTGGGTTTGGAGACTCCAGACGGGGCCGTGCGCCGGAGATAGAAACGCCCGGTCACAGGCCGGGTGAGCTCGGAGCGCGGCCGGAGACCAGGGAGACGGGAGGGACTGACGGCTTTTCTCCGAGCGCGCACTGAGGAGAGGGGCCCTGAGCTCTCGGCTCCTCCAGGACTGGAGACTGGGAAGCCGCCATCTTTATTCCCATCCTCCAAAGCAATACGGAAAGCGCACAGGGAACAAAAGCTCCAGAACGCGAACCCGAGCAGATTGCTTAGCCCGGCCCCTGGCAAGGGCGGTGCAATTCCGCCTCGGGCAAAGACATTTGAGAATCATGGCAACAGGCTCCCGCAGAATATCAGCAAGAACATCCCGCCAAGACCAAGTTCACCGATCAAAAAGAACTGCGTAACCCCAGAGCTAGGTAAGGGAATGAAACATATAGAGTTCATGGCTTTTTTCCCATGAGTCTTTAGCCTTTCAAAGTTAAATTTTTTAAATTTTTGTTATTTTTTTCTTTTTCTATTTTTTATTTTTCCTCTTTCCTGTTTTAACCTATTTTAACTATTTTATCTTATCAATAACTTTTTAAAAATATTTTTTAATTTTCATTTTTATACTCATAGTCTATCCCTTCATTGTATTTAACCTTATTTTTTGTATAGATATAAGTTTTTCTTTCTTTAAAGTTTTGGGATACAGCTTTTTCTAACAGACCAAAATATACCCTAAATCTAGCATATGACTTTGTTCTAGTCTCCAGCCTGATGATATTCTCTCCTTTTTTCTTTTTCAACCAAATTCTTACCTTAACAATTCCTTTTATTTTTTTAACAATTCCTTTTTTAAAATCTTTTTTAATTTTCATCTCTACAGTCATGTTCCATCCCTTCATCATATTTACCCTTATTTTTGTGTATATATATATAAGTTTTTCTTTCTTTAAAATTTTGGGAGGCAGTTTCTTCTAACAGACCAAAATACACCCAAAATCAAGTGTGTGACTCTGTTCCATTCACCAGACTAATCATATTTTTTTCTTCCTTTCTCCTCCCCCCAGTTTCGGGTCTCTTCTGATTTGGTTAGTGTATATTTTTCTGGGATCATTGTTACACTTTTAGCATTTTGTTTTCTCATTCATCTATTCTTCTATGGACAAAATGACGAGAAAAACTCACCGCAAAAAAAAGAACAAGAGGCAGTACCAATGGCTAGGGACCTAATTAGTAAGGTGTCAGAACTAGAGTTCAGAAGGACGATTATAAAAATGCTAGCTGGGCTTGAAAAAAGCATAGAAGATACTAGAGAATCCCTTTCTGTAGAAATAAAATCCCTTTCTGGATAAATAAAAGAATTAAATCTAACCAAGTTGAAATTTAAAAAGCTATAAATGAGGTGCAATCAAAAATGGAGGCTCTTACTGCTAGGATAAATGAGGCAGAAGAGAGAATTAGTGATACAGAGGACCAAATGATGGAGAATAAAGAAGCTGAGCAAAAGAGAGATAAACAACTACTGGACCACAAGGGGAGAATTCGAGAGATTAGTGATACCATAAGATGAAACAATAATAGAATAATTGGGATGCCAGAAGAAGAAGAAAGAAAGAGAGGGGCAGAAGGTATATTGGAGCAAATTATAGTAGAGAACTTCTCTAATTTGAGGAAGTGAACAAGCATCAAAATCCAGGAGGTACAGAGAACCCCCTCAAAATCAATAAAAATAGGTCAACACCCTGTCATCTAATAGTAAAACTTATGAGTCTCAGTGACAAAGAGAAAATCCTGAAAGCAGCTCAGGACAAGAGTTCTGTAACATACAATGGCAGAAATATTAGATAGGCAGCAGACTTAGCCACAGAGACGTGGCAGGCCAGAAAGGACTGGCATGATATATTCAGAGCACTAAATGAGAAAAATATGCAGCCAGGAATACTATATCCAGCTAGGCTGTCATTGAAAATAGAAGGAGAGATAAAAAGCTTCCAGGACAAACAAAAACTAAAAGAATTTGCAAACACCAAACCAGCCCCACAGGAAATATTGAAAGGGGTCCTCAAAGCAAATAGAGAACCTAAAAGTAACAGACCAGAAAGGAACAGAGACAATATACAGTAACAGTCACCTTACAGGCAATACAATGGCACTAAATTCATATCTTTCAATACTTACCCTGAATGTAAATGGGCTAAATGACCCAATCAAAAGACACGGGTATCAGAATGGATTGAAAAAAAAAAAGACCCACTGATACGCTATCTGCAAGAAACTCATTTTAGACCCAAAGACACCTCCAGATTTAAAGTGAGGGGGTGGAAAACCATTTACCATGTAATGGACATCAAAAGAAAGCTGGAGTGGCAATCCTTATATCAGACAAATTAGATTTTAAGCCAAAGACTATAATAAGAGATGAGGAAGGACATTATATCATACTTAAAGGATCTGTCCAACAAGAAGACCTAACAATTTTAATATCTATGCCCTTAATATGGGAGCAGCCAATTATATAAACCAATTAGTAACAAAATCAAAGAAACACATCAAGAATAATACAATAATAGTAGAGGACTTTAATCCCCCTCACTGAAATGGACAGATCATCTAAGCAAAAGATCAACAAGGAAATAAAGGCTTTAAATGGCACACTGGAACAGATGGACATCACAGATATATTCAGAACATTCCATCCCAAAGCAACAGAATACACATTCTTCTCTAGTGCACATGGAACATTCTCCAGAATAGATCACATCTGGGGTCACAAATCAGGTCTCAACTGGTACCAAAAGATTTGGATCCTTCCCTGCATATTTTCAGACCATAATGCTTTCAAACTAGAACACAACCACAAGAGGAAAGTTGGAAAGAACTCAAATACATGGAGACTAAAGAGCATCCTACTAAAGAATGAATGGGTCACCAGGAAATTAAAGATTTTTTAAAATTCGTGGAAACAAATGAAAATGAAAACAACTGTTCAAAATCTTTGGGACGCAGCAAAGGGGGTCCTGAGAGGAAAGTATATAGCAATACAAGCCTTTCTCAAGAAATAGGAAAGGTCTCAAATACACACCTAACCCTACACCTAAGGAGCTGGAGAAAGAACAGCAAATAAAGCCTAAACCCCGGGAGGAGAAGATAAATAATAAAGATCAGAGCAGAAATCAATGAAATAGAAACCAAAAGAACAGTAGAACAGATCAACAAAACTAGAAGCTGGTTTGTTGAAAGAATTAATAAGATAGACTTATCAAAAAGAAAAGAGAAAGGACCCAAATTAATAAAATCATGAATGAAAGAGGAGAGATCACAACTAACACCAAAGAAATACAAACAATTCTAAGAACATATTATGAGCAACTATACACCAGCAAATTTGACAATCTGGAAGAAATGGATGCATTCCTAGAGACATATCAACTACCAAAATGAACCAGGAAGAAATAGAAAACCTAAACACACCCATAACCAGTAAGGAGACTGAAGCAGTAATCAAAAATCTCCCAACAAACAAGAGCCCAGGGCCAGGTGGCTGCCCAGAGGTATTCTACCAAACATTTAAAGAAGAAGTAATACATATTCTCCTGAAACTGTTCTAAAAAATAGATGTGGAAGAAAAACTTCCAAACTCATCTTATGAGGCCAGCATTACCTTGATCCCAAAACCAGACAAAGAACCCATCAAAAAGGAGAATTACAGACCAATATCCCTGATGAACATGGATGCAAAAAATATTAGCCAATAGGATCCAGCACTACATCAAAAGGATTATTCACCATGACCAAACGGGATTTGTTCCTGGGCTACAAGGTTGGTTCAACATCCATAAATCCATCAGTGTGATACAACACATTAATAAAAGAAAGAACAAGAACCTTATGATACTCTCAATAGATGCTGCAAAAGCATTTGACAAAAGTACAACATCCTTTCTTGATCAACACTCTTCACAGTGTAGGGATAGAGGGTACATACCTCAATATCATAAAAGCCATCTATGAAAAACCCACAGCGAATATCATTCTTAATGGGGAAAAACTGAGAGCTTTTCCCCTAAGGTCAGGAACACGGCAGGGATATTCACTGCTATTCACCACTGCTATTCAACATAGTACTAGAAGTCCTAGCCTCAGCAATCAGACAACAAAAAGAAATAAAAGGCATCCAAATCGGCAAAGAAGTCAAACTCTCACTCTTTGCAGATGATATGATACTTTATGTGGAAAACCCAAAAGACTCCATTCCAAAACTGCTAGAACTCATACAGGAATTCAGTAAATTGTCAGGAAATAAAAACAATGTACAGAAATCAGTTGCATTTCTATACACCAACAGCAAGACAGAAGAAAGAGAAATTAACGAGTCCATCCCATTTACAACTGCACCCAAAACCATAAGATACCTAGGAATAAATCTAACCAAAGAGGCAAAGAATCTGTACTCAGAAAACTATAGAGTACTCATGAAACAAATTGAGGAA
>CM052896.1:9826412-9854294 GCA_028534135.1 Potos flavus | reverse complement strand
GGTCTTGGAGGGGAGGGGGTGGGGGGATGGGCGAGCCTGGTGGTGGGTATTGAGGAGGGCACGTATTGCATGGAGCACTGGGTGTGGTACATAAACAATGAATCTTGTAACACTGAAAAAATAAAATAAAAGTATTTGGGGAAAAAAAAAAAAAGATGATCTAGGTTATGGCACCAACACACTGTTTATATTTATTGAAGACACAGAATCTTAGTTCTCTACCACCTCACAGTCCCCTTGCCCCAAAGGATCTCAGATAAGGCTCTCTGAGAGACCACACAGAGGTCGTGGGGATGCTCAGATTCTCTCCACCCTACTTACAAAAACTCATTTGTACTCATCGACACCCTCAACATCATCTTGCTCTGGGGCACTCTGCTAGATGGTCCCCCAGAAATCGACTAGGAAGAAGGGCACAGAGATAGAACATCAGTGCCCTATGTTCCCCCAATCCTTTATCTTGACTTCCCTCATCAGTCTTACTTCCTTATCTACACCACCTTCCTCCAGGTGACAGAGTCACTGGGTCCCTCTGAGTGACACCATAAGCATTTCACCCTGATTCCTGCTACCTTTGGCTCGGCTCCTCCTTTTCACATAGAAGAACTTTGTACCATTCCCATCTAATAGGACATACCCTTAAACCTTATCTTTGCTCCTCTTTGTACTGTCTTGTCCATTCACGGGGGATATGAATGGGATTTAGTTAAACATTTTCTTTTTAAACAAACCCTAGCCTTCAACGAAGACTCAAGAAAATCTGTTCTGAAATTCAAAAGTGGGTACTGATCTCCTCGCTCTAAGTGCATCTTAAAAAAATTAATGTTTTGGGTAAATGAGTTGCCCTTAGGACAACATCATTTATAGAGAATAAAATATATCAGTATAATATATTTTTAAAGTGTTAACCCAGGGTCACTAATACTCATAGTAAAAAAGAGGTTGAAGCTACATTCATTATTTTTCCTTCTCAAAAAATGTTCAAAAGGAAATATTGTTCAGCCTGAATCAAATACAGTTCATTGCCTTCCATCTGCAGCCCCCTTCTTGGATGCCAGAAAGTTGGAAGAGGTGAATATGGGTCCTTTACCATTCTGCCTTCCCCTTTAATCCCATCCCTAATTCACTCCTTCCTCCAGTTACCACTATTACCTAAGTTTCCCGAAACCCATTAGTCTTACGTCAGGCCAAGGGTTAACATTTCTACAGTAAGAGTGATTGATGAAGTCGTTTACTGTGTCTTCATTACTTATGGCATGTTTATCAAATAATATTTAATCATTTCTGGGCACTGTCAATGAATCAAACTCTTGGACCATGGGTGTCTGGAAATGTATATACACTTTCTAGCATTAATCTGTGTTAAACTTAGCCATTTTCAGTGTTTTCACTCTAAACTATGTTCTGCTGGAAATTTTCATTAAGGTATAACGTGGAAAGCTTCTCTATCTTTGAGCTGATGAAATTCAGTGTCTTACCTAAGGCGACTCAGCTAGTAAAGTAGCACAGCCATGATTCAACCTGTCTTACTCTACTTATAGCTTATGTTCCTAAGCACTGGGATTGACTGCCTCTCCATAAATAGGAACATGGCTCATGCCTACAGTGCCAGAGTCCTGATACAACAATTACAACCCAAAACTGGGTTGATTGACCCAGAACACCCTGTTCCTGTGCTTTCTTGTTACTCTCCTTCAACACATCCTCCAACACGAAGCCACTTGGAAATGATGACCTGGTAGAATTCTCCAAATCCCAACCTCCAGACCATGTACCAGCAGACAAAGAATGAACTATCCCAAGGGCATCGTAAGTAGGTACAGTTTCCAGGTCAGAACCACATCTAGTATGACCTTAAGCCCAGGAATCTTGGAAACAGGCCCTCAGGACCTTTCTATGCCAACACTTATGGTATTCAATGATGAGTCTTTGAGCTACGCACTTTGTGTGTTGACTTACTCCCACCTTCATTTTATTTTCCCATTATCCCCCATTTAATCTGATGTTATTGCTCTTGTTATATTTCAAAAATGGCTTAAGTCCTTTCTAAGGTAGTAGTTAACCATTAACTAGACCGGCCTAGACTGCTCATAGAAAACTCCAGTAACTACAAATCGAACGTTAGTTAGGAACAAGCAATCCAGTTACGTAACGTCCCTACCTTGGTCACTGAGTGCCGTTCACCCACCCCATAAAACTCAGACCCTTCCTCAGTGGGAAGCAGGGCAGGACTCATGGGGACAATAGGTAGAGTCTCAGATCCACCACCCCATGCCTGTATCCATCCCCCTTTCTATTAACACAGTCAATGCACACAGCCTTCCTTCTGGGAGCAGGGGTATCAAAACTCTCACAGGTCTTTTTTTAGTATTGGATTGATCACAATTAACTGGTCCTAAGGAGTAAACATAAGAGAACCTATTTCTGTGTACAGACTCGTTAACGGGGGATAGACGCTCCAGCATCTCTCAACCACAGCACTGCTTACCCATGGCACTAAAGGTGCTATCTCAGATACGACATTATGAATGTCAGATGTCCCTAGGTATACTCTGTGTGCGCTATGAATGATGGCACCCCCAGCTACCCCTTACATCACACTTCAATTTATTTTATTGCCCAAGTTCTGTTAGATTTTCCTACCAAGAATCTCTAGAATCCCTCCTCTCCCCTTCTTTCTTTCCACCATGGTCCTTACCACTACTTACCCAGATCAGGGTTTCCTTATGACCAGACTTCCTACTTCTGTTCTTCCCTACCTTCCCCCAGTACCTCCAATGCTAATCATATTATTTCTCTGCTTAGAGCCTCTGGAGCATACGACCTCTCATCCCTTGCTGCTGTCAGTTTGATGCTGATGTTGGTGAGATGCTATGTGCCTGGAGCTGTCATAGGCACTGGGGATACAAACAAGAACAAAACAGAACTCCTTCCCCCAAAGAGATCACTGTATTTTGGAGGATAAAATCCACCTCCAACTCCTACCATCCATCCTTATTCGCATCACATTCCTGCCAGGATATCTCGAATCCACACTCTTTCCGATCTTCTTGCCTCTGTCTGTCACTCCTTTGCCTGAAAATTTCCTCCTTATTCTTCAACACCCAACTCATTTGTTACCTTGGGCATAAAATTTTTCTGGATTCCCTAAACAGAATCTGTTCTGTGTGCGTTCCCAGAGTGCTTTGCATTTCTCTTCGAATAGCGCTAATCCCACTAATAGTAAATATTTGCTTCCAAATCTTTCTCGTCCACTGGACTTCATCAGTTTCTCAAGCACAAGAACCATATTCTGTTCACATTTGCAATGCTCAAGGGTTAACAGGGTGCCGAAATATATAGGGCATAAAAACATGGTTTGAAAAATTAATTTGTTAATTAATGCATGCATACAGACAAGATCTGGGAAGTCGGATTCAAGTTTGACCCAAAATAATCACAAAAGCATCTGCATTTCACTTAGTGTACTGAAGACTGAGGACAGAATGCCAGAGGAAACACCCAGAATGTTTGGCAGGTAAATGGGGGACTCTTAGTCTTAAGAATGTAACAGTCATATTTTTAAATGATTTGAGAGGAATCTATCCACCCCACAAATAAATTATTTCCTCAAACACATTCAAGTCATATTTCTAATCCTTATCAGCAAGATCATCTATTTCTGTCTCCTTAATCTCTTCATTGGCCTGGTGTTAAATTTATTTGATTAGATGATTTCCTTCTATCTAATTAAAGGCACATTTCAGAGAGGTGGGAGAGGGTTCAAGCTCTCCCGTGAGCATTCCCCGGCAATGAGAGCTCGGATACCAGAGGCCAAGGGAAAGTCGATAACCGACAGCAAGAAAAGGATCCGAGGCATTGATCATCCTCAGACACGGGAGTTGAGACAAAGCCAGAGAATTCAGCACCGCATTAACTCTGCTTGCGCGGAAAGGGAGAAATATTCTTAAATACGTTCGGACCAGAAATGTAGGAGAGATTTTGAGGTAGATGAATTTCACCCGGGGTTTCTTGGCATTACTGACATTCTGGAGCCAGAAAAATCGCCTGTCGGGAGGGTGGGGGGCGGGGGGCGCTGTCCTGCACACTGTGCGAGGTTTAGCAGCACCCTGACGACCTCCACGCACTAAGTACCAGCACCCTGCCCGAGTTAGGAAAACCAAAAATGTCTCCAGACATTGTCAGCTGTCCCCTGGGATGCTAAACTGACCCCTGACACCTACACACAGATTAAAAATGCTTCTGACTCCGTTATAGAAAGCTACCTTTACAAATGCTTTACTAATGACAAAATGTAGACTAGCGGGCAATTAATATTTAAGCAAATGGCGTTGTTCATCTTACTCCAAAGAGATGATCTCTAAACCCCACTACATGGGGAACAGTCAGGAACACGGAACAGACTTTGGCATGGCCTCAGTCAAAGGTCTCGGATGAGAAGTGGAGGCAGTTTTCCAGGCAGTCGGGTTTCTCCTTCCTTGATGTTTTTGAAGGGCATGTTGTAGCTAGCTCTGCAGCCAAATCGGGAGCATTTAACACGAGGATTTCTGTTTTAAACAAAAAGCAAGATGCGAAGGAATGTTTCTCCTGAAGAAGCAGGTTGTAAAAATCCATGACGTTCGAATAGGAGAACTCACCCACCATGTCAGTGATTCAAACCTCCCTCGTCCTTTTCACCTGAAATCAGTAAAACCAGAAAAAAAAAAAAAAAAGAGCAAATTAATATTAATTCAATAGAAAAAAAGTATCTTTTTAAAAAAATAACCATTTTATAACCTCTCCGGGCCTTAATATCCTCATCTCTAAAATTTCTAAAATCTCTAAAATAAGATCTGTCTCACAAACTTATGAAATGTATGAAATTTGAGACATTGTACAGGAAGGCAGTGGTTCATAGGAAACATATTCAAAAGTGTTTCGATAATCAATTCAAATACGTTTTTTTTCAGTCTCTTTCTCTAACATCATGTGAGAACTAAGACTAGAATTTGTTTTCACCTCCTTTTCCTGACTGAACAATTCTAGGGGGAAAGAAAAAGTGAAAGAATTAAGACACCAATCACTTACTCATGTATGTAGTTACGTTTGTGCTTTAGGTAAATACAGAAGATATCGAACAATAGTCTTGGAAGAAACAAACTTCTAATCCTAACTTCTTCAGATTTGGCAAGCTTTGGTCTCTAAGTTGCTGGCTGACCTTTTTTTTCTCCTGATGCTTCATGTCCTAAATTCATTTGGCTTGTAGGTTGTGCATTATCTTAAAGAATGGCAATTTTAGACATTCAAAATCACACATCCCCTTCCACCAAATATTAAAATTTAACCAAATGTTGAAAAATAAATCAAAACCAAGTCTAGAAGAGCCAACTCAATGCAGAGAGCACTGAAGAAAAATAATGCTGAAAAGCTAATTTTTTTCAGGCTGCATCAGACACCAAATCAAGCTTTCTACATAAATATTTTGATGGGGGTGCCTGGGTGGCTCAGCGGGTTAAAGCCTCTGCCTTCGGCTCAGGTCATGATCTCAGGGTCCTGGGATGGAGCCCCGCATCGGGCTCTCTGCTCAGCGGGGAGCCTGCTTCCCCCTCTCTCTCTGCCTGCCTCTCTGCCTACTTGTGATCTCTCTCTCTCTCTGTCAAATAAATAAATAAAATATTTAAAAAAAAATTTTAAATATTTTGATGTTCTATGATGTGTCATACTGTGATCTTAACTCCTATTGCAATTTTTATTATTCCCATGTTATAGATGAGAAAGTTGAAGAAGAGAGTAACTTGCCCAAGGTCACACCTCTTAAAAGAGCCAGCGCTGGAATCCAGGCACTGTGACTCCAAAGTCTGTGCTCTCTCCATCAGGAATTATGCCTTGAGACATAGGGATAATGTGTGTGGGTTTCTCTTGCCTCTGAGTTAGCATAGAAGCTATGAATTAGACCAGTCCTATGAAACATATGACCACCTAGGGATCATGCTGTTTTCAGCACCACACAAATTAGTCTCAGACTGGTCCCAGGTAATAAAAATCCTACTCATGAAACTTGACTTCTCCATAAATAAGCCTATATTCCCCATAGACAAGTCACTATGCAGAAAAATCAAGATGGAGTCTTCCTTCTAAAAGATTCTCCTCCATCAGAGATTTCTTTTTTTTTTTAAGATTTTATTTATTTATTTGACAGAGAAGAGAGAGATCACAAGTAGGCAGATAGACAGGCAGAGAGAGGGGAAACAGGCTCCCTGCTGAGCAGAGAGCCCGATGCAGGGCTCTATCCCAGGACCCTGAGATCATGACCTGAGCCAAAGGCAGAGGCTTTAACCTACTGAGCCACCCAGGTGCCCCTCCATCAGAGATTTCTAAGTATGTCTATCTCTTGCATACACACTTTAGGAAGTCTATGGGCACTTTATTAATATATTCAGAATTATGCATGCATCGGGACCCCAAATTTCTGGCAACAAAAACATTTAAGAAGCACTGTTTTAAACCAAAAGAACCACAAGGATCTAGAAGCCTAACAAGAAACTTCTAATTCCAGGATCCAATGGGATCTTGTTCTAAGATGGTTCGCTATCTCTACCCAACCCCCAATCAGTAGCAATAACTCATAAATATCAGTATGTCACTATTTCATATTCATGAATGGTAAAACCCAAGGAACACACATGCCTCAAATTTGAAGATTCAACCCAGATTTTTGTCAAAGCCTCTACTAGACAACAGATGGGCACAAGAAATTCAAACATGAATTAAAGTGGAGTTCCTGCCTTCGCAGCTTATTATGGATGATTTTAGGAAAATAAATGTTAATAGCAAAACTACCCTATGATTTGATAAAGACATAAATATACTATGTTTATAAATATGTTTTATATTTATAATTATATTGTATTAAGTTTATATTTATAGAAATAAATATAATGTTTTCTTCATATTCAATAATATGTATTATAGAATGAATATTATGAATAATATCTAAATAGCACTATAAATGATAAGTGTTACTAGAAAGGTACATGAAGCATTACTGGATCACAAAGGGGCAGAATGACTAATTCTTCATGTCAAGGAAGCATGAAGAGTTACAGAAATGAAATGGCATTTGAACAGCATCTTGACGGATGGAGAGGAGCTTGCCTTACAAGTGAGCTATGAGTACAGTGATGTCTGGGTGGGACACACCGTCCTACACCATAGAAAAGAAATCTATGGAAAAGAGAGGCCAGAGACAGGGCTTGGTGTGTGGGCTGAGGCAAAAATGCTATGATCCAATTCAAATGTTTTTGGAAATACGCTACAGATGATAAGGAAAGGCATTAGAGAACAAAACTGGGCAAGAAGGGTCCCATCTGTGTCAGAACAAACACTCTGAGAGCACAGGAGAGGCTGAAAGCAGAGAAGGCAGGAAAATCTGGGGTCAGAAAGACCAGCTAGGATGCCCCGTGACCACAGTCTAGAACTGTCAGCTGCAGGACACACCAAATAAATAACTGGGGGTGCTGGGAGTTGCAAGGGAAAGGAATCAGGGAGAAAAGGGGGTTCCCCAACTCCACAAGGGAAACCCGAGGCTAACCTGCCCGAAGTGCCAACAACAGCTCCCTACCTCATAAGGATTCATGGGCCTTATGTGTATCTTGCTTAAAATGGGGACACACCTATTTAAATTCCAATAAAAAACTGGTGCGACAACACTGGAGAAGGGCCGCGATGCTCAGGAGCATGGACGCTGTGCCAGGTGCCACACTGGACACCGGGCACAGACTGTCTCAAGGAATGCACACCGGGACGTCATTGGCGTCCTCGCCCCCTGGTGTCCTTACCCGCTGGCCAGGACAGACACCTGCTTCTTGCCTGGCTCCACCCTAGCGATCTACCAAGAGCAGCCCCTTTTGCTTGACTTCTCTTGCCTGGCAGCAAAACGCATCGCCCTTTTTGTGACATCAGCCCTACAAATCAATCCTACAGCGAATTAAAATAGGTCCTGCTAGAGCAGAACACAAGCCAAGAGTGAAATGTCCTCCCGTTAGCTTGGGCCAATCAAAAACTGCCCCGGAATTCCTGAAGAGAACAGCTCAACCCCCACCCCTCTGACCCCCCCATCCCTCCACCACTCAACACCACATTGGGCTTGCACAAGGCCGGACCAGCCCTGGGGACAGCCACGACGCTCTTGAAATGTCAGAAGCAGCCCCACAAGCCTCCTGTCCTCCGCCACGTTCTGTGCGATGGGTATTGATTTCAGACACTGTTTCAGAGCACAGCGGAAAGCGTGTGCCTTTGCAACTTGTCAAGCACTCAGCCAGCCTTGCACAGGGGGGAGGGGGGTGGGGAGGGGGGTAGGGGGGTGGGGAAGGCAGGGGGCACCCGCAACCTGGGGCTGGTTCCTTTGAAAGCAGAGCCAGGCCCTCTGAGGCTTGTTCCCTCTCTCCCTGAGGTTCGATCAATGACACAGCCAGTCAACGTTTTCATTATTTTTAAAAGCATACATTGAGGGCTCAGACCAGGAAAAAGAAGATTGAAGGAAGGGAAAAGGGAAAGCCCCCAGGCATGGGTATTGACAAGATTCAAGCAGAATCAAAATGTCAACATTCCCCTAGTCTTCTGTCTTTGGTACTTTTTTGGGGGGGGCGGGGTCTGTTATCCTTTTGAGAAAGTTTGTGTCCACTGTGTAGACATTTATTACACATCAAGGTAGGCTTTGGGGTAGGGAGAAGAAGATGAATAAGGAAGTCCTTGTCTCATGGAAACTTACCATTGGGAAAGGAAAGCTGACGTGGGTATAAATGCCGTGAGGAGCCAAATCAAAGTGGGTGAGGAAGTGGGAAGCATGACGTATGGTCTGAGGGGCATTGGTGCTAGGGGAAGACCAATTTTCAGTCCTGTCCCGGATGGATCACTAAAGGGAGAGAATATTAGGCTCGGAGGTGAGACTTGTTCGGCCATCAAGTCGATGTGGAAACTCTAATGTCAACAGAAGGCTTGAATTTGATCTCATCCCCAGATAGAGAGGTCATCCAGTTGAATATTCTCTTCACATTTAAAATCCAAATGATACTCAAGCAGGTGTGCACATCTCAGAGCTTCAAATTTGAAGAACCCCAAGTTCTGAGTGTAAGATAAGATCCTGCAAACCATATTTTCACGAGAAGGCACAGAAGGCGAGAATCAAATCACCTATTAGTAGGAAGGTGGGGTCTCAGCAGGGAAACTGTCTGATATTGAAAGTGACCTTGAGGCTTCTCTCTTCAACCTCAGAGAACCACAGGAGGAACAAGCAAAATTAATGGTGGAAATAATGTAAGATAGGTGTTTAAAATGGTCTACAATGCTATCTATTTTTAATGATCTCGGAGGCTAGAAACCCAAGGAAGGAAAGTCAGATTTAAAAATAACCAGGGAGGCTTTGCTTTGGTATGCCATATTTCACGAAGTTTCTAAACTTCCCTGGATCACCTTTCACAGTATCTTAAGAATTAGTGTCCCCAATGCTTAGGAATTAGACAAAGACAGGGAAAAGAAAATACATAGGGGAAGGCATATAAAAAAGATGGCTAAACATAAGCTAAATGAATGACCGAATGAAGCCAAAAGTTAACCTACAGATTTGCAGGTGCATCTCAGACCATTTATTCCTGCGTTTATCTCATTCAGTCAACAAAACCTTTCTAAACTTCCAGTATTTGCCAGCAACTGAGCTGGGTTGCTTATATTCCAGAAGCTTGTTACCCCGTAGATCATGCTAGGAATGTCCATTGATCTAAAATTGTGGGTAAACCCTGTCATCTTTTTTCCTAAATCAAAAGTACATCATAGTCATTCTACATCTATCTTTCATTCATTTGATCCATCAATTGCATACCGAACAAAGTAGTTGTTTGTATTTAATTTGTATGGGGCATTTTCTATCCATTTGGAGGATACCAAGATGAACAGAATCCAGGTCCTGCCCTTAAAGAGATGCAGTCAAAGATTTCTAGTAATTCCAGTCAATAGTGACCAATACAATCATGATTACACAAACAAAATGCTATAATGGATACCAGTCAAAGTTGGGAAGGGAGGGAGGGATTTTTAAATTTTAGAGAAGGAAGAAGATATGGCATTGCTCAGGGTCACCAAATTCATGTGTAGGAGTTTTCCAGGCCCAGAAAGGGCGTTCCTGGCGGAGAGCATGATGTATGAGGGGGGAGGGGACCAGAGTACCTGGAGATTCCCACGGCGGGTGTTGGGGAAGGATGTCCTTCGTGGAGGTGACCTGTCTCCACACCACAGAACCAGGCACCGAACAGGAAGATCTTGGCAGCTCTGCGAGGAGTTTCGCCTTAATGTACAAGGGTGCTTCCAGATATCTGCACCCAAACTTTATCAAGCAAAGCTCAGGACACTTAGGTTTGGTCCAACAGCAAGTCCGTCAACAAGCAAAGAGCTATCTCATTTTGCCAAGAGAATTAAACACGACAATCCTTCAGGTTGGGCTGAATTTTGAGTGGACGTGGAAATGTCTGATCTCTGGGGACACACAGAGCATCACTAGAATGACAAACTTAAGGTTCCTTTGTCATTCCTCTGTGCAAATATTTGTTCAATAGCTTGATAGCAGTTGCTGCAAGATGCCAGGCATCGTGCTAGAGCCTCAGAGCATAAATCATGATGAAAATGGATATCCAAGGCTTTGAGAGAAGAGTCGGGAGGCCACGCAGTACAATAAGTGAAATGTCGGAGAAACTCCAGAGCAGGAACTCTCGACCCGGCCTGGGAAGATGGGGTCTAGGCCTTGGAAATGAGCTGCCTCGTGGTATTGCACTGGGCAAGCCCGACATGCGTGAAGTCGAAGCAGACCTAATACCGGCATCCCCATCCCGCAGGTCTTGTCACCGGAGTCGCTCCGTCTCCTACAGATATGCTTTTCCATCTGAATGCACACCGACAGCAAGGCACGCCAGTCCCTCCAGCATGTGACAGAACTAATCCCAGAGAGTCACCGTTTTCTCTGTCAGTCTACAGCGACCCTTGAATCTCGTTCATAAGACTCTAATTGGAAAGGAAAACAAATGTGTTTCATGGAAAGACTGTGACTTGACTCCATCATTTCTGTCAGTAGATAGGAAATTCAAGTGCAACTCCTGTATATAATTACCCATCATGTCTGGAATACAAAATTACTGCTTTCACAGGGGAGACACATTCCACATACAAACACTGCAATAATATAAAAGGATAGTTGGGCAATAGATCTCATAAATGAAACAGACGAGTAGTAGAGACTTTTTTGCCACTATTTTATTTTATGCCTCGTGATGATATATACACGCTCCGAATTTGCAATCTGCCTTGAGGATAGGATTTACAGACTGGATTTCTTTTCCTATGATCACAAACTCTCTCCCAACCTCCCTTACTCCCCGCCTTGCAGCTTCCTGGGGACCTGGAAAGAGCACTGGACAAGGAGTCAGGAAAAGTGGCTTCTTAGACTGTCACAAGCGACCTTTTGTGGGCAAAGTAATTTCATCCCTGCTCAGGGCTCTCCTCTCCAGCATGTGAAAAGTATGCAAATGGTGGCACCTAGCCCGCCGAGCTCCCACCCTGCTGGAAAAAGCACGGGATTTAGACATAAGAGGTTAACCTTGGTGTTCGGTGTTGCTGCCGACTTGCATATTACTTTGGGTAGGTCATGTAAATTCATGGAGACCAAACTAATTCACAGGCAGAGGGGACCTAACTCCACCTGCCTCGTAAATTTGTCCTGAAGGAAGTAATCCGAAGTGTTGCATAAACCACAGCTACTTACGGTAGCATAAGGTATTATTAATTAGGATCAAATAAGATCACGAGTGAGATCTTATAACTACTGTGTGCTCTAGCACAGTACATGTGATACCGAATTTCTTATGCAGCCAACTGCGCTGTGTGCATTTCCCATAATCGACCTTGAAGTCCTAGGACATTTTAGGGCCACCTCCTTTTATCATCAGCAGGGGAGAGGTCGGAGGATCCTGCCAGCGGGAGGCTTGGGAAGCCCACATTGCCTTGCATCAGCCCATCCTAGAAAGATTAGATGACTCTAATGTTACAGCATTTTTGTGTCCCCTCAGTGTCCGCAGTTCTTGGTCGCGCCACTTTGAAGAATGAAGAGGTAGACCAGACGAAGAGTGGTGGGCAGCAAAGCAAAGTTGATTGAGCAAGAGTATAAAGCTCCTGGAGAGGGACAGTGCCCCTGGAGTGGGTTGCCCCTGGAGTTTTTAAGTTTAGGGGGTTTGATGAGCTCTTTTGCGGAACTTTCTTAAGCAATCAGGGTGTGCTGAGTTGTGCCCATTGGGGCTTTGGTCACGAATTTGTCTCCCTATCAGGTTAATGGCCACATGCTGATGGTCTTTTTTCGCCGACATCTGGGGGCTTATGTCCTAACCGTCCCTTGCCTGTGAGAGTGACAAATGCTTTGCGGTTAACCGTCTTATTTTAGGACGTTTTGCAGAAGTCCTTTCTGCAAAGGCTGCAAAGCAGAATGTCAGTGCGGTCCGGGGTAAGCTGCACAATGGGATGTCAGTGCCATTTGATCTTAGCTTTCCTGACTCCATCTTTTCTTGTTGGGGACCCTGGTCCTGATTCTCTAACTGTCCAACTAACTCCTGACACTCAGATTCAGCGACTAACAAGTGACGGCCTGACGCTGGGGAAGGTAGCCTTGGAAATGAGCTGCCTGGGGAATGTGGGAGGGAAGGAGAAGGGGCTCCTTTCTGCCCCAGAAATTCTAAGGTTCAATAGCAAGGGCAGAGGGTCACATGGAGCACTCGTGTCATCTTCCCCTTGCTCTGGTCAAGCCAGTTTAGTGCTCAGCCGACGCTTGTTCAACAAGAACCGGGTGAAACCCTTTTAGGTTAACGACACATGAGACTGAACTTCAGAGCGGCTTCTGTTGAAGTCTGTCCTTCTAAAGTCAAGTGCGTTCCCTTCACTGCCTCCCTCCATCTATCAGGCATTCTAGAAGCACTCGGCCTTCTCCAAATGGACCCAGTGATCCACAGCACACTTGGCCAAAAAGAGAGAGAACATGCCGTCCACATATTGTCCAGCGTCCCCAGCATGTGGGACGTCTTGAGCAGGAGCAGTGGGAATAACACTGGCACCTCCCTGCTTTTGGCCTTGGTTTGGGGCACGGGGTGGGCAGCCTTTACGGCACCCCATGCCAAGCCAGAGCACCAGGACGTGGGTATGAGCTCTGCCGCCGAGGTTCCCCGGGGTAACTTTTGTAGTTCTGCTATAGTAGTTACTTTTTTAAAGGTCAAGATTTACATGTTTGTTTTGACTGGTTTTTCTTGGCCTGATCCAGACTGTGGGACAAAAAAAAAAAAAAAAGAAAGAAAGAAAGAAGAAGGAGAAGGAGAATAAGAAGAAAAAGAAGGAGGAAGAGAATGAGGAGGAGGAGGAGAAATTGACACAAATACATTAATAGTTTACAAGTGAAATCTACAGCCTATTTTGGGAACTCTTCCATGAGAGCCTTGCTTTATTTCATTGACAAGGTCAAGAAAGAGCGACATTTCTGTTCAGCTCAGGGTGCCCAGGGGGGCTAAAAGCAAGTCCCCGAGAAGAACATCTGGTTGGCGAGCACAAACGACCAGAGCACCTGTGCGCCCCTCCTGTGTTTACTCTGTGACTGGTTGTCCATTATCTACATAAAATAGGTTTCGGGGCTGGAAACAGGCTGTTCATGCCAAGAAAGTTGGGAATGATAAGGCAGCCTGTTTAGCTTGGAATTCTCCCCATCCCAGCATGGGCGGGCCCCGCTGAGCCAAGACAGCTTTGGAACATTTTTCTGCCTCGCGCCTCTTTGCCGAAACCTCTACAAGTTTGGAGCTGGAGAGCGGAGGAGAGGCGTTGGGGGGCGAGAGTGTGGAGAAGGACGCCGGGCCTCAGGATGCGGTTAGGATATTATTTATTCCTCTGTGATGATTTTCTGGCAGCGCCTTCCATTTCTTAGCCTCTGGAAGGAGTTGCACATATCAAAAACAACACCAAAACAAACCACTTGAACACCCACACTTACAGGAAACTTTACCCCAGGGGCCCAGCAGGCTTCTAAAGGAACAAGGAGGCCTGCGGTTCGCAGCTCTGCCCTTGGCAATCATGGATGTCAGCCCTGTGTGCAATTTATCCTGCCCTTCTTAGAAGGGAGCATCCCCCAGGCAGACCCCGCGGAAGCAGCCAGCGGTACCCATGCAGAAGAGGCAGACCCCCTCACTGCCAGGGCCGCCCCAAATCTGGCCACATCACCTGTTAGCACCCTGAGTCAAACCTGCAGCAGGAATCTGGTGGGAACCCTGAAGGTCATCAGCTTGGGGACCATTTGAAGCCTAGAATGAAGATGGGAGAAGTGTGTGGAAAAACAACAGGATCTCGTTTATTCGAGTCCTAGCTGAAGGCCAGTCTGGATGATTAACACTCGACATGATTTTTCTAGTATGTTCTCCGGACAACTCTATTCTCCTTATTTCACAAGATAGGGAAAGAAGGCTTTGGAAGGTGAAGCAATTCTTCCAGGGTCATGTTCCTCCGCCAAAAGGATGCACTGGGGTTTCAACCCAGGTCTACCTGGCTTTTTCCCACTGTATCAAATGGCCTGCAGAAGGTTGCCATTCATGGATATTACTTTCGCCTCCAAATTTATTCAGAAAGACCCAGAGTGGTACTGAGTTGCTTGTCTGTTTCTAATGGCAGAGGCTGGCTGGTTTCCATTTCTTCCTTAAGCCCCCTCATCTCCATCTGAGAACAAGAAGAAGGTTCCAGAACAGTGGAGGGTGTGCTGCATTAAAAGAGTGAGAAGGGCTATGTCCAGTCCTGCCTTTCTCACCCTGTGCTTAGATTCTCAGTCCAGGCCTGTTTCACATAAGACTGCAGTGCACAATGCCATATATATTTGCTGTATTCTTTAAGGATGCTCAACGCGACTCTAGAAAATAAGAGAAACAGACCAATGGGGGCAGAGGAGATAGAGACGAGACTCAAGTAGCTGGTGAGACACATTAAACACAGTAAGTGGAGCATACTGGTGCGTATTGGTGGTAGGTGGGAAGGATGGAATACTTAAAATGGAAATAAGTATATTCGAAGCACTCAGAATTCACCAGGCCTTAAGTTGGCCACTCATTGGGTCCTCCCAGCTTGGCTCTTCCTGTGCTCAGCCTAAAACACACACCTATCTCTCTCTCAATCGCTCTGTAAAAACAAAACAAGACAAAAAAACCAAAACAAAACAAAACACACACACACACAAAGGGAGGGCCGATGTGTCAGAGAAACAGAGAGAGAGAAACTGTGAGCATTGCCTAATCCACGACTCAGGTGTGACCCTTTAACCCTGTTTGCACCCACCATGGGTGTGTTACTTCTCCATTCCGTCTCTCTCCCCTTACTTCTCACTGTGTGTTTGAAACCAATTTATTAAACCGTATGATGCAAACAGCTTGATTTGGCACTTAAGCCTTTACATTCCTGACTTCAGCAGTAGGTGGCATGGTAATGTACTTGGAGGGTACCATGGCTTCCCACTTACCACATGACCTCCCAGATTCAACCTACCTTTAACATTTGGTCTCCCAAACATAGGAAATCCTGATGGAGTGAGTCAATGGCAAAGAAAAGCAAGTTAACCCAGGAAGATTAACATGATTTTTTAAAAAGACAATACTTATGAATGATTTCCTGAATGTAATCATACCTTTGGAATTTGCATTCATTTACTTAAAAATCCATTCAGTGTACTTTGGACTTAGTCTCTCTGAAGGTACTTTTACTATTCACAAAGCGCTCTCATCCATGGGGAACCTATGTAACTATTACAGTGACCTTATGAGGTTCTCCCAGTAGATACGATTGTTGTTATTACAAATTGAATTCCTATTACAAATGAATAAATGGGCTCCAGTCAGTAGAAAGAATTGCTTAAGGCTAGGTTTGCTACTAAAAGGAGAGTCTAGACTTTAGAATCCTAAATAAATATTCTTTCTGCTGTGCCTTGTACACATGAAATATATATAGATTCCTATTCCCATGTGGGAGCAATTGAAAGCTAGGGAAGATAAAGAAAGAGGCAGAGAAAGGCAGAGAAAGAGCATGGGTGGTAGCGAATGATAAGATATTTATATTTTACATATATGGTATATATAGTACTGTTTACTGGAGTCCTATTTGGGCTCCAACAATATTGTATGTGTCTTATCCACAGTGTCTCTTTTCCTCAAAGTGCCAGGAAATGCTATTCTCGATTCACCCTTGGTGAAAGGAAGACTGAGAGGTATTCCTATTATAACGTGGCTGCTCACAAGTAGAAAACCCAGATTTCCAAGCTAGGTTGGCTGATCCTAAGACTTCCTTTCTGAGATGCCATCATTGTAAATATCATCATTGTCCATTAAGAATCCATAAACTTTTTGAGTTTTTGAATACTGTCTATGTGCCAGGGGATGTTAAGCATTCTACGTACGCCATCTTGGTTTTCCTCATACCAATCTTCAGAGAGCGTCTCTAACAAGATAGTTCCTTCCCAAAAGAATAAAGTTTAGGTGTTAAACTATAAATGCAGGGCTTTAGACTTAAGAAGATGCAATGGGGGCGGGGCTGACTGGCTCAGTCAGAAGAGTATGTGACTCTTGATCTCAGTGAGTTCAAACCCCAGGCTGGGTGTGGAGGTTACTTAAAAATAAATAAATAAACTTTAAAAAAAAGAAGAAGATGCAATGGGGAGTGATCAAAACACCCTGCCAAAATGGAGATTGTCTTTAATCCTTGATGCTGCCTTCAGATCTCTTCCTAAGCAGGGTTAAGAAGAAAAGACTACGAACCCAGGGACCAGGACTTGTCCCAGCAGACTGAATTAGAGAAGGCAGAATGAGTAACCCAGGGGACAAAACACAGCATGCAGACCTTCTTTGGATTCTGCTTCTAGCCAACCAAACATAAAAAGATATCAAATAGGGAGCAGACATTAGATGACACTAACAAGTTATCTAGTTTTTGTTTTGCAAGGTATGACAATATTACTATGACTAGTTAATAAAATATCTTCATTTTTTAGTAATGCTTACACACAAAATGGACAAAATTTATAGACAAAATTCATGATTTCTTGGGAATGCTCTAAAATACTTAAGCAAAAAAGGAAAAAGATGAAGGAAATTTAGCAAAAATGCTAATAATTCTAGCTGATAAGTAATATTCTCATACCGTTCTACTTTTATGTGTTTGAAATTTTTTATTGTAAAAAAGAAAGAAAATATGTTGGTGGGTGAGGGGGTTTTGAGAGGAAGGGTGGAAGAGAGAGCTCAGGAGGGAATGGTCTGGAATGAAAGTGTTGGGGGCACCTAAAAAGACAGGAAAAATGCTAAAAACCAAGAAATGAACTCCATGGGGTGAAGGGGATTTGTCTAGAGTCGCTATGTATGCATGTGATACCATGACTTATAATAACAAATATATATTTGGTCTCCATCCCTATTCTTAGCACAGAGCTCCTAAAACCCTGGAACTTTCTGTTAATAAGGTGACTTTGGGAGAGCTCCTTGGTAACCTGAAGATGGGAGCTAGTTGCCAGTGGAATCAACCCTGTGACTATAGGGATGAAACTTTTAGTACCACCCAGAGATTGGGTTCAATCGCCAATGGGCAATGGTTTAACCAATTGAGCCTTTGTAATGAAGTCATCATAAAAGAAAACGAAAGGACAGGCTTCTGAGAGCTTTCAGGTTGAGGAATACGTGGAGGAGAGTGGGCATGCTGGGAGAGTGGCAAGCTCAGGAAGAGTAGGGAAGCTCCACACCCTTTCCCCATATCCTGCCCTCTTGCATTTGGTTGTTCCTGAGTTCTATCCTCCTACGATAAACTGTTAATCTAGTAAGTAAGATGTTTCTCGGCCTTTTGTGAGCCTCTAGCAAATGAATCAAACCCAAGGAAGACATTATGGGAAGCTCCTATCTATAGCTGGTTGTTCAGAAGCCTGGGTGAAAACTTGGACTTGGGATTGGCCTCTGAAGAGAGGGGACAGCCTTGTAGGGACTGAGCCCTTAACCCATGGGATCAGATCCTACTTCCAGAGAGATAGTGCCCTGAATTGAGTTGAATTGTAGGACACCCAGCCTGTGTCAGAGAATCGCTTGGTAGTATGGGGAAAAACACATCATAATACATCATCTCATTAAACTTCGTCATCATGGATCCCATAGAGTATATGGAATCGTGCCCAAATGACAGATAGGAAAACTTGGACCCGCAGAGCTAGAGACCTTGGCTTCAGGTCCCCTGGGGCCCTGAGTCACAAAGGGGTCCAGATGGGTGGGGAGGAAAATGGAGAAGACCATCAGGCAGGAATCTGCAGGTCTTTCTATAAAAGCAACACCAAGTGTTTGCACTGATCTTCATTTAAACAAGACACAAAAATCAAAGATTCAGAGAATTAAAGATGAATATATTCGCTTGAAAAATGTAACTCAAAGGTTAATGAAAACATAAAGGAGAGTCACAAATGAGAGTGCCCAAAGAGAGCTTTTCGAAGTTTCTAAACTTGTGTCAACCTCAACCTCACTGAAATTATTCCTAAGATCTCACCCACGACTGCATGCAATTTGCACCCAGAAATTCCGTCACATTGTAGTAGTTTGGTTATGGACTTGAAATTGCTTGCAGGAAGGGGGGTGGGAGGGTGTGGAGGAGTAGGCTGGAAAGGAAAGGATATTTAATCAGGCAAGGCTGAGCCCCTGAGGTGTGGTCTTTGAAGAAGATGCCAACCCAAAATGCTGCTGCCTTGGAACTATGGCATCCAATTGAGGTGGCCTTCCAGTCATGTGCAAGATGGCCTCTTAATGGGGCTGAGGAGGGGAGTGCATTTCCCTGCTTTGTCTTCTCTGCTCGGGAAACCAACTCATACACATTCCTTGAGCCAGATGCCAAGTTCTGCACTGAGGTTCCTTGTGTTAAGTTGTCAGGGAATGTGATTAGCATCCCATCTGCCACAACAACGAAGCTTCCAGAAAGTGTGTGACTTAAAAATAATAATAATAATAATAAGGTTGGGTTTGTGTTTGGCTGAACCCTTTGCTCACTGTGTGGCCTCGGGCCAGTCAAGTGACCTGCTTGTGTCCTGATAAGTCAAACCGGCTGGGAAATTGAGTAAGAGACAGGGGCCTCACTGGAAAACAGATGCTACAGCGGAGCTGAACGTTTTTTTAGAGTGAATAAATTGGGGGCCGGCCCAAGGGGTGGAGGGAGTGGTGAGTCGTTTGAAATAGTCAAGAGTGGCCCCAAGCCGAGGAACAGAGAGTGTTTATTAGAACCTCTTGCCAGCGTGGTCAGCAGAGGTAGGATCTTGTCTGGTCAAGCCGGCTGCCCACTCCGGGGACCTCGCACACAACCCCTTGGCACGCTTACGGTCCCAAGAACCTCTGCGAACACTCCTGGATCACAGGGGACCTCCCTTCAGACAACTTAACCCTCGAAGTGAAGGTCTCACGGATCATTTCTGTTCAAATACCACCGCATTGAGGCTGCCCTGCTGTCTCCGGAGGTTGCCAGCCTCCCGCACCCCGACACCCCCTACTCTCCTCCCGGGTGTATTTTTGGCCAGCACCTTCCTTGCTACCCAGCATCTATTGGGGATTACTCCCTTTCTTCCCCCACCCCCACGAGGATGTCAGCTCCTCCAAGGAAGCAACTGGAGTCCATTTTGTTCATGGCCATGTCCCGAGGGCCGCACACGATCCCCACGACTTGTCTGTTTTCTCTGGGCTGCAAAGCCAGGAGGATTGAGGGTCACCGTCAAGATACATGGAAAAGCCACTAGTGTGCTTACTGAACAATTAATTGGTCCAGCCGATCTTTAAGTAAGTGGAGCGCAACCTGTCAGTGTTCTCAGTGCGACAGGGTGAACGCTCCCGACATCAGAGGAACACACCTACCAGAGGTCCCACTGCTCACGCCTGAATTGCTGGGGCTTTTAGAGCCTTCTTCCTACCTCCCTGCTCCCAGGCTCACGGGGCTCCAAGCCACTTCCAACCTGCTATCTGCGGGCTCTTCCTAAAACCAGACCTGACCCTATGGTTCCCCCCAGGTGGCTCATCAACCGAATGACAAACTCCAGCGTCACAGAAAGCTCTTCTTGATGGGAGCCCAGTCTACTCTTCCCGCCCTCGCTCCTGCCCCTTCCTCCGCCATACCCTCCCTGCCGGCCACACTCCCTCCTACCCTTTCCACTTCCCTGGATGTGCCAGGCTCTCCAGGCCTTCAAACGTTTGTTCTGCTCTTCCCTGCTTGAAATCCTTTCTTGACTGGCCAATGACCACTGGGTTACCCCACCGAGCTCCAAGACCAGCTCCTCTGGGGATCCCTCCCCTGTTTATTGCTCTCCACACCCCCACCCCCACCCTGTACAGGTCCCTCCGGCATCTGGGGAGAAGCCCAGGACGCCGTGCAGTGCTGTATTATAATCACCTGGATTTTCTCCTCTCTCCTAAATGGTTAAGGTCTCAGGACAGGAATAGTGTCTTATTTATCGCCACACCAAGCCCAGAACTGGGCAGATGGACAGGCCCTCTGCAGCTATCAGATGAATGAAAAATCAAGTCAGTCTCCTTTCTCAGGTTTAAGAGTTCCCTGGCTGCCTTCGCCTTTACAGGTCATCTTACTATACCCAATGGGTAGCGAAAACTCCCACGCCGCGGAGAGACTAGCTCTTCCACTGTCAGCCTTCCCATCAGGTGTGATAATTCTGTCGTTCTCGAGTTCCCAGATAGAAAGTTAACATCAGGGGTGTTAAAAGATAAAGTGGGGTATATTAAAAAAAATTTAAGAGTTTGTTTAGCAAAAATTGATTCCGACCAGGCAGCACCAACCAGAAGTGGTTGGGAGCACTCTCCGAATACAAGCTACAGAAAAGACTTTCGGAGTACGGAAACAGGAGCACCCGGGTAGCTCAGCAGGCTGAGCCTCCAGCTCTCGACTTTGGCTCAGGTCATGATCTCAGGGTCACGAGTTCGAGCCCCAGGTCAGGCTCCTCGCTCAGCGGGGAGTCTGCTTGGGATTCTCTCCCTCTGCCCCTCCCCCTGCTCATGCTCTCTCTCTTTCTCTCACTTTCCCTCAAATAAACAAACAAATAAATAAATGAATAAAATCTTTACTAGATAAAGAAAATATGGAAACAAAGAAAGGAAAGTATTTGATCAGCCAGAGTTTGAAGTCGAATTGACTGTTTGTGACTGATTGTCCTTAGCATTTGGATTTCATAACACTGAGCCATTTTCAGGCTCAGATTTCGGTGTCCTTACGTAGGCCACCACGGCACTATTAGAGCCACCTCCGTCTAATGACCCTCCTTGTTTAACTTAACGGGAGTCTTGAAGGGCTAAGTCAAGCAGATGCTTCCCACCCAGGTGTACTGCTAGAAAGCACAAATGTGTAGGTAGCAGAGGAGGGGGAGGAGGGGAGGGCAGTGAGAAGAGGACTCAGACCAAGTACCACACAGCCCAGGGGAAATCAAGGCCTCTTGTGGCGTCTGAATTCAGCCCTTCCCAGCTTCGTGCCTTTTGGAAGTCCCCGAGGGCCCTTGGGCCTTGGTGGCTTCTGAAGGTTTTCCCAGCAACCCCCAGCAAGGTAAAAGCCCCCGTCTGGGAGCAATAGAAATTTGAGGGTAGTCACATGCTTATAGCCCACCTGCCCAGGGGGCCCTCCATAGAGAACCGGCCCCTTTGGGCTTTCGTAGAGTATGAGGTAATGCCAAGCCAGGATTTCATGACGCAAACAAGTATCTACAAGATTCTTCAAGACTCCATTTTCACACCTGAGTGTACATATTGCAACATATTTTTAAGGGCTTGTCTTTGTTTCAAGATAAAAGGCTGCTCAAAAGAAGAAAAGAAAAGCATACACACTTTCAAAAATTCATTTTCTTTAAGGTGGGAGGGGAAAACAATCTAGAAATAAAGGAGTAAACTCTACTTTTCCAAATGAAATGTATCAAAGAAACACTTGCTTTTCCTCCAGTCTTGGGGCTTACACGTTTCCTTCTGACACACAGGGAAGACTCGGCAATGGGAACACAGATATGGCTATTTAAAGCCCATCCCTTTCTTCCAGAACTCAAAATTGACTAAAGATGAGGCCGGTTTCCTACAGGGGAAGCTAACCACAGCAGCGCATAGATTCAGAAGAGCCTGAGCCGACTCAGAGATGGGTTGGGGGCCTTTGTCTTGCCAGCCTTCCAAACCTTCTCCATTCCTTGCTCCCCAGCCTGCCACCACTCAGATGCCTAAGACATTGTCTCTTCTTGCCTCTAGAATCTGAACTCCGCCCACCTCCTATGCTGCTCAGGTCCAAGCTTGCTTCTGAAATAATAGCTCCAAGTGCCATGTGAGCAGGGACTATGTTTTTCTTAGTCAACCATGCATTGGCCCCCAGATCCGGGCCAGCACCTGGAACAGAAAAGGCACTCCAGAAATGTTTGTTGAAGAATAAAAGCTAGGCTGTGTGGATTTTCTTCAAGATTCCTGATCCCTTTGCTGCATCTTTAGACCACGAAAAGGTAGCCCTGTACCTCATTGTGCGTTCTTCAAAATCCTCTGTGACTGTTATTTTCCAACGGACTGTGAAAAAGAATAAAATCCAGGAACCAGAGAGAAAGTAAGAGAGAACTCGCTTACATGGCCCCAGGCTCAGCAAACCCACTGGTGCAGTTGGAACAGCTCCCAAAATGCCCGTCCCAGGAGAAGGAATTACTATGACCTTAGTCATTCTCTTAATACAAAGTCATTCTCTTTATACAAAGTTTTGCTTGGGCTGGTCTGGACTCATTGATCTACCCAACAGATTATATCTCTTATTTAAAAAACAATCCATGTCTTCAAACTTCTTTTATCTATTCACCTCCTTTTTTAAAGACCTTAGTTAATTTAGACTAAAGTTTTCAATATTCTCCGGTCTTCTTTAGGTGTTATAATCAAACCTCTTCATACATCTTCATAGGAATTTTCTCGGGCTGCCGTAACAAAGTACCACAGACTGGGTGGCTTAAACAACACACACTGATTTCCTATGGTTCTGGAAGCCGGAAGTCTAAATTCAAGGTGTCTGCAGAGTTGGTTCCCTCCCATACGTGTAGACAGCCACTTTCCCAGACACTGCGTGGCGCCTTCCTTCTGTGCATCCATCTCTAGGTCCAAATTTCCCATCTGCATAAGAACCCCAGTCATATTGCATGATCGTTCCCCCCTAAAGACTTTATTTTCACATGTTACCTCTGTAAAGACCTTATCTCCAAATGAGATCACATTCAAGCTACTAAGGGTGAGGACACCAGCATATTTGGGGGCGGGGGGATCCTGATTTAACCTGTAACAGTTGCCCCATACGATTTGAAACACCCAGGTTGAGAATTAGATGGGCAGCAGAGAAAAGCCGTTTTTTAAAAATCCCACAATGCTGAAAATTAACTTATTGTACAGATCACCAACTCCTTCCTCTCCAACTCCCAAACTAAAAAACAATAAATAATAAAGAAATAAATAAATACTACATCCCTAAATGCCTAACTGCCTTTTTTTAAATTTCTTTTTAAGATTATATTTATTTATTTGAGAGAGAGAGCGTGAGTGGGAGGGAGAGGGAGACAGAATCTGAAGCAGACTCCATGCTGAGCACAGAGCCGGACGTGGGGCTCGATCCCATAACCCTGAGATCACGACCTGAGTCAAAATCAAGAGTCGGATGCTTAACCAACTGAGCCCCCCAGGCGCCCCTCTAACTGCCCTTTAGACCAATCCAAGCTTGCCTGCTGAACTTCCCCATTCCTGACAGATCAATAACCCTTTCTCCTTGATTCTACGTTATTAGACCCATTTCTATACGTCATGCCTGTCAGTTTAAAGTAAACCAGTGGGCTTGACTATTATTAAGTAAATCCAAGCAAAGACGAGTGCTTTCCTGACCGAGGTCAGTAAATTAGGCATGAATTGCAGTACGCAGCCCATGAAGCCAGAAAAAAAAAGCAGGCCCACCCCGAAGAGTTCACATAGAGAGTAGCCAACACATTGCATCTGGACTGAGAGGCAAGAGCCAAGCTGAGGGGGTGAACTGAGTTCAGTGGTCATAGAAAGACACTGACAAATGATTTGCAGCATTTCAAGATCAGAGCCAAGCTCAACCTTCACTTGGAGAGAGGTTTGAAGAGTTGCCGTGGGGACCTCCAACTCCATCCTGCTAGACAGAGTTCTGCCATCTTGGGCTGGCTTAAAAGGCCATTGGGATGTGCCCAATATTTCTCAGATGTCCTTCTGTTTCACCAGTACTTGGCCACTTAGCAGGTGGCCACAACGAAATTGCACACCTTCGTTAATATCACTGCCCGGGAGAGGAAGTGCTGAGGAAATAGTAACAATTTTCCTGAATCTCTCAGGCACCCAACAGGGCAACATGCACACTGGGGGAAGGTATGCTGTCCCCATCCATTATGATATCAAATTAAAGATAAAAAGCAAGACTGAACCTACTAGTCTAAATATCTTTGCTGAACCCTCAAAGATTGCTCAGAAGATACTTGAAGACATCACAGATGGCTAGTCTTCCAAAATACTAAAGTTTCATAAAAAAAACTTTAGGACGGCAGGAGAGCACATTTCACACTTCCTTAGCAGTATGAAGATTAATAACAGAAGAAAACACTGACCATAGTCTAACTCCGCTCTTCAAGATGGCATTTTGAACTGAGCAGAACTAGTATTATTACCATCAAACTGCATTCGCCAAAAGCGCTATTTCCTGATCAAAATAATTTCTATGATAGAAGATGCAGATTTCATAAGACTGAAATGTCTCCATTATTCAGAAAATGCTAGATGCTGATTTTTTAAATTTTATTTTTAAAATCTGAATGAAAGATTGAACAAGGGAATATGAGCACATGGATTTTCTTGCGTAGAGACAAGGATGATAATACTTGGAAATTTCTTTCACCAAGCCTTCCCAGAAACTCAAGATTTTCACCTTAGATTGGACCAGTAACCATGAACAAAAGTCTTAAAGTTTAAGAGCGAGAATCTCACGACCTTTTTAGAGGGGAGGTAAAATTCCGCAACGCGTCTAGATGCCTTGAACACAGACATTTTGCTTTGACAAGAGCTGTTTTTCCAGAAGAATTCATTTTTAAAAAACTGTCTGGCTTTCAAAATCTGCATTTCTATTTTTGAGACTAAGGGAAGATATTTTTATCAAAATTTTCAAGTGTCTCGATGCGGGTTCAAGTTCAGGTGAAGAAATCGGTATAAGGGAGGTTTCTGCTTTCCTTTCCTCTGCAAGGAATCACAGGCAGGCAGTGTCTGAGTCTTCTACAAGATGTGTGTGGGTGCCCTCAGCCAACCATAAAGGGTCTTGGCTTATTGGCTTACGTTATGGAAATATCTATAGCTTTGGGCTCTATAGCAGGCTTCTCATTAGAATTATTTACTGCTGCCAAGTCCACACAGCTTAGGTCACCAGGACCCCAATTCAATCACTGAATACAAATAAGCAGGCATCTGTCCAGGGGCCAGAGGGGAAGCTCTCAACCCCATTTGCAAAGTCACAGACAGTCTGAAGTTTTCATGCTCAGCTTTGATTTATGTCTCGTGATTCAGGAAAATGGATTGACCTAAGAATCCTTCTCTCATTCAGTTGACCACCAGTGCCAAATGGATTTGGAAGAAGGGCAATCTATAATGACCACCCTCCTGTATTAAAGGAAAAAAAAAGTTCATCCTTCTCTGCATGGGTCAACTCAGGCCCATTCCGGCTATTATTCCCTCATTACTGCCCTACGTCTAACGGTAACCTTGTAGCTAAACAAAACCAGCAGGGCAATTACATTTCAACCTTCTCGTGGAATCTAGACTCCATGGTAACCCTACACCTCTCGCCACTGACCTCCTGGGGAGGAAATTGGTGTCCTCTGCTTTTGGAGGAAGTGAATTACCCCCTAGAGGCCCCGGGTCACAAGCTGACATGCCATTCTGTTTGTGGGCAACATGGTTTCTTTTTTCATTATTTTGCTATTGACACCAGGAGGCAGTGATTTCGTTGGCCTAAAAAAAGTGAAGTCACCAGCATTGTCTCTTTTAAGAGAAAAGGATTGTTAAAAATGCATTTGAATTATGGCCTGGCCAGTAAAGGGATGCCAGGCGTGTTGCTGATTGCCTACAACTCTTTTTCAGCATGTGGCCTGATTTCCTATTAAAGATTTCATCAAAACGTTTGCCAGGATATGCACAACGTATTTGAAACATACATCCTTAGAGAGATTTAAAGGGGAAAAAAGGTCTTTAACTCCCTATTATGAGCAAAATGGAAGGAAAGGGCTTGTAGCCTTAAGCCAGGACCAATGGCATCAGCTTCAGAGGGTTGACTTTTGTTCCTGCATCTGACAACAACTTTTTTGGAGTGTTGGGCAAGTCACTCTCTCCCCATATTTGTAATCAGATCATAAAAGAGACTGAAAAACTGTTTCAGGCACCCATAAAAAGAAGGTATTTGTGAGGATTTCTTTTTAAAATAAAGGCATTAAGTCATACTGCAAATGGGTACTGGGTTTCTGTTTAGGGTCATGAAAATGATCTGAGATTGTGTGTCCACAACTCTGTGAATGTATTAAGAAGATGGAATTGTGTGATATATGAATTACAATAAAGCCACGACATGAGCAAACAGAACTAAGTTGTAATGATGCTATTGTTATCATACAATTATTTTTAAGAACTAAGCAATTCAAACAACCCTTTTCGTAATAGGACTACAGTTTGGCAAGGAAATACTTGAAAAAATAATGGCAGTTGAATTACCTTGGCCATAATTTTTTTTTATATTTTCCACTGAGGGGGTGCCTGGCTGGTTCAGTTGGTGAAGCATGGAACCCTTGATCTTGGGGTTGTAAGTCTGAGCCCCATGTTGAGTGTAGAGACTACTTAAAAATAAAATCTTTTAAAATAATAATAATAAAAATAAAATAAATAAAATTTTCCCCTAAAATGGAAGAATAAATTTTTGATCTGTACATGGAGGTAACACTATGCTGTATTATCGCTATAATTTTATTCAGCCAGGCCTACCTGCTTATTATTATCTGAGTGAAAAACGTGACCCTTTGTGGTAATCAGGTCAGTATCTGCGTGTGAGGCCCAGGATAGTAAAAAAGCCTCCAGCGCCCTTTTTCCAGGGTAAAGGAGTAATTGCACGTGTTGTATATATCACTCCAAGACTTGTAACATGATTTTTAACTGCTACGGCAGATCTTACATCGCAATCAGGACTTTAAACCGGTCCAACCCTTTGCAAAAGGGAAATAACAATAGGTCTAAAAAAAAATCCTAAAAGATATCCAGATGCTTGACCCTGTTGTCACACGTGTAGAGATCCATCCCAATGAAATAATGCAAAGAATGACGACCAAAAGTGTGCATCCAGCACCACCTCTAGTAACAGACTTTAGGAAACAACCTAGGAAGAATGCATGTATATATGTAGAGGTATGTACTGGGGGAAATTATGAAAACGCACTTTATGGTGTAGTATGCAACTATGAAAAAGATTTTTATTTTGTTAAAAGGAAAAAGTTAAAAAGTAACTGGATATGTATTAGAAGAGTATATATTTTAAAGCTAGAATGGGCTGGTTTTCAAGGCATACACACACCTTCGCTTCTCTTTCCTTTCAAGAAAGAGAGGGTAATCTCTCTTTCCCGGAGTGTGAGCGGCACTCAGTGACTTGCTTCTCATGAGCTGAAAGTGTGGTAAAGGGGGTGGAAGGTAACACTAAGACTGGCTGTGGTTTCTGTGTGGGGGTTCAGTCTCTCCCCACACTTTCTGCCTCTCATCACTCACTCTG
>CM052896.1:9789564-9825912 GCA_028534135.1 Potos flavus | reverse complement strand
TGAAAAATATTTTAGTTCCTTTATTATGCAAACAGCAGTTTAACTTCTCCCCAAGGGAGGGTTGGGGGATGGCTGTCCCTTTAAGACGGAGCTGCTCTCCATAAGACAGAGACGCCTATGCTGTTCTATGCAGTTCCTTTCTAAAGATGCTCCTGACTGAGCAACAGCAGGACAATCAGTGAACTGTTTTCTCGCCCATTCTAGAGTTTACACTGATGCAGCCATATTCTGTTATCCAGCACATTTTTTTTTTTTTTTTTTTGACAAATGTTATGGATCTGTAAGCTAGCCATTTACTAGCTTTGTCTTGGGCTTAACCTCTGTACCTCGGGTGCTCCGTGTGTAAAATGGTGACGACTGTACTTTTCTCATAGAGTGGTTGTGTGAATTAAATGAAATAAAACACACTTGGCCAAGCCTCTGGTACGGGCGGGGCCTGACACGGAAGGGCGCCCTGGATGGTGGAGGCCGTGGGCTGAGGAATCAGAGTGGAGGGTAGGGGGGGGGGGAGGTGGGGGGTGTGTTCTGTCCTGGCAGGTCCCCCCTCAAGCCAGGCTCACTAGGTTTGTAGACACCTTGATCCGTATCACAATGCCTTTGTCAGGAAAAATTCTTCGGCTGACTTGCACCTAGAACTCATCTGTCAGGGCTGGGAAATGATTACCTGAACTCAAAGCCTGTGTCCATCTCCATCTGCCTTGATAGGATTTTATTTTTTTTTAGAAAATCCTCAAATTATGGATGTATATTTTGATCCTATCTAAAATCGATCTCTGTGGTTAAGACGGTGTGATTCCAGCCCTCGCAAAGCCAGGAGGCGGAATGGATCAGGCAGGGAAGAAGTAATTGGGTGAGGGGGCTCCCTGGGGCGGGGGGCAGTGGGGGCTGATAGGCTAATTATTCTTAAGCATCAATTTGCATTTAATCACAGCTTGGACTGTTTTCCTCCAAAGGTGGGGGTGTTCATAATAGGGTCTTTAGCCCAATTCGTCCTTCAGGGCAAAAGACATTTTCAGTGTTTCACTAAAGACATATAAAAAGGTATAAGTGTGTGAACCTGGCTAAAACAGGGACTATTTTTAAGGGGTCAGAAAATGCCACTTTTTCTTAGGAAATCACACATATTTGGGCTACACGGAGTGGTAATAATTATAATCATGACGACATTACCAGGAAGATGGGCTGCAGGGTCCACGAGGGCCTAACCAAGAAAGACAACCAACAACATACGAAGTAGGGACAGAATCTCATCAACTGCCTTTTAGAGAATTGTGCCTTCTGTCCCCTGGAAAATGGACCATCTGAGCCCAGTGAGTGCTGAATTCTGACCCTCCACAATAAGGAAAAATGAAGATAAATCGAAACTCCTAAACAAAGTAAACATTATCTTTGGAGGTATAAGCATCAAGCTGCTCATTAAGACAGATAGTATTGATATCCATGGAGTCAATCAATTCAGTTCATTGACCAGATAGACCCAGGTCTAAGCAAAGCAGAAGACAAGAGAACATACTGGAAAGAAAAACTGCTTCAGGATTCAGGTAACTCAGGTTCTAGTCCTATTTCTCACACTGACTAAATGTATGATGTTAGTTAATTCTCTTACCAACTCTGCTGGAAAACGGTTAAATGAGCCCAAAGCTTGGGACCATTACCATTTGCATTGATAGGATTTTGTTATTTTAAAAATCCTCAAATTTTGAATGCGATTTTGGCCCCTAACTAAAATCGACCCCTGAATTTGGGAGGGTACGATTCCAGCTCCGAGCTCCTTTCTATCTAAAAATGCAGAGGGTACGCTAGTCGAGCAGGACTTAATTAAGTCTAAGAATCAGAATCTCCTGAAAATATGATCAAATTCTCAAGCCAAATGTTATTCTAGATACCTTGAATCTAGCACTTCTGAGCTGGGGGCCTTGGCACCTGTTTCTGGAAAACTCCCTCCAGGCGGTTCTGAGACACATTAAGAACCGAAGGCAGGACGAATTCTGGATGCCATCCATTCCCACCGTCCTAGGGGTCTAGACCGCCTAGCCCACTGAAGTTCTCGACAGCCCACTTCCCTTCCTCCAAGATTGGTCCTGGAGCCCTCATATCAGGTGGGGAGAAGGCCGCTCTCTCACGGCAAGGTCAGATAAGCGCCTGACGTTGCCCGGAAAATATTCAGTGTGAATGAGAACTGGTGGCAGGGAGCATTCTGGCCACGGGTCCACGGCTACACATGCAGAGCTGCCAGGAAGCGTCACTGTGCTCAACGGCGTTCTGACGCTCGGTTCCTGGTCAATCATAGGGTCCAATGTCCTGTCCCACTGCGAGGAGGGATCTGGGACCAGACGACAGGAGGGCAACACGTGAACGATTCCGGAGCATCCACACATGGCAGGAGTTATTTCTTTGCATCAACGATGCAAAGCCTGATCTGTCCCTACTTATCAGGCAAGGAAAATGACAAGAGAATGACGGTGCCATTTAACCAAGGTAAATGGCTCCCGCTGTGCAAACAAAGAGCACAGACATGAAATGTTGAACCGGGACTCTCCTTGTTAATACTGAACGTCCGCATATAGAAAGAAATGCAAAGGACTGACCAGCAGAGAGGAGCCTGGGACTCTCACACCTCCGTCCGTAACACGTCAGTCTTACCTGTGGCCTCTGGAATGAATATCAGCCACGCACCTATCCACGGGAAAGGGACCCATGCACCCAAGTAATCAAACTGGGAGAGGCTATTACATTTGAAAATAAAGCTCACAGTATTCGGGAACACAAAGGGGCATATGACCTTCGAGTGCTCTGAAGTGGTCATAACTACAGCAAACTTCACAGGCATGCGACATGTCGGTCACGCAGGGCGCCGCACTCAGAAGGCCCCACGGTTGGCTTCATGCTCTGCTGTCACGGTCTTAAAATTATTAATACTTTTTTTTTCTTTTAAGTAGGCTCCAGGCCCAGAGTAGAGCCCAACATAGGGCTCGATCCCACGACCCTGAGATCAAGACCTGAGCTGACTGAGATCAAGAGTCAGAGGCTCAGGGCACCTGGGTGGCTCAGCTAGTTGAGTGTCTACCTTTGGCTCAGGTTACCATCTTGGGGTCCTGGGATCGAGTCCCACATGGGGCTCCCTGCTCGGCACCCTGAATGGGTAATCCCCACAAAGATAGCTGCAGAACTCACAGCAGCTAGAGGGCGTTCCCCTTCATGGCTTGCCATTTTGGAGGGCTCCAAGTCGGCCTGGCCCTGGAGCTTCTTGCCCAAAAGAATGCCCCATGACTACTACTGAAAAAATGTCCTGAAATGTACTGAAAAAGAGGAACAGCCCCTTTCAAGGAATTTGAGTAAGAGGACACTGGATCATTTTTGTGAGACTCCTCAATAAATTGCCAGATAAAATGCAGGGTGTCCCGGCAAATTGGAATTTTGGATACACAACGAATGGTTTTTAGTATGAGTATGCAATATTTGGGACATATTTATAGTAAAAAATTAGTTTTTACTTATCTGAAATTCCAATTTAACCGGATGCCCTACATTTTCATTTGGTGCATCTGGCCGTTCTACTCAGGGAAAGCATCCTACTGTGGCCCTCGACTCTCTTCTCCTCTTGGCCCATCTCCTCCCTCAAGTCAGAGAACAGACCTGGACTCTAGTATAGCAGGATATTAAGCCTCTTGGATCCAGGCAGGTGAGAAATACACACACTTCGCTTCCTATCCCCCATCAGTTACTGCCACACGTCCCCACCCAGTGTCTAGCACATGCCTACCTCTGGACTGTGATGCTACCCTCCTCGCTTCCTTCCCACGGAAGACTGAAACCAGCGCCCATGGAGGGCCCACTCAACAGCCAATGTATGGCAAGCCACCGGCTACAGCATTCGTGCTTGCCTTCGCTCCTTTCTTCAACAATGGCATTAGAGACAAATGGATGGACAAGACAGACACAATCTGAGCTCACACGGGACTCAAAAAATCTAGTCTGGGGGAGAAGTCAAATGAATGAACAAGACATTTCCTAAAGCAGCGAGAGATACAGAAAATTAAGCAGAGTGATGCAACAAAGTGAAGGGGGTTGTGGGGTTGGGTGAGAGTGGGGGCTACTTTAAGCCTATCATCAAGGAGGACACCCGGAGGAGGTGGCAGGCTGGAGCCTAATGAAAACAGTTAAATATATACGCAGATCCAAGGCAGACTGCTCCAGGCAGAGAGGTGCGTAAGCTCAAAAACAATGGGGCAGAAGCGTCATATGCCCCAGGAAGACTGAAGACTAGCAAGTCTGGAGGAGGGAGAGAGGGGAACATTTACGGATGCAGGCAGAGGCCAGATAAAATGGAGGCTTGGGTCCCCAGGACATCCAGAACAACTATCTTCCTACACCTGAAGACCAGCTCCCAGAGAACCCTTTACCTACCCCTTTCACAGGACCACAGAAGTAAAAACTGTAAGGTGCCTGCACGTTGCCTCACGGGGAAGGGAAGGGCCAGGCAACATCAAGGCATCTGATTCCATCCCGAGCTGCCGTGGTCCTCACTCGCTGTAACACAGCCTGCTTCTCGCCAGGCGCTCTCCCAGCCACCTACAGTCTCACCCCACTCCTCCGGCAGTCCTGGAGATCCGTGCTGCTTTCCCATTCTGCAGATAAAAGCACTGAGGCTCAAAGAGGTCAAGCTTCAGAGCAAAGCCGCCCAGCCCTCAAGTAGCAGAATCGAAGTTCTACAATCCATGCAAGTTAGTAGCCCCTAAGCTCATATTCTTTCTGCCAGGCTACACCATGATCCTTCTGCCCAGCTGCAGGCTTTGGCCCCACACCCTACATGTCCCACTGTCCCCGTGCACGTTCACTGCTCTCAGGTCACACCACCTCCGGCAATCACCGCCTTCCCCCACCCCCATGTCCTTTCAGATCCAAGAACCTTAAAGCAATGCAAGAGCTGCTGGAGACAAAACAATGGTTTTCAACCAACTTGGAAACTTAGTTTCCACAACTCTCTCCTGACCCACGGTGGATCATTCATTTCAGACAATGAATGATGCGGTTTTAGCTTTACCACCAACCAAACACACCATTTATATGTGAGCCAAATTGCCTTGGTGAGGGATCTTATCTCTCTCACCAATGAGGCCCCCAACCCGAGGCCGCTTCCTGAAAGCTGATGGAAGAAACACTCCCAGCCTCCGTGCGAGCTGCTACCTGGCCAGGGGCCGAGAATCTGGGATAAAGTAGGCTCTGGGTAGTGACCCACACATGTAAGGGGCGGGGATCCAGAAGCCTCATTCTACGATGTCACTGTGTTCTCATCATAATGGGCCCGTTAGCTCAGCGCTTTCGTGTCCTAAAGTTTGTCAGCTGCAGTCTGAGAGAAAGGGCACAGTTCTCCAATCAGCACACACGGGCGTGTGTCCCCACTCTGCCACTCCCTGGCCCGGTGACAACCCTCGAGTCTCTTCCATGCACTGAGCCTCACTTCTCACATTAAATAATAACAGCAGCTTCCGTCACCGGGCCAGCGTGCTGAGCCACAGTGGGCTAGACTCCATGCACCTTCTGTCTGAAACGTACAAAAACTCTCCCAGGGGTTATCTGTTATTTTGCCCCCATTGGAAAGATTAAGAAACTGAGTCTCCAAGAGATGAAGTAACTTGCTGAGGGTCTCATACTGAAAAGGTAAATGAGCCACATTTCAAGTCAGGGTCAGTTTGCCCACAAAATCCAACTCTTCTCAGATTCATGACCTCCCTTACAGAGCCCCCAAAGACGCCCATTTTTGGAGAAACAGAGGCACACACAGGGAAGAAGGGGCCTGCGTGGTCCTCTGAGGCCAGACCCTGAGCAGTGGATCCCCATGTATGGGCCCAGCCTGCATGCAGACCCTGCATAGGTGTGGCCCACCCTCCACAGACAGCCTGAGCCGGCCGTGCCTGCGTCACCATCAGGCAGACTCCCCAGCCTTTCTACAGCCTTCTTCTGCAAGATCTGCAAACACCCTTCCCCAAACGTGGCCAGGCCCACAGAGGGTCCCAGGACTCCGTGCAAGTGAGACAGCAGTCAGAACTTCTAACGCGCCAGCTTGGGCTACGGCAGCCCCCCCGCCTCCCCCAGACCGAGACAGTACCCTGCCTCTCGTTGCTCTTAATTTAGAATTCATTCTGTCTCTCCTTCCATGAAAGATAAACCAATAGCTGCCCTTCACAGCTGTTTTCTCCGCGGTCATTCCTTCTCGCCGCCCCAGCTACTCTTTCTTTGGGGATTTGAGCAATGTAATGTTAGTACTATCAGTTTCATTCGGTCCCTCCAAGGTAGTCTGCCGGGACTGGGGAGGCAGCCAAGCCGATTGCCCTTAACCGTTTGTGCCCTGTGCAAGCCAGCGGGGGCCGGGAACGAAGGACATTGAGGGCAAGGTTCCAAAAAAGAAAAAAAACAAACAAAAAAACCTTCTAGCACTGAACCTGTGGAAAGTAGACAAGGAAGAATGAGGATGGCAGCAACTAGGAGCATGCAAATCAACTAAGAGCAGACCGGGGCCAGTGGCCCGCCTCCGATGGGATGCTCAGTTGTACAAACACACAGAGTAGATGCGCCCAGTGAATTATGTGCCGGTCAAGAGGGAGTCCGCCCCTTTTGAATTTTACGTAGCTCTGTTTGGCAATTTCATTGCAGACAGGCCTCAGAGGCCCTCTATGCGGGACGGAAAGCATTCCTACACCATGGATTGGGGGTAGGGAAGATAGACATGGGGTTCCTGAGAAGTGAGCGAGCAGCCTTCAACAAGCGTTAACTCACAGCAACCCTGAAAGGTAGACACACCGATCACTGGTTTTCAGGAGAGTGAACTGGGGCTTCTTGGGATTTTGGTAACTTGCCAAAGACCGGGCAACTGAGAAGTTAAAGTGGCCTAGTTTAGAATCTAGGTGAAACTAGTGGTTCTCAAGCCGCGGTGACTTTGATCCCTGGGGAACATCGGCAATGTGTGGAGATCTGTTTCGTCGTCGCAGCTGAGATGCTGCTACCAGTGGGCAGAGGCTAGGGAGGCTGTTAACGGTCTACAAGCCACAAGACTGCCTCTGCAACAAGGAATGACCCAGCCCACGTGCCAACAGGGTCATAGGCGAGAATACTGGGTCCAACTGACTCAAAGCCCGCATAGCCATGAGGGGCGGGGAGGCCACCAAAGGAACACAAATCATTCAAAATAAATGTTAAAATTGCACATGATGTTTGATAATTGTCATTTCTGATTGGGGCGGCCTTGGTGCCTCCCCAGATTAATGGGGCACTTGGAGGAGAGAATTTCCAAGGCCCCATGGAGGGTTTCCACACATAGTTATAATGGTTTGTCTTGTAGAAACCATGTAGACAAATCCTCAGGCAAAGCCTTAAGATTTCATCTTCAAGTCCTTCCCTGGCCTGAATTAAATTTTCTCAACCTGTGGCATTTTTTTAAATGGTGAAAATGGGAAAAAAAAAAAAAGCAAAAAAAAAAAACTTTCCCTGCATGGAAAATGAAACATTTTCACGTGTGGTCAAGAAGACCTCACCTAGAACTCTTCAGACGCCTATGGGTTTCATCAGCCCCGCGGGCTGGAGTCACCCTGACGGTTGCCCAGGCTCTCCTTCCGCAGCACCCAGGCACCCCCGTGCAGATGTGGACAGGGCATTTCCTTCTCTCCTTGGAGGAGACTGCCAACTTAGAGACCGGGAAGACAAATCACCTGCAAACAGATTAAGGCTGGAGAAAGGAGTGCTCACACAGAGGTCTGGAAACAGAAGGGCCCATCCAGTGAGGTAAGCCACACCCACCTTTGTGATCTAATCCCCCCCCACCTAAAACCCCACAGAGCACTTGTTAAAGTTAAACCCCCATCCTGGCAAAGGGGGGCTCTTCTTGATTGGGCTCCGTGCAGCCCACCCCAGATCCCCCCCACAGACCGCCCCCTGACTCCCCGCAGAGCCATAGGCCATGCCAGGACTCTGGAAGTTTCCTTGAGTCACCCTGACTCATGGGCCTGGGCAGTCCATGTCCTTTCATCCGTGTTCCTATAGCACTGGGGTTTTCCTCGTGATAGTGCCGGGTTCGGCTGCCTGCCAGAAGCTTACATTCCTCAGGCACTGAGCTTTTCCCTTACGTGTTACCGCCCCCCACACTGGTGGATGGCGGAGCTACTTCAGTAAGATGCCTTAATGAAGAAGCGGCCGTGGGGACTTGTCACAAGTGATGATAGATACCAAATAACTCGATGATCCTTTCATGCCACGAGGCTTGGGAGTCAGAAAGCTTCGGCTCATACCTCAACTATGCCATTTACTTTATGCCTGGGACTTAACCTCTCTAGCCCTCAGTTTCCTTATCTGCAAAATGGGGGATGAAAAGCAATGCTCATCTGGTGGTAGGATTATGGCAAGGATCAATGAGATCATGCATAACAAAGCATTTAATTAGCACTAGGCCTGGAGAAAACACTCCCTTTCAAAAAAAAAAAAAAAAAAAGCCTCTTTTCTGGGGAATGATGATACCATGGTCAGTAAGCGGCATTTTGCTTTAGTTCCACACCCATGAACAGAGAATTCAACAGACTCACCCAGAACCCCACAGCCCCCTTCTCCTTTGCCACCAGGGGGAGAGGGCTTTGCAACAGGGTTCGGCATGCTGCCTGTGGCCGAGCTTGGCTCTCAGATGCCCTCAGAAACCAGCCGCTGATTGAAGGAAAGAGAAGGTCCCACACATTTTCTAGCAAGGGCAAGCCAAATGTAAGCAACGATTGGGGTAGCTGAGACGTGGGGGAAAGCCATGAAAATGGGCACGATCTGTCCTGGAAGAAAGAGAACCTTATGTTCTTCAAGGACATGCTCTTTTCTTGGGCATTACCAGTTTCCCGCAAAGAAAGCCATTCCATCCCTATTTAAGGGAATGAGTTGAAGCAAAATTACAAAACGCTGTTTCTGGAGTCCTACTGCCCCTTCCCTCCTCCTCCCTCCCTTGTGGCCCGGCCACCCCTGCCCGCACCCCGCTCCCTGGGACCACCTTCTCTGGTATCCGCTGCCGGCTTCTCGTGAGCGCTCGGGGGAGGCAGGGGGACGTAACCGGACCAGGCAGGCGATGCTATCAGCTGCCCCCGGTGACTGGCACTTTGACTAAAAGCCTCCTCCCTCCTCCTGCACTGTGATTGAGTTTCCCCCTCTGGGCCCCCGCCCACCCTTCTCCTTAGGGCCGTGTCAGTGCCAAAGCGCCAAAGCGCCCGGAGCTCACCCACCCCCAGCCTCGCACCTGCGAATGTGAAGCAGCCAGCTTGTCTGAATTAGGAAATCTCTCCCAGTAGGGCAGGCGGCCCCGTCAGCCCTGGGCGGGCTTGGGAGCGGGACCAGGGGGAGCTGTCTGCCGGTGATTCCATGTCCTGAGTCTCTGGGATTCGGGGGTTCAAACGCCCCGGGAGGAGAGAGAAGCCTTAACACTGATCTCTCCACTGATAGATATCTGGGTCGTGTTAAAGGCAGTCCTGGGTGCTGGAATCTGAAGGAAGCAGGAGGCCCCACGAACGCAGAGCAGTTTTCCTGCCCTAGAAAAATAGTGAGGAGGGAGACCAGTGCTCTCAGAGGAGTTGGGGGCCTAAAAGTGTCGCCACGAAACCCCTACCGCTGGTAATCCGCAGGCAAAGGAAGCCTCCGGGGGAGGGGGTTTGCCCAGGACAGAACCGAAGCCTCTGCTTGCAACCTTCGCCCAAAAGCCTAAAGAAGCTGCACCATCAGATACAATGTTTACTTCTTACCATTTCCCCCAGACTCCTCACGCCAACGGACTTGTCAGCCAGCCAGTGGGGCCACTTAGAAAAATGGCTGAGCCCATGCTAAATCACTGCCGAGAACGGCTTGAGCACGGCCCTGCTTTATTTGCCAAAAGCAGGTCAGCAGCAATCGACCCAAATTCCAACAGAAAACCTACCCATTTCACAAATCTGATATTTTCATTTTATTTCCACATGACAATAAACTTAGAACTGACGCCTCCAAGGAGAAAATAAACCAACATTTGTTGAGATCCTACCATGTGCTGCCTGTCCCATACACCACCTCATAGAATCTGCACGTTGCGGGGGGGTGGGAAGGGGGGGAGACGGGGGGGGGGAATGGGGGGAGAGTTTGTCTCTCTCCCCATTAACCCCAAAATCGCATGGCAACCTGGGAACTGCTTTTCCCTCTGCAGCCGTCAGCAGGCTCCGAGCACTATCAGATTTTCCCCCCAAATCCTTCTTGATTTTATGCTACCTACCCATCTAACTTCTACAACATTTCAAAACACAGCATAATTACCACCTCCTCCAGGGGGCCCACAAAGAGGCAGAGTCTCCTCTGTGCTCCCTGCCCACAGCTTTGATTGTGTTTTCTTTTGAGTCTCTCTGTTAAAGACTATTTTAGTTTATTTTGGTATCTGCAGCCCTCCTTACCCGCACAGGTGGGATAAGTAAGGAAACTATGATTTACAAAATCGAACAGTATGTACCCAGCTCCCGGGCCCGGATGCTCACCCGGGCTAACCGCCGCAAAGCCTCGGTGCTCATGTCCGGGTGTGAAGCCCAGCGTGATTCTGAACCTCCCCTTCCACAGGCTACTGGAAGGAGTCGGTGGTTCTGTGATCTCTGTGACACAGACATGTCCCAAGGCGGCAAACTACAACCTCAAACACATCCTCCCCTACCAACGGCACCCCGGAGCGACTGTTAAATTGTATCCTACCACACAGGCGGTAAATCAGCAACAGTGTCGATTCGGAAAGTTTTCATAGGCTAGCCTACAAAGGTAATCAACCTGGTTCCTGAATTCCAAGTGATTAATTCATAGAATTTGAGCTCCCGAAATGTTCTCTGTGCTTGATGAACTTGACTCGAACAAGATTCCCTTGACCGATCTTCATAAAGATCCGACAGAGTGATGTTATTTTCATGCCCGCTTTGGGGGTGAGGAAGGTGAAGCCAAGAGTAAGGGATTCGTCCAAATTCACAGGCTATAAAGCCACAGAGTCTAGATCCAAGGGACCCTTAACCTCTATGCAAAATTCTACCTTCCTGAGATATTATACTTTATTCAGAAGAAGGCTAGAAAATGTTCTCTGGAAAAGATCCAAGAGAAAATCTAATATAGCTTCCATTAAATTTGGATGAGAGAAAGCAGGCCCTTCTTTATAACCTATTTACTCTTAGTTCGTACGTAATTCTAACAAGTTGCCTTGCTTCCCCATCAACACACACAAAATGCAGCAAACTATAAAGAGGTAGGTAAGCTGTTATATATTAGCTAACAGCCTAATATAGCAGAGAAAAAGAAAAATCGACATATAATGGCAGGCTGAAAATGCACAGCCTGGGGATACAATGGGGATATTTTGTACAATGGGGATATTTGTACAAAAGCAAAAGCTCTAGAATCACTCTTTCAACACAAGACCTGACAGATGTCCATCACCATGACCTCCAACATTACCAAGAAAACAGCAAGTTTTCTATTATATTCTATTTAAGAAGGCAGGCATGAATGTACAAGACACATTTGACAAAGATTTCCATCAACAAAGTTAAGATACAAAGAGTTTTTTATTTTAAGGGAGTGAATTCGTGGACTATAGTCAGAATTTGATATATGCCATATAGCATATGTTGAATAGAATTAAATAAAAATAAAACTTACATGGATGATGATTTTCTAGACCAAAAAAAAAGAGAAAGTATTTAGGGATAATTACCTGAAGTCTTCAGCTGGGCATTTAATGACGATTGCTAGGCCGAAAAGAAAGTTTCACCCAAAAGAAATGGTCCGCACAGCTGAAGGCATCTCAATGTACCTATAAAAGTGGGTAAGGAAGGAAAAAGAACAGTTTGATCAGGTAGGGGATTTCAAAAAGATTGTGAAGGGAAACGTCACAGCATATATGTAGAGGGGATTCTAACGCTTTACTGGATGATTCTGGTGTCAGTCGTCGATGGTATCTTCGTATGTTCATTTTTAGGTACTAAATTTTATGGAAACTTTGAAATAGAAATTATGATTAAAAAGAATACTGGCAAACATGCGTGAGGGAAGCTATGGAAAAGGGGCTGAAGCAGAGGAAAAGGATTAACACCTAGATTATGAAGCACTATGTCGGCTTCTGTAGGACAGTTTGAGCCTTACCCTGTTTTTGCAGACTTAACCGTAGAGAGAAGGGTTTTTTAGGATCTCCATGTACTCACTTCTGATACAAGAAATGTTCTGAGTTCAATGTTCTTGGCTTTTACAATTGTCCATTGTACCACTTGTATTTTAGACTTTAGCTCCATTATAGGATGAAAACTAGCCACTGATTCTTATAGGGGTTTATACCGAAATAGGATTTAATCTGAGAGGCCCCTTCCTACCATTTCCCCCCCTCCCCGGTCCCTCAGCCCTTCCAACCCATCCCGGTGGCTCCTCCTGTGTCTACACATCTTTTCATCAAACTTAAACCACAGCCCACCCCATCTGGTAATCGGGGACATTGGAAATGACATCTGAATGTTCCAGATTCCTTGGTACTTTTACTTTCAAAATTGAGAGATGCCTGGGTGACTCAGTCAGTTAAGCGTCTGCCTTTGGCTCAAGTTATGATCCTGGGGTCCTGAGATCAAGGCCTGCTTCTCCCTCTGCCTGCCTCTCTCTCTCTCTTGCTCTCTCTCTTTCTCTGACAAATAATTAAAATCTTTAAAAAGAACTAAATAAATTTGAAATTGATTAACAAAATAGGATGTCTATATACCCAAAATATGCGTAAGATACAAAGAACCCTAAACTAATGAACACCCATGGACTCACCTTGTAGTTTCAGAAAATGAACAATAAAATGGTCTCTGAAATCCCTTTTGGTGCTTTTGAGATACCGTCCATTCCTTCCTCACCAATGTAGCCATTATGCTGAATCTTGCTGTTCTGTATCATTTTACCACATCGTTTATATGCATACAGGCCGTTTCGTTTTGCTTATTTTTACATTTTAACGATGTGAATGATACAGTATGTATTCTTCTAACACTTGCTTTTGGGATTTTTCTTTTTGTACCTCAATATTACTTTCTTGGAGTTCAACCAGGTTTCTGCACTTAGCTATAATTCATGCTGTAAAATCTGCTATTGTACAACTATCCACACTTATCCATCCTATTACTGACGACGTTAGAGTTATTTTCAACTTTTGTTATTACACGTACTGCTGTCATGAACATTCTTGCTTATTCCTCCTGGTTAAACATGCAGGAATTTCTCACAAAACACCTCCTCTCCCATTACTGTAGAATGTTCTAGTTTTCTCCTTGTCTAGTCCCATGAGGTTTTATTAGTTTCTTACATAGTCAAAGATTGCTTATATTAAGCCACATATTTTCACACCCTTAATTTGCTCTTGTATCTCCAATCTTCCTTCTGGGATCATTTTCTATGTGTTTATGTTATGTTCTTGATATTTTACTAATTTAGGATAAGTCTATTAGGGGAAAAAAGTTTGTCTTTATGTTTGTATGAAACATCTTTCATTTGTCCCCCATTTTTATAAAAGATATTTTGCTGTGTATATCATTCTAGTTTGTCGATTGCTTTTCCATAGCCCACAGAATTATATTTTTTCTCTTGCTATTAAGTAGTAGTGTAAGTCTGACTGTCATTCAAGATAGTCAATACGTTCTCTCATGCTTCTTAAAGATTCCTCTGTCTTAGGTAATATCTCATTTTTCTAAGACATTTCTAGATGCGGGTTTGTTCTCTTTTGCCCAAAATTCACCTGGGTTTTCGTTGTCTGTGCACTGATGTCTTTCAAAGTTCCTGAAAATTGTTAACCGTGTCAAATATTACTGCTCTCCTAACTTTTCTCTTCTCCTTCTGAAACTTGAATAAATGAGACCTACACTGGAAGATTTCAGTCTACCCTGCATGTGTGTATGTAATCAGCATTAGTCAGGTACAATTTACACAAGAGAAGATTCACCGATTGCATGTGTGTCTTTCAGTGAATTTTGAAAAATGTACACAGTTATGTGACCACAATCATGATATTACAGAATATATCCATCACCACCAAAAGGTTTGTGGCCCTTTGCAGTTAATCCCCTACTCTGCCCCTTGATGCTTTGAAACCACTGATCTGCTTTCCATCACTATCATTTTGCCTTTGATAGAATTTCACAGAAAGGGAAAATTTCACATACTATCTATATTCTTTTGTGTCCATATTCTTTTCCTTACCATAATGCTTTTGAAATTAATCTATGTCATGTGTATATCAGCGTTACCTTATCAAAGGTAAGGTTCCTCTTACCTTTTTATTTAAGAAGAATCCCTTTTCATTGTTATACTACAATATGTTTATCTATTCACTCATTGATGAACATGTGCGGATTGGTAGTTTTTAGCTATTACGAAAACAGCTGCTCTCAACATTCAAGTACAAATCTTTGTGTGAATACATGGTCCATTTCCATTGGGTAAATTGTTTTTCTAGAGTGCCTGTGCCATTTGGCATTCCCAAGGTAATACAGGAGAATTCCTATTGCTGCACAGCCTTACCAACATTTGCTCTGGTCAGTCATTTTAATTTTAGCCATTCTAATAATGCATAGTGGTATTTCACTTCATTATGGGTTTTTTTTTTTTAAGATTTTTATTTTTAATTAATCTCTACACCTGATGTGGAGCTCGAGCTTAAAACCCGAGATCATTCTGGATTTATTCTGGATATAAGTACTTCATCAGATCTCTGTTTGGCACGCATTTTCTCTGGTTTATTGATTGCCTTTGTGTTTTCTTAACAATGTCTATTTAGGAACCAAAGCCTTTAATTTTGATGAAGTGTGACTTATCATTTTTTTCCTTTTATGGTTTTATGTCCAAACTCTGAGATCTTTGACTACTCCGAGATCACAAAAAATCTGTTTTCTTCTAGATGTTTTGTCACCTTTGCTCTTGTATCTAGATTTGTTTTCCGTTTTGAGTTGATTTGGTGCAAACTGTGACATAAGAGTTAAGGTTCACTTTTTTTAATATGGATATCCGATGGATCAAGTAAGCATTGTTGAAAAATTGGTCCTTTCCTCGTTAGATTACCTCGGCAACTTTGTAAAAAATTAATGAGTGGGTCTATTTCTAAATTCTCTATTGTGTCTTATTATTCTCTATGTTTATCCTTATGCCAATAGCACACTGTCTTGACTACTTTAGATTTATAGTCAGTCTTTAAATCAGATTGTGACATTTTCCCCCATTTGCTCTTTTTCAAAATTTTTCCATCTATTCGACATGATTTGCATTTCCACATGGATTTTAGAATTTGCTTCTCAACTTCTACTTTTGAAAAAGCTTGCAGGGACTTTTAGGTTGCCAAGAACATACAGATAGGTCAAATTTTGGAAGGTTGATTATCTCAAGTATAGTAAGTTTTTCAATCTATGAGCACAGTTTTTATATTTATTTTGTTTTTCTCTAATTTCTCTTGGTAATATTTTGTCATTTTTAGTGTATAGATATTACATACATATATTTTAAAATTATCTATAAGTGCTTTATATATTGATAATATTTTAAATATTTTTTAAATTTCCATTTCTGATTGCACATTGCTAGTATGTAGAAAGACAATGGATTTTTTTTGTTTAGCAAGCACTTATTAATTCTAGAAATATCTCTAAATTCTGTAGGATTTTCTACGAATTATGTTCTCTGTGAATAAGGACAGTCTTATTTCTTTATTTTCAGTCTGTGTGACTTTTATTTCCTTGCTTTGCCTAGTCTACACTGGCTGGGACCTCCCGAGTAATATCAAATAAAAATGATGGTAAGAATGAATAGCCTTATCTATTATCAGTCTTAGAAAGCATTCACCATTAAGTATGATGTTAGCTGGAGGGATTTTATAATAGATGTCCTTTATCATGTCGAGAAAGTTCTCTTCTATTACTAGTTTCCTAAGAATTTTTATCATGAATCTATATGAAACTGTATCAATTTTTTTCAGTATCTATTGAGATGACCTTTTTTTGTGCTCTGTTAATAGGATGAATTACAATGTTTTTTTGAATGTTAAACCAACCACGTCTTCCTGGCACAAACTCCACCTGGTAATGATGTCTTATTCTGTTTATATATTGCTAAATTTGATCTGCTAAAATTTGTTAAGCACATTCGCATCTATGTCCATGCAGGGAATCAATCTGTAGTTTACTTTTCTTGTGATGGATTGATACTGTTTGGTCTCGAAGTCATGCTGGCCTCATAGAGTGAGTGAGGGGATGTACCCTCCTCTTCTATTTGCTTAAGAGTTTGTGTAGAATTACTCACATAGACAGATAAGCCCTCTGGGCCACGAATTTTCTGTGTAGGAAGGTTTTTCACCATAAATTCACAATTATTTAATAGATATAAAGCTGTTCAGCTTAGTTATTTCTTTAGTGAACTCTGGTAGATTGTGTCTCTCTAAGAATTTGTCCATTTCATCAAAGTTGTGGAATACTTTGGCATAAAGTTGTTCATGGTATTATCTTATTATCCCTGTACTCTTTGCATGGCATCTGTCAATATTTTATCATTCCAGCTGTTAACTTGAGTTTTTTATTTTGCTTCTTGATCACCCTGGCTGGTGTTATATCAGTTTTATTTTCCTTTTCAAAGAACCAGCTTTGGGTGTTATTGGTTTTTAGATTTATCAGTTTTATTTACATTTTCAAAAAACCAGATTTGGGGTTTATTGATTTTCCTCTATTGTTTTTCTATTTTATAGATCTCTGCCTATAATATTTTTTTTCTGGCTTTCTTTGGGTTTCATTTGGTCTTCTATTTCTATTTTCTTAAGGTGGATACTTAGATCTTTGATGTTGGGACCTGTCATTGTCTTCTAACGTAAGTATATTGGCTTGCTAGGGCTGCCATAACATGGGACTGTAGAGTGGGTAGCGTAAGCAACTGAAATTTATATTCTCACAATTCTGGAGGCTGGAAGATCAAGATTAAGGTGTAAGTGGGGATAGTTCCATCTGAGGCCTCTCTCCTTGGCTTGCAGATGTGTCCTCACATGGTCTCCCCCTGTGTGTCTGTGTCCTAATCTCCTCTTCTTGCAAGGATGCTGATCCTATTGGATTAAGGCCCACTCTAATGGCATCGTTTTAACTTAATTACCTCTTTAAAGACACTATCTCCAAATGTGGTCAAATTCTGAGATCCACAAGATTCGGACTTCAACCTATGAACTGGAATGGGAAGTGGGGAGGAGACACAACTCTGCCCACAGCAGGAAGTATGCAATGCCGCACATTTCTGTCCAAATGTTTTAGCTGCCTACCTCAAATTTTGATATGTTGTATTTTTTTTTAATTCTGTTCAAAACAAATTCAAATTTCCCTTGTGACTTTGTCCTTGACCATGGTTTATTTAGAACAATTTTGTTTACTTTCCAAATATTTGGAGAATTTTTTTTCAGACATCTTTCCCTTCCTTACTTGTAGTTGCATGTTCTGTAGGCAGAAAATGCACTTTGTATGATTTCAATGGCTTAACTTTATTGAGAGGTGTTTTGTTCAGTATTATGGTACATCGTGGGGATTGTTCCTCATACACTTGAATGTGTGTCTTTCTGGTTTTGATGATTTCTAAGTGTCACTTGGGACACTTTGGTTGATGGGGTTGTCCAAGTCTTCCATATCCTTATCGATGTCCTGTCCACTTGTTCATTCAGTTCCTGAAATATTAGTGTTGCAATCTCCAACAATAATCATGGATTTGCCTATTTCTCCTTTCAGTTCTAATAGTTTTTGTGTAATGTATTTCAAAGCTCTGTTCTCATGAGCATGCACGTCTGGGATGTTATATCATCCTAATGAGATGACGGATTAATCAATATGAAAATGACCCTTTTTATCACTGGTGATATTCCTTGTTCTGAAATTTTCTTTGTCTGATATTAACAGACCAATCCTAGTAGTTTGATTAGTGTTTGCACGGGATATATTTTTCCATCCTTTTGTTTTTAAACTATCTGGATCATTATATTTGAACTGTGTTTCTCATGGACGACATATAATCAGGCATTGCTTTAGTTAATCCATGACTACCCATCTTTTGGTTGGAGTATTTACGTCATTTACAGCTCAAGTAATTATTATGTAGTTGACTTTAAAGCTGTCATCTTGCTATTTGATTCTTATTCTGTCTGCGTTTTCTTTCTATCTTTATTCTCTCCCTGCTTCTTTTACTATTTTTATGCCTTTATCTCCACTTTTGGTTTCTTACCTTTGGCTCCTTGATTTTACTTTTTTTTTTGGTTGCTGTAGGGTTTACAACATCCATCTCTAGCTTAGCACTGATCATATTTAAATAATGTTATAACACTTCACTTATCATGCAGGAACCTTAACAACAGTATATTTTCTGCCTCTCCTACCCTTTATGCGATGGCTGTCACCTCTTTAAATATATATTTAAAGATATTTAAATAAATATATAAACCAGAGCACCTGGGTGGCTCAGTCAGTTAAGTATCTGCCTTCGGATGAGGTCATGATCTTGGAGTCCCAGGGTCAAGCCCCTCATCGAACTCCTCATTGGGCTCCCTGCTCAGCAGGGATTCTGCTTCTCCCTCTCCCTCTGCTCCTCCCCTGACTCATGCTCTCTCTCTGATCCTCAAATAAGTAAAATCTTTTAAAAAAACATATACTGTAAACCTAACAATGCATTGATACTTTTTAAAAAATATTCATGCTTTCCCAGGACGCTTGGGTGGCTCAGTTGGTTAAGCGGCTGCCTTCGGCTCAGGTCATGATCCCAGGGTTCTGGGATCAAGTCCCACATCGGGTTCCTTGCTTGCCAGGGAGACTGCTTCTCCCTCTGCCTCTGCCTGCCACTCTGCCTGCTTGTGCTCTCTCTCTCTCTGACAAATAAATAAAATCTTAAAAAAAAAAAAATTCATGCTTTTAAGTAACCAAAAATGAGAAATATCTTTTTACCGTTTTTTAATAGTTTTCCCATCTTTTTCTGGGACTCTAGTTATACTTATTTTAGACCAGTTGGCATTTTCCCACTTATCATTAATTCTCTGTTCCCTTTTTAGAGGGGGGGAGTCTTTTATTTTTATTTTTTCCTGTGTATTTCACTTTGAATATTTTCTAACACCATGTATTGAGGTTCCCTGTTCTTTTCTTCCACAGTGTCTAATCTTCTATTAATACCATCCAGTCTATCATTTTTCCTTTCAGAGATTTTTCATTTCTTAAAGTTTCATATGAGTCGTTCTCCTATCTTCCATTTCTCCCCTTGCCACGCTCATGTTTTCCTCTACCTTCTTGAACACGTGCAGCATCATCACTGTCTTCATTGTCCTTCTTTGCTATTTCTATCCTGTCCTTTGGGGATATGTTTCTACTCAATGACTTTTATCTTGGCTATAGTTAATATTTTCCAGCTTCTTACATGCCTATTAAATTTGATAGGATGCCAGACATTATAAAATTTAAATTGTTGGTTGGCTGAATTTTTTTCCTTTAAATATTGTGGATTTTAGGGGGCACCTGGGTGGCTCAGTTGCTTAAACAACAGATTCTTGATTTCAGCTCAGGTCATGATCTCAGGGCTGTGGGATCAAGCTCGATGTGGGGCTCTACGTGCTCAGGGCAGAGTCTGCTGGAGAGTCTCTCTCTCCCCTGCCCTCTCTCTCTCGCTCTCTCTCTCTCTCGCATACACATGTGCTCTAAAATAAATAAATAATTTAAAATAAATAAATTTCATGGGTCGTATTCTGGTTTACAGTTAGGTTGCTTGGAATCAGTTGCATGCTTTTAAAACTTGCTTTTAGGCTTTGTTAGGGAAGGTGCAGGGTAGCTTTTAGTCTATCATTAATTTAGATCCATTATTAAGGTGATGCCCTTTTGAGGACTTATCTGATGTCTCGTGTATCATGAGGGCTTTCCACTCCACTTGGTGGGAACCAAATTATTCCAGTCCTTGTTGAGTGCTGAGAGTCCCTGTCTGCCTATTGCTCAATGTCTAAAAACTGTTGTTTCTTGTGTTTTGCCTGGTTTTCTAGTTGTTTAAGTATAAAAATCTGGAACCTGTCACTCAGTTCTGACTGAAAGCAGAAATATCTAACCCTTGAGTTTCAAATTTCGATTACTTTTAATTTCTAGAATATCTGATTCTTTTACAAATCTTTTTGTTCTGTATTCAGTTTCAGGTTTTTCTTTTATATTTTGAAATTTAACAAGGTTTTTTTGTGTCTGATAATTTCAATATCTGAAATCTTCAAGAATCCAATGTATCTCTGTGTCTGCTAGATTTCACTCAAGGTAGTTCGTTTCTTTGTGCATTTTGTAATTTTTTTTTATGGCAAGTTGATTTTTTCCCCACAATTTAATTAAGAATGAGGATAAATTCTTCCAGATGGAATCAGTGTTTGCTTCTGCCAGGGATTTATGGAAATTGCCAGAATCACTTAAGCTAAATTCTCAAACTGAGATTTTTGTAGACTTCTCAGGTGGCAGGTTTGGGAGGCAGCAAACAGGCAAAATGTCTAGCTTGTTACAATTTTTCAGGGAATATTCCCATCTCCTCAATTTGAGTCCAAGTTTTTTGTCTGATAGTTATTTTTTGCACTCCCCTGCAGATGTGGGAGGTGGCTTCTCACCCTGAAAATGATATATTTCTTTAGAATCCCAACTGTATGGAAGGTGTCACCTACTCAAAACTCCAGCTTGAGTGAATTTTGAGCATCGAGTCCTACCCATGTCATTTGAAACTATATAAGCAATGGCCTAAGTCAACACCTAAATCAAAAGCCAGATAATAGGGGTGCCTGGGTGGCTCAGTCAGTTAAGCATCTGCCTTTGGCTCAAGTCATGATCCCAGGATCCTGGCATCGAGCCCCGCATTGGGGGGGGGGGGGTCCTTGCTCAGCAGGGAGCCTGCTTCTCCCTTTCCCTCTGCTCCTACCCCTGCTTGTCCCAGATAATGAGTTCCATCTACTTTTCAAAGATACCACATTCTTTTTTTTTTTTTTTTTTGCCTTATGTTCTTTAATATTTTGTGTCATCATGTATGCATTTGGGAATTTAAAAAAAACACATTTGGTCCAATATTTCTGTTTTCAGCGACAGAGCCTGTCTAGATGCCTGGTTCATCATACCGGCAGAAACCTAAGTATCACCATATTCTTAATCTTGACTGTAGTGTGTTTGATGATAATATTTCAGTGAAGTCAATTTTAGCATCCTTTTCCTTTATATCTGCTATCCTTGCTTCATACTGCATGATCAGGAAAAAAAATCCATCATCTGTTTGCCTAATATTTTATAGCTTCATTTTTTTTATGTAACGATTTAATCATTTGGAGTTTATTTTCTAAAAGATCCAAATTTATATTTTTCAAAATAGTTAACCACTCATCTTGGCACTTTACAGTGAGCAATTTGTTTCTGGTTTGTGCTATTATCTGTATATCCTTAATTGTCATCTAGGCTGTTATCTGTTTCTGCACTATCCATATTGGTTTGTGGAACCATCCTCCGGTCCTTGCAGCCGTGTTCAGTTTCCGTAAATATTTACGATATTTATGTACCCTCTGGCAGGGTAAGCTTCCCTACTTATTCTTTCCTGCAATTTTCCTTTCTTCTTCAATGAACTTTGCAATGGTATTTGGAAGCTCACAGCAAGATTTAGATTGAGAAGTCATCAAAATGTATAAGTTCATTGGCAAGATCTGATGTTGGACTCAATCACAAAGGAACTGTACTAAATTCTCACACTAGTCCTCTCATGAGGGGTCATTTTTCACTACCCCATGAAGAAAAGTCAGCCATCCCATGACTTTGGTGGTCAGTCTTCAGTAACACAGAGTCATGTGGTCAGTTTGTCATAAAACAGTCTCATTCCAGAAGTTAAAATGTTGTTTCATAGCATACCTTACATTCCAGTCTTCATCCATATTGACACCTGTCCCCTGTCACCCCTAGCCAGGGCCTACGACGAGGCAGAAACCCGTGGACGGGACAGTGGTGTGTGCTCCGCTTTTTCCCTCTTCCTGGTTCACCCCTCCCTCTGCAAATGCGTGCAGTGCTGACCCCTCCAGGGCTGGCTGGATGAAACACAGGGGGACATAAGGAAAGTTCTTACTGACCTGGCACTGTGAGAAGCTGGCCTTGGGTTCTGGGCGTAGCTTATGTTTTTACCTGATTCATTCTCTTATGGGACATTTTCATGATCCCTTAGAATCCATCTCTGGACCGTCAGTAGGGGTCTCTCTCTTTCTTTCGTGTGCTGAGATGCTTGGCTTTTCCAGATGACCATTTCCTCCTTCTGTAGTCCCCCAGAAGCTAGCACCCCCTTCAGCCTCTCTCCACGGAGTTCCAGTTGCCTTCACAGTGAGTCCTTTCAAACGAGTCTGTAGATAAGTTCACATCTGGTTTCACACAAGACCCAACTCCGGTCCACAGAAATATTTTCTTTGCCCGGACACACTCAGGAAGCGCTCTGCATTCAAAGCAGCCTCCTTGCATTGGCTCTCCCACCCACCCCTGTCCCCTCATTTCTCCCCCTTTACCTCAAATAGAGGAGTCAGGCACCGGCCACTGTCGTTCTTACTGAAGGAGACATATAGGAAATTTGTTACATGTTTTTGTTGACCTGAAGTGATCTACACCACACACAAACACACTCCTTGCTCCGTATGAGGAAGTAAAGTGTTCTCAGCAAAGTTCTTTTTTAAAAAAACAAAAAAATTTCCTTCAAAATCCCTGTCCTGACTCATTTATACCCTTGAAACCTTTAAGAATCATCTAACCAGTGTCGATCAGCCTCTTCGAAACTCTTTAAGGTGGTCTCTTTGGCATGTAGTACATTTGGGGGGGGGCTATTAGTTCTAGTACATTTCTACTGCTCTACCTGGCCTTTTCTCCTTATGGATCTTGGCGTGTAGATGTGCTCTCCATTTGAAATCGTGTTCTTGAAGTCTTCGAATATTATCATAAAATTATTTCTCTTTCAATTCAGGCAATATTTACTCTTATATTTAGGGGATTTTTTTCCTAATGTTTATTCATTTTTAAGTAATCTCTACACCCAGCGTAGGGCTCAAACTCATGACCCCAAGATCAAGAGTCCCATGCTCCTCCCACTGAGCCAGCCAGGTGCCCCCATTTGGGGAATATTTTCGATGTTTTCAAATTATATAAAAATTTGCTAAATTTACCTTAATCGAAATCTAATGTCCTGGTCTATTGTAAAAGTTTTTTACTTAAAGTCTAGTTTTTTATTTTTTTATTTTTTTATTATGTTAGTCACTATACAGTACATCATTAGTTTTTGATATTGTGTTCCATGATTCGCTGTTTGCATATAAGTCTAGTTTTTTAAAATATTATAGACTCCATGCCTCTCTTTTGCTACTACTTATATAGAGCTTCTTTTTTATACTTTCCTTTTCATCCTTTTTCAATGTTACATCTGAAGCAAGTTTTATGTAGACAAGATAAGGTTGGATCTTGGTTTTTCCCTCCATTCCATCAGTCACTGCATTTTGGAGAGTTTAACCTACTACATGTAATCAGTGATAAGGATTTCTGCCATTTTTCTCTTTCATTTCTATATACCTTATATTTGTTTACTCCAGTACCATATTCTTCGTGGAGTTTCCTTGATTTTGTTGTGAACTGTTTTCTCTTCTTTATTTTCTATATATTTTTGAATATATATATATATATATCCCTATACTTATTTTAGATATTTAGTTACTTCTTAAACGTCATGCAGATTATAATTGATCTTCTAAATTTATAACAATCTAGTTTGGACTGATAATATTTTAGCTTCAAAACACACATACAAAAGCTTCTGCTCCAATGAACTACGTATTGCCTTCATGCCTCGACCAGAAATAAGAAAAGTCGCCTTTGAAAATGGTGTTAGGCCAGGTCAGGAAGTGAGGTGAAGGGTGAACATGTCACACAGGCGCTTCGAGAATGATGTGTTTGATCCTCATACTGAGGCTCAGATCACTGAAAACTGTAACTACACCTGCTCCGAGAAGCCCTAGGCTCTTACTGATCTCAAACATTGCCCTCAGAAGCCTCCTGACGACAGTGCCTGCTGTCCTTCCACACACCCCAACTTCACGCTATTATATCCTTCCTATGCCCCCCACCACCAGCTCCCATTTTCACCCACTATTTCCCCCTTACCCTTGTGTTTATAAGACGATCAGGTGACCCTGCCCTTGGAATTCCTGCATGCCTCATGAAAGAGGCTGCCAAGCATTTTCTAAGCCTCTCCTGACTGGAAAAGGTTACTCAGCTTCATCATCACATGACTTCCCAATGGTTCTCTCCTTCCACATCACCAGATAAGTATCCTCTCCCACACAGTCGCTCATGACCACATCCCAGCAAATGTCCCAGTTATCTGAATGGCTGACTGGCCTTCTATAGTCTTGTGACCTCACCTGTCACAGAACACAGTTCCAGGGACCCCGAGACGAACAGAAGACATGGCTATAGCACAGACTTGACCTCCAGGCCCAGGTACCAGAATTTGCCCACAGAGCAAATAAAAACTCTGATTTTTAACTTTTACCCAATCCATAGTAAAAAAAAAAAAAAAAAAAAAGAGGATACTAAAGACCCAGAGAGTTCTGATCCTAGCCCCACATGTCCCTGGCCAGGGAAAGAAACCATTGTCCTTTGCAACAACATGCATTTCCATTCATTATCTGAAGACTAGGGTTGATCACTTAGAAGATACAGGTGTGTCATGGGGGTAAATAGACCTCAGATTAGTCTGTGAAAAACGGAACGTCAGTGGAATGTCTTCTCGGGTCCCTCCCCCATCTAAAGACCCAAACTTCTGATCATGGATACTTTAACTTTCCTTTTGTTTCTTCAGTTGGGCCGTGAATGAGCACTGGCATGAAGCTGAAAGGGAAGGACAGGGGGCATTTAAAGGACAGGCAGTGTGTTGTAGACTCTCCAGAATCTTCTGGGGTCTCAAGTTCCAACCATGTTGTTCATCTATCTCCATTCAAATCCAAAGACCTGGTGAAATTCTGAAGACGTATTTTGTCTTCAGATTTCTTTCACTTCTCTGATCGTTTGCAGACGGTCCTCTGTGCTGGGAGAAAGTGAGCAAAACAAGGGGACAGCAGCGCTGGAAAATCTCCTCCCCAGCTGTGCTTATCAGAGGCCTCTTCCCTTCCATAAACAGCACCAGATGGAGTTGAATTAGGATCTTAAAATGTAAATAACACAAAAGCCAAGTTAATGTTTTTCCTGTCACCCAATGGACAAGAGGCTATGAGTGGAAAAAATAAAGAACGCTTAACAAGACTGCTTGGCCTGCGGCTGACAGGGAAGCTGAGGGTGTCCTGGGCGGAAGCGAAGCTCCTCAGTTTAGCCCGACTTCACACTGCAGGCCCCCTGAGGCCCCGGAACAGAGTGGCCTCCACCGGCGACCAGAAATCTCCTTTTTCAGAGCGCACATTGGTAAAACATATTTTTCTAAAGAAAAAACTATTTTTTAAATAGCCTGGGTTTCCTTCCAACCCTGGTCAGAGACCCAGTGATCACTTGACTCCAGGATCCACCTAGAGGTTGAGGCAAGTTCTGTCAGCCCAGTTGGCTTATCCCAGATCACGCAACATCCAACTCCTAAGCAAGCAGACCTCTGTATACAAACTCCTCACTGTAAAGCCAACAACAACTGGACGTTTTCTAGAACAATCACCGCATCTCTTAAGGGTACCCCGATTAGTCATGTTCCGAGAAGAGGCCCTCCTTCAAAGGAATCGCTACTGCCCCGTGAGCAAGCTGAAGGGTAACGTTGTCGGGTGCCATCTTCTCTGTCGCCTGCAAAGCCAAGAAGAGACATAAAGCCCCTCTTAACCGCACCCCTTCCAGCTTCTCCCCAGCAGAGGCACTCACATCAATCATGGCTCAAGAAAATTATTTGATTAGGCACCCAGAACTTCCATTTAAAAATGGCAAAGGTATGCTCTCCTGTTCTCCTACTAAATTCCCAAGCAGGTAAAAGGTGAGCATGCAGACACATATGACAGGACGATGGAGAGGCCGTCTTTTGGTAAATTGAGTGGCATTTAAAAATTTCTGCCTACTTAACTGAAAATGACCAAAGCTGGGCATTTTACAACCATAGGAAATGCTGCTGCTTTCTCCTCCAGGGCCACCCAGCCAGTCGGAGCTGGGATCCATCCAAATGGAATAGTGGGAAGCCGTCTCTCTACCGCGCGATGGATGCCCTTAGGGTGGTACTCTCTCCCCCAACCTCTGATCTTCTGGCTGCTCCAGTAGAGCCCGAAAGCTCCCAACAAACGGGAGCCCAGGTAAGCCAGGTAAGCCAGGACAAGGGAAGCAGCTGGAGGATGGGGAAATCCTATGGGAGAGTCAGAAACACAAAAACTTCAGGGACCTGAGCTCGATGAAGACTAATTTTTCATTCTTCCAATCAGAGCACTAGAGACACAGGCGCAAAGACCCTGCCACTGGGAGCCACCTGATGTAACCCAACTTCAGCCACAGATGTGATCGAGGAACATCCGCCCACTCTATAGGTTGGCAAATGCCGCGAGTTTGGGGGAGCACATTTTGGGGAGTTGGGGGGCAGGGAAGAGGGCACTCACACACACATGCACAGCCATGCACACTCATGCACACATAAAGACAAATATTAGGTCTGTGTAAACACAGACTCATTGACAGGCATTTTGCAGTGTGGTTGATAAGGGTTCAGAATCATTTGAATTTGCTTTGGGTACAGCAGTTTGTGTCTCCAGTCCCCAGCCTTACATCTCCCTGAGTTTGAGTTTAAGCAGTGGATTCAAAAGACCCAGTCATAGCACAATGATTATAGAGTCAAAGAATCCGAATTTGACTTCCTTCATTCTGTCATTCCATCTGACCCCTTGGGAGTCATCTGTGTTTCAAGTTTACGTGAACATATGTGATTCTGTAAGGGGTAGTTTGGGGGGATTTTTTTAAAGGGCAAATATCCACAGTTAAGGTCATTGTACGGTATTTTACTGAAACTGATTATTATCTTGAAAGTGAAATGTATGTTTTTTAAATTGTTCTAAAACTAAAGAGGGAATCATTTCTAGTTGTTGCATGATTATTGACAATAACGACTGCATAGAGGAAGAGGTGTGAACACCGATCCACCTTCGGCTAGCCAATCCTTTGCATTCGCTGCACCCACTCTTGGAACGTTCTGCCCCAGATACCTCCACGGCACAGACCTGCATGGTCTTCAGGCCTCTTCCCAAATGCCACCTTATCCAAGAGCCTTCCTTGACCATCACCCACACCCAGCAGTTTCTGTCTCCCTGGCCAGATTTACTTTTCTTCATTTCACCAGCCACCTGTCAAGTTATAGTTTGGTTGGTCCTTAGTTCATCATGTCTCTTCTTCCCTAGAAGCTCACTGCTCCCTGGGACGGCAAAAACGTTTTGTTCACATGCTGGTTTGCAGCACCCAGAACCATGCCTGGCCTGCCCCCAAGCAGGTGCTCAATAATTACTCATTGGAAAGTAATAATAATTTGGTGATTTCTGAGTTGATTATTGCACGGCTTGCACTTTACTCACTGACTAGGAGTGCCACATTTATTCAGTAAAATCACCGACTCAAGACGCTGAAGGATAATCTGGAGGGTGGCCATGGTGGTGGTGGGGTAGAAAGAGATTGGATGAATTTCAGAAACAAGGAAAAGCATTTGCAGTAGCAGTGAGTGATTTTGGGGACCCTGCATCTGCTCCCCTGACACTGCTGGATGTCAGAGGCTTCACACTGCCCTCCTTCGCCTTTGTCTTCACACCTTCAAAGAAAACTGAGAGCACCACCAAGTCAACATTCACAGAATTTGGACAGATCTTGGGTTTCCAGCTTCCTTTTCAAAACCAAAAGGAAGATGGCTAAGCAGCTGAAGACAGTGTGACCTGACATGAAACAATGGGGAACTTGGGGCCAAAGAAAAATGGTGCTCTTGGCTGGTAATACCCTCATCCCGGTCTTTGCACCACGATAGCAATGAATGGGACACTTACTTTGCTGAGCTCCAAACTGCGATGTGTCTCTATTACTAAATGGTCTAAATGGAAATGCCACTCCCCTAAAAGCAGAGAAGGCAAAAATACACCAGTTTCTGGGCTTTCTATTCCTGACCATTGACATATTTGGCCACCAGTTTCATACCGTTCAAAAGATTTCAGATTTAAAATACGTTTCGAAATCTAACAATGCAAGCTTCTACTTGTTAGTTATTTTTTGTGCGTGTGAGTTTTACTTGTTCCTCCAAAATAAATTCTTCCAAATAAATATTAGAAATGCCATGTCAAGTTCAAAAAACTCCCATTGCAATTTTGTTTGGAATTGTGTCAAAAGCCAGGATCAATTAGGGGAGAACTGACCACTTCGCAATGTGAGGTCTTCCTTCCGTGAGATGCAGTGAGTTCCCTCCGTTCCTACTGAGTCTGAAGCCTGCCCGTGAACGGCTGACAGGTGGCCGTTAGTGGAAAGAGCAACACGTGGAAGACAAGAAATGGTCAACCCTTCGCCTCTGGGCCCCTCGTCCCAGCATATGCTCCCCTACAAGCCCAAGCAGCTTTGAGCTGGCCTCCCGGCTTCTCCTCACCTCTGCAGGAAACAGAGAGTCATTTCTGCTAACACCGAATAAGTCTGACTTCATTGAGATGTTAGGAATCTGCTCCACAAGACTCTTGATCTGTATTGACCCAACTCCCCCTACTTCTTATTCAAAGCCTTTAGTTTCTCTTGGCCATTTCTATACTTTTCTATTCCAAATGTCTTCCTTCATCCCTCCTCTTTACCTACACAAGGCCATTCATAAAAATTAGCATTTACAGATTCAAGAGTCAAAGTCTCTCTTAGCTTGAGAAGGTGTTTTTCATGGACCCCTTTGGAAGTGGCCTTGAACATGGTGTCTGAACTCAGCAGGGAATAGCCTCAAAAAGGCCATGGAAAACCTGAAACCCATGGTATCACCAAAATCATTCTCTTTTCCCTCTGACCTTCCCCTCCGGGATGAAAGAGACCCTCCTTCTCCCCGCCTCCTTCCCTTCCAGAGGGTTCCTATCTCACCCCCTCACCTGAAGGCCACCTGTGAGCTCCTCCACTAGAATGTTTGCTTCAGCACTTGTTCTTTTGAGATGAACAGTGTGGTAGAGAAAATGTCTTTATCAGAATGTGACCTTGCTATGTCTTGCTATAGGCAACTTCAACTGATGTCTCTTTCTCCTTAAATTTTCTTGAAACCACCAATACAGTAACAGTCAGAAAATGCCATTCAGAAGCTTTAGACATACTGGCTGGCTGGTCACCCATGTCCGCAATGACACTGTGACATAATGAGCAGCGTGGCATAGTCCGTGGGTTTCAGACTTACGGGGAAAACATGGCAATGGCTGATGCCCCACTGTCCAACCTGGGGAGATGCTTCTCCCCAGAGCAGAATATTTTCTGGATTCATTCATTTGTAGCCCTTGTCCTGCTTCACTGTAAATGTGAAAGATGTTTTTGCAACCCACAGAAAGTTTTGATCCTGATCTCATGGGATTCCCTTATAGCCCAGAAATCGCAGGGCAGCCTGACAGTGCTCTCCTTGGATATATCCCATTTTGGAGTACCTTTCAATGCATCAAACATTTGTGGATGATCTACTGGATGGAAGTCACATTTCTGATCACCCAGGGAAAAACACGTCTGCCTCTCTGTTTCTGGAATCAATGGCTGCTTGGCGAAGATTAAGCAACATTAACTATGACCTTCCCCCAGGAGAGGTCCCAGAAGGGTTTGTGTCTACTGAACACTGAAATATGTACCAACATCCCCCACTAAAATTTTCTCCAGATTTTCAGCTTTACAAAAACCTAGACTCCCACCCCCCTCCCTCATCTCCTATGGCTCAACTCAGCCATCTCCTGTCCAGAGAATCACCTTTGTCTCCCTTCCACACCCCTCTCTCCTCGCACTGCTATTTACAACACCAAGGTCATGTCTTCTCAACGTGACCTTTAGCCACTGTGCCTCCCAAAGAGACCTCTGTGTACCACAGTCATATCATACACAGGAACCAAATTTAATGAATAGAAAATGTGAAAGGAAATGGTCAGTGAGTTCTTTCCTCATGGATTCACTTTACAGACGTAGAAATCGGTGCTCACAAAGTTGCCTGAGATTACCTAATTGGGAAAGGAAATCCCTTTCCAATCCAGAATGGTCTCCATAACCACTTCTGAGTGGCCAATCGTTGGCTTCATGTCAACTTATCAGAGATTTTCATGACCTAAAGTCAGGTACCCTCCAACCTCTTATACCCATTGGGGTTTTTCCCCTTCATAGCATCATTAATCATAAGTTATATTTATTTTGTAAACTTGTGTCTGTCTCTGCAACAGAGTCATCAGCTCTGCTAATGTAAGTACCATTTCTATCATGATGGCCACTGAAGTCTAGCATGTGGAAGATGCTAGAACAAATACCTGTGGTCTTCTGACACCTAACTCTCCACCCTTTCCACTCTAATAAGCATTCATGGAAAATTTCTTCAAACTGATCCTAACGTGTAATCCTAAATTTGAATCTTATCATCATTGCTATTTAATCATTAAACCAGAATGCCTATTTGTTGAGCAGCATAGAGTCGCATCAATAGGAGATGTTGTTTGTGCCCCCAAAGTCCAAGAATTTCATGTAAATGGACAATGCCTCATGAAATCATGATAGTATTTACCAACATTTGTGATGTGTCTGGCTTTTCTAAATATTCTATACAAAAATTAACTCACAGAACCCTCGACAACTCTCTGAAGTAGAGCCTATTCTCTTATCCCCATTTTACAAGTGGGGAAATCGAGGCCTGGAGGTGCAGTGCTGTCCACCTCTCATCCCTGCAAGAACCACTCCAAAATTATCCCTTCGGGGTAATGGTGGCCACCTCTGGTACCCACACTGAGTTTCCTGTTTCCCCCTGAAAGCCAACTTCTTTGTCTTAACTTATGTCTTGCCTTGGAAGGCGTGAGGAAGCCGCACCCAAAGGGGGTCCAAAATTGCCCTTTCTGCCTTGTCCTCCCAACCCCCCACCTTCTCTCTGGCCATGGCCTCAAGCCTGCACCTTGGCAGGACTGCCCTGCCTCAATGCCATAGGGCTTTACCATGAGGGATTCGAGTCGAAGGCTATCTGGAAAAGCCAGGCACAAAATGGTGGCCAGACCTAGTGCCTTGGTGGGGGATGAAGGAGACTGACAGCACTAGCTGTGCCATGCTGGCCCAGAGAGTGGTGGAAGGGATCTGCTCTGAGATCAGATCTGAGGGGATCTGCCTCTACCTGCTGAGGTTGTCTTAACTTGTGGCCCACATTGACCCTCCCGGCTTCTTTCAGGCTGCCTCTCCACTGCCCCTTTTCTCTGGGCCCTTTGGATGCTCTGTATGCTCTGAGCAGCTCTAAAAAGCCTGGATGGGCTTCAGAGATGTTCTCAGAGGCCACAAACATTTGGAATAACAGTCCTGTATCCCTGACCTGTTCCCTTCAGGGACCTCCAGAGCCTTGCTGGTTTTCATCTCCCCCAAATCAGGTTTCTTAATCCCCACAACCTCCAAAGAGACTCTTCCATCTCCTGTCCCCTGGTCTCCTTGTTCTCTTTCTTTACAATGTCCCTGAACTCACAGCCCATGGACCTGTAGACAGAGAAAATGCTCCCACCCAGCCTTGAATTTCCACAAGCTTCTCCATGCCCGTCCTCGATTCTCAGATGTACCTGTCCCTGCCGCCAAATCTAATGGAAGCTTGCCAGAGCCTTCCTTGGCCCTCCTGCCCAGACTTTGAGTGCCTGCATACCCCTCCCAGAGGGCATTAGCACTGGTTTCCCACTCTGCTCCCTACAAGCCATACTCAGGAGGAAGGAGATGTATTCATTATGAAGGCAAATGGTTGTGGAGAGAAAACAGAGACACTCTCTCAAGGTCCTAGTGATGCCACGACTCCCTGGCATCGCTCCTACTTCTCTGGCTGTTCCTCCTCAGCCTCCTTTGAAAGATTCTCCTCTCTGCCCCCAAGGTGCTCTCACTTTTGTAGTCTTTCTCCCCGGCGAGCTCTGCCATTCCTAGGGAATAGCCGCATAAAGCAGATAATTCACCAATGGCTATCTACAGGCCACAGGAGCTCCCTACCCGAATATTCCCTCCCTTCAAAGGCACCTCAACTCAATATGCCCCAAACCTATCTTACAGTCGTGTCCCTCCTCCGGTGTCTGCATTCAGGGTTCCCCAACCCCCCAATCTACCCCCATGGTCTGCCATCCCCCTCCATGCAGGTTATACTTGCCACCACTCCTCCCCAAGCCCTCCCAATCCTAGCCACCAGCATTGCCCGAGGGGCTCCCCGACTGATCCCCACTCCCCCTCTTCTAACTGGTGCTCCACACAGCTGCTAGTGTTTGTTTCAAAAAAACCCAAATGTGATGTGACCAGGTCTCTCCTCTGCTTAAAATCTTTCCATGGCTTCCCAACGCTTCAAGGACAAAAACTCAAATTCTAAACCCGGTCTGCAAGTTCTCATGACATCCTGGCTTTTGTCCCCAGCCTCAGCTTGCACCGTGGCTCACGTACCTCCCTGCAGCCAGGTGTCCCCTTCACACAGGTGGCCCATTAGACTGCATGCTCTCTAAGGGTGAACATCCGTTTCTGTTTGCCTGACACTTTTGGTATCCCCGGTACCTAGCTCATGCCTGGCATGTAGGTGTTCAATAGATACTAAATGAACGAATGGATGAATGAATGAATGAATGAGAGAAGAACAAACGATGTCCCATCCCAGAAGCATGAAGAGTGGCCAGAGTAAGACCTGAAGCCCAGGGCGCCTGGGTGGCTCAGTGGGTTAAAGCCTCTGCCTTCGGCTCAGGTCATGATCTTAGGGTCCTTGGATTGAGCCCCACATCGGGCTCTCTGCTCAGCAGGGAGCCTGCTTCCTCCTCTCCCTCTGCCTGCCTCTCTGCCTACTTGTGATCTCTCTCTCTCTCTCTCTCTCTGTCAAATAAATAAATAAAATCTTAAACAAACAAACAAACAAAAAAAAAGACCTGGGACCAAAAGCTAGCTCACATTGGATGGGCCTTTAGCTTCCAGGTACAAACCATCAGGATCTGATTGAAGACACAATCAAATAAGAGAGGAAGCCCCAACTTTCCCAGATGAGACAGAAGCCCAGAAGAGAGTCGGTTAAGCCTGAGTGATTTGAGGGGATAGGGGACACAGTTCATATTTCTCAAAGATAAACACGTTGGTGACGAAGGGGAAGCCACTCCAAGTGACATCTTGGCACTGTCTCTTTGAGCCATGAACATGGTCTGCCCTCCCCCTTAGGGCCTGGCCCTGGCCATGGTAGAGCAGAGAAGGCCCGGTGGTTGCAGGCTTGGAGTGGGAGCCGCTCGGGGCAGCCGCAGCCTAGGGTCAGAGTTGCCTCCGGGGCCGGGCCGAGTGAGGTGGCAAGAAGGGCTTTGGTCTCCCTCAGCTGGCTCTGCCAGCGTACCCACAACAGGGTTCTTCTCGGCTACAGCAGGGCGAGTCCCTCGAGGCTGCGAACCTGGGCCAGAGGGGTCCAGCAGGCAGCCATGCCTGCCTTGAAAAGTTGGTAAGAATTTGGTTAGAAGATCCGATCACCATGCGTTGCTGTGTGCTTACTGCATATTGAATGCTAAGCCGACTCGGAAGGTGAAAGCTTGGACCTTGGGCTCCAAGTCTTGTCCTCCCCCTTGGCTGCTAAGCCCCGGCACCAACCCCTGAGAACTTTAAGGACAGAACATTCTGATGGCAGTTGAAGGCAACAGTTGAAGCCAAGGCCCAGGGCAGGACAGAAATCACAGTCCAGGGAAGGACACAGACCCCCCAAAGAGGAGCTCAGAGAGGGGGAGGCCCCTCGAGGCCCTGCAGCCGGGGCTGGAAAAGGTTCCTGGAGACAGAGCAGAGTCGCAGGCATAGGAACTTACCAGGATAGAAAGGAAGATCTGAGGGCCCAGGGCACCTGGGGGGTGAGGACCTAAAGGAGCCCAAGGCCAGACGGCAAACTGACCAGTCTAGGGCTCTGCTGGGGCCTACCCTAGAAAAGAAAAAGGCTCAGCCTCTTCCCCAGCCATTGAGCTAACAGGCTCTTTGCTCAAGGGACGGGAACCACGGCTGCTGCTGTCTCTGGAGCTTTGCAAAGGGTGTTCATTGGGAACCAGAACAACACCAAGTGCACATGCTTCCTCTCCTATAGGCACAAAGCCAAGTTTCAAATACAAGAGCCACTCATTCCTTCATTCAACAAATACTTATTGTGTACCTATTGTGTGCTGGACATTAAGAATATAATAGTGAGCAGAAGGACAGCCGCTGCCTGACGGAGATTACGAGTAACTCTATCATACTTCTCTGTGATAGGTGTTTTGAAAGGAGCAGCTCATGGCACGGGGAGAGCTTAAAGCCCTAAGCTAATCTAGGTGCGGGGCTTGTCTAGGAATGATGGAGCTGGAATCTGAAAGATGAGTAAGAATTGGGCTAGCTGAAATGGGCGGGAGGGGAGGGAGGCCAGGGGTGCTCTAGGTAGAAGGAACTGCAGGAGCGATGCCTAAGAGAGCAGAAAACATGGCAGATTGAAGACGCCCACAGTGGGCCAGGGGCCCAGAGCTCAGGCCTGGGGGAAATGAGGCTAGAGGGGTGGGCATGGCGCAAACCATGAACACGCTTTGAGGTCGGGTGGAATGTCTGTTTTTGGAGTTCATGGTAAATTGTTCTGGTCTGGATGCTAAAGGCAAAAGCCTAGGCAGCCAATGGCAAGACCGTGGCGGGACCCAAATACACAAGGTCTGATAACGCACATCCTAGGAAGGGATGAGTGTGTGTATCTTCATAAGCAAGGGGCCACATGCCATGATCCATCAGTAGTAAGGAGTCCTTGCCCTGTTCTTGCCCTTGATGCCAATTATGGAGTGAAAATGCCAGGCGTCTGAGGCCCAGAAGCCTCATTGCTCCTCTCCTATGCATGCCGAATTCTCCAGTCCAAATCTAAATATTGAGATAGGAGAGCTGGGTTGCCATCCCATTTTTCAAACAAAGAACTAAGGCTTAGGACAACTAAATGGCTTGCCAGAAGTCACAGAGAAAGGGACAGAATGAAGATGATTATATTCGAGCTCATCTCATAACGTGCTTTCTCTAAATACATAGGCCTGACAATGCTGGGAACTGATAGTTGAGAAGAAAGTAAAGCAAGATAAATGTGTTTCCACAAAAATGACTGCATTCCTCAATGCTTATGAAACAGTTGGATAGTATATTGACGAAGTTCCACTCCTAAGTCTGTAACTAAAGATACTAAATACTGGATAATTTACTCATCTTCAAAGTAAAACAATTTGCTGGAAGCAAAGACATTCTCAAAATTATAAAAGGGAAAAAACAAAAAGAATCAGGGATCCTTGGCGAGCTAAATGCAATAAAATACACTGATGTAAATGCATTCAACTTGGGTAGGTGATGCTAACCGATGATTTGGGTAGGTGATGCTAACCGATACTCAGACTTGTCCATTAAAGAACTTGAAAACCATGCTGAAACTCATCTGGAAGGCAAAGTTGTCACTTCTACCAGAGAACGGATGCCCTGGCCAGTCCGGGTCACGGACTAGGCACCATGAACGTGACAACCACCATTCAAGCCACATTTACATGGGCCGATGGGGGAGGGGGAGGGGACTGGCAATGGTTTGAAAAAGAGAGTCTGAGAAATGGCAGGCATGACAGCGTGTGGATGAGAACTGGTGACAGGCAGGGGCCTCTGCTCCCGGCCCCAGGCCCTCCTGCTCACTCCTCCCTGAGAGTCGGCTTTGACATATCCCCCAAAACACATCCACGCTGTCACCTGCCAGAGATTCTTAAGACAAGCTCTCCAGGGGCTCCCCGGGGCCCCAGCCCCACCTGCGGGCCTGAAGCAGCCATTCCAGGAAGAGACAGAGGTACTGTGCTCCTCTGTCCTGACTTGTTCCCAAACTGGGACTTGGTCCCACTCTGTGCTACTCCAAAATGAGCCGGACTCACAGTTGGGATGCTTAAGGAAATGAAGCATATCACCTTGACTTATTTAAGAAACAGAGAATCTCACTTGATAGGAGAGGCCCTTCTCCCCCTTCTACGTCCCCCGGAGGGCTGGGAGGCGTCTGGCTGCTCTGTAGCGTAGGGAGCTGGACCCCCAGCAAAGTCTCAGGGAGGCCAGGCTGGGCGTGGGAGCCCTCGACCCGCATCCCCCTCCATGGCTGTCTTCCCTGAACCCCTCCACC
>CM052896.1:9738000-9782971 GCA_028534135.1 Potos flavus | reverse complement strand
GGAGGGGGTCTCCTAGAAGAAGTGGAAATTAAAATTAGCCTTTCGAAAATAAAAAATAAGATAAAATTTGCCTTTAAAGATACACAGGGCTTTACCTAAACAAAGTGCTGCCTGGGAAGTTTCCTCTGTTCACCCACCCACCCATCCATCCATCCATCCATACATCCATCCATCCCTCCCTTCGTTCATTCATTCATTCAACAAACATTTTTGGAGTGCCTAGAATTCACCAGGCACGCGAGGAACCCTAGTAACGTTCACAGCGTTGCATTTAATCTGCGTTGTGCAGACATTAACTAAGGCTTGAGTACTTGGTCTAGGTAACACAGTTAAGCAACTGTGGCTTTTCAATAAAGTAGCAGAAAATAAGCCAAAACCGCAAACCCACGTAATTCCTAGTCTCCTATTCCTTCCACATGTCAGAAACACCGGGATCTCTAAAGCCAATCACACTTTCTCTTAGTGGAATTTTTCCTTTTCTTTTCAGCAGCCCTGGCTTTTCACAAAGAATCAAATGCACACATTGTAGAATTTCTGTTCAAAACATCTTTCCTTCTCACATATAATGGTCTTTAGAGTAATTCTTAAGACGTCCTTTTGTTGGGGTTCTTCACTGAAGAACCACTCTTTGCCCACCACAGGGAGCTTATTCTCCCCAGCAGAAGCAAGAACCGATGAACACGACACTGGGGATGATTAGCGGAGGGGGCGTTAGAGATTTGGGAGGTGTCTTTTTTCTGGCCAGAACCTCACTTTTGAAGATAAAATGCAAGTACTTAACAAAGTTTGACTGATTTGTTCTTTGTTATCCAGTCTCATATGCCCGTTTTTTCCAATTTCTCTGCAAAATTCAAGCCCATGCTTTTTCGTGGGTTCCTCCCTATTCTAAGAGAAAGCCAGCAGGTCGCCTATCCCAACCCCAGCAGGAACCATAGCTAAAATTCCTACAAAGGAAAAGGGTAGAAGCTGCTCAAGGGTGTCCTGGACCTTTTGAGCCCAAATTCTAGGGTTCGAAAGGGTCCCCAGCTGTTCGCCTACTTCTTCCTGAAGCTTTTTGCACATGGAAATCCCATGTCCGACTCAGAAAGGAGAGGCTAGGTCCTGTTTTCCAGCTTTCTGTGGGACCTGGAAGAGCCGCAGTTCTACTTTCATCAGCTGGGGGATTTATCAGTTGGCTGAATCGTACGGCCCATCGTTGTGGGTGGCTGGGACTCCCCCTCCAGAGCGAAGCCACACTAACCCTCTGCAGGTATCTGGCCAGAAAGGGAGCTTAGGTACCACGTCAATGTCTTTAGGGAACTTTCCAGCGGGCGAAGCACATGCAGAGCTACAGTTGAGATCTATTTCTAGCCTTTCTTATGGAGCCTCCGAATGGCTACCTCCCATTATGCCGAGTGCTGCCTTGGGTGTTTATTCCGTGTGTTGTTTCATACCGTCTTCAAAACAGCCATGAAGAGCCTTATCACCCGGAGCGTAGTCTGTGAGCCGGCAGCATCACCACCATCCGGGAGCTAATTAAAGATGCAGAATGTCAGGCTCCCCTACAGGCCAAGTCAGTCAGGATCTGCGCTGTGACAAACAAGCTGATAGATGTTCATATTCGAGTTTGAGATGCTCTGCTCTAGTAACTTCTAGGGTCCCCATTTGATAGATAAGGAAACCAAGGCACAGAGAGTTAGGTAACATGCATTAAGAATATGGGAATAATAAAGAGGCAGAGCCAGGATTCAAACCCAAGAACCTCAGGGGTCAGAACCCATGACCCTCACACTACACAACACTTGACATTTGATCGCAAGTGAGGTACCTTCCCAAAGTAATTTCTTCTTCGCAGCCCCTGCCCATGGGTCAGAGCCCCCTTCTCTTTGTTGCCAGAGTCTATCCAAGATACTGCTCTCATCTTACTTCCTTGGATAGTATGTTCAGCGTCTCCCCAAGACTTGCAAGACCAGGTCTAAATCCTATCTCCTGGGACAAGACCTTTGACAATATGGCCCCAAGGCCAAGCCTTGTCAACCTCATCTTTCAGCTCTTCCTGCCTCCCCACTCATGTCACCCAAACTTGTGGTGCTTTGTATCTTCTCACTTACTGGCTATGCCCTCTACCGAGCATGCTCCTTCTTCAACACCTGGCAAAAGCCAGATCCATCGACAAATGCCAGCCCAAGCGTCCTTCCAACATGGGAGCATTTCCCAACTGCCTAAATCAACTATTACCACTGTAGGCCCTCTGCTCTCACAGCATCTGGTTCGTACCACTCTGGTAACTCTTACGTGTGTTTACAGATCCGTCTCTCCTCCAACTCCAAGATGTGATCTCCACGTTCAGAGGCCACACTGTATGTGTTTTTGAGCTCACTGTGCCCACCACAGTGCCCTACCCCATGGCGGTAAGAGTTTCCGTGGAGAGTCCACGCGGCGCACCGACTGCCTGGTTCTGTGGATAAATGGGGGAATTGGAGCCTCCTCCAACAGTGAACCCTCTGCTTGGTAGAGGAAGAAGTGCCACCTTTCAGACTGTGTTTTCACTCTAATGAGGCCTGGAAGAAGTAGCCCAGGCTGGTCAACGAAGAGCCTCATCTTAAAAGGCACCGAGCCGTAGAGCAGAGGTGGGAGAGGGTGGTGTCGCTACCAGAGACATTCCCTCTGTCTCAGACGGGAAGGAATTCCCTTAATGTCCCTTCAGATCGCAATGTTCTGTGAGCCAAAAATGACATCGTGTATGAAGCCAACACCACCCAGGGCATTTGGCACCGGGCCCTTCAGGATGGGGAGGGAAGTACTTCAGTGGTTCATAATTTGGGGTCACTGGTTACTCCAAGGTACATTTCCTTTTACCAAATTTGAACATCTTCACAGTAGGTTCTGGGGAAGTCCGGGCCCTTTTAGAAGCTGTCCTGAACACAAAACCAATGCCTTGACCATATCCATTTGTGTGGCGGTATTTGGCATTTTGTTTTTGTTTTGTTTTGTTTTTTGAAAATCTCAGATGCCAACACTTTCTCTAAAATATTTCAAAGAAAAGCCAAAAAATAGGCCGAAGGCTGTGTCAGAGGAGGGAGCCTGAATGGCTTCCGCGTTTTTTCTTTAGTACCAGAAAGTGTGCTAATTTGGAGAGAATCTCTCTCCTCCATCTTGTAAATAGCATGTTCATTACCCCTTGGATTTTCAAGCCTTCATTATATTCACACGTGGCCTCAAAAGAAAGTGGTCCTGGAGGTTGTGCAAGATGAACTTATACTTCTCACCTCCTCCTGTGAGACCTACTGAAGACCTACTGAAGAGACCACAGGAGTGGTCTGTTCACGTCTGCCACGGAACATCCCCTTGCCCAGTGCCACCCCGGACCCTCCATGCTGTCAGCCCCCGTCTCCCCAGCTCTCAACCCGGGTGAAGACAGACTGGACAACCGATGCCAGGCCTTTACCAGCACTCCTCTAAGTACCCATGGTGCTGCCTCACGCCTGCCTCTTTGTCACTATTCTAAATCCAACCAGTCCTCAAAACACGGTTCCTCTGCTGGCATGGAGTAGGCCAGCCAGAGATCTGTGCCATGAAACACCACCCCCACCATGCCCACCATGAAGCTCCCCTGCCACCTCCCTCCCCTCTAAAGAACTTTTGAAACTCAGTGGTAATTGACAGTTAACATACCCGACCGCATGTTTCCACCATATTGATGGCGGGAGCTAAACTGTATTCCATTCATTGTCTCTCCCCACCGTGCCTGGCACCTTAGCAAGTACTCGATAAATGTTTGTTGGATTAGTTGGATAAAGGAAAGCTCCCTGTACTTATATAAGTGCGAGTTTATGACTATACAAAAATAAATGTTTACATATTTAATAGTCTTTCCTAAGTGCAAATTTAAATTTTGCTATTAAAATGAGGCGAATTCAAAAGAGTGAGAATAGTCACTAGAGTCTGACTCAAAATCTTTTTCTGTTAGTTTCAGGAAAGTGCTAGTAGTTTCCAGTAAAACAGTGCTTCTGTCCCCCATGCAATGGGTATGGAACAGTAAAGCAGAAAGCCCAGGTGAGCTAGAATTTTGCTGCATAAAGGCAGCTTTTAACCTCCATCACTACAGCTGACATGGGGCAGGAGGTGGGTGGGTAGGTGGGAATTTGCAAGGATTGAAAAATGGAGGAAAAGGTTTTGAATTCGAGTGAACAAATCTTTTGTGGGCAGCCCTCAGACAGCAGGTCTCCTCTTTTTATTTTTCCTTTTTTCCTAAAAGAAGATTACAAAGTGTTTCTTAGTACCATGAGGAGCACTGACAGTTTGTAAGGGACCTAAAACACCTTACTCACTGGGGACTTTGAAAGGTTCAATTATGAAAATACCCATAACCGCAAACAGCAATAGGAATAACTATGAAAATAAAAATAAAGATCCTACGTTCTGGGTGTCTGAACCCCAATGCTCCTGTTCCTACAAAATTTTGAAACTTCATTTCGAAAAACCGCAGCCGAGTGATTGAGATCCCTTATGGCAGCCAACTTGCGATGAGAAGTGCACGAAGGGGTTAAAGAGTTTGGAGACTCCAGCCTGGGCTGGAAACTGGATCCTCCATCGGCCATATGATTTTTAGCAAGTAACCCAGCCCCGCTCTGCCTCAGCTTCTTCCTCTGTAAAATGAGGATAATACCTTATAAGGTTGCTTTGAGAACTAGAGAGGTTACTACTGAGGAATCAATTAACATCGTCAAGTGCTTAGAACATGTTTGGCACATTTAAGCACTATTGTTTAACAAAGAGCAATTTCCAACACACAAGGGACAAGGGCGAATCAGAAAAAGATACAAAACCAAAGACACAGTATTCATATTGTCTTCTTTTGTGAAGTGTCTGTTCAAGTCTTTTGCCCATTTTCATGGGGTGCTTTGCCTTTTTATTATTGATTTCTAAGAGTTCTTTACATATTCTGGATGCAAAGCCTTTGTCAGCTGTGTCTATTTGAAATAAATGCATTAAAAGGGGCTTATATCATTAGCCATTAAGGAAATGCAAATTAGAACCACAATGATGACACTCACGTGCTAGCCCAGCTACCATTAAAAAGACAGATGGCAACAAGTGTTGGCGAGAATGATGAGCCCCTGCGGCTCTCAGCGGACTGCTGGTGGGAGCATAAACTGATATGACCATTTTGGAAACCAGTCTGGCAGTTTGTCACAAAATTAAACACTCACCTACCATATGACTTGGATATTTACCCAAGAGAAATGAACACATACGTTTACCCAAAGGCTTGTACCAGAATGTTCGCAGCTGCTTTGTTCATAATAGCCAAGCACTGGAAACGACCCAAATTTCCATCAGCAGGGGAATGGATGACATCCCTGGGTAGATTGAGATAGTGGCACTGAGTCGCACAATGACCGAGATGAATCTCATGGACGTGATGTTGAGCTAAAGATGCCAGACGCAAAACAGTACGTAATGTGTGCTTTCATTTATGTAAAGTTCAAGGACAGGCAAAATAGATCTGTAGAGCTAGAAAGCAGCAAGTCGTTACCTCTGGGAGGGAAGGAGATTGATGGGAAAGGGCCAGAAAGCAATGTTCTGCGGCAGTGGTTCTAACCGGGGCTGATTCTGTCTCCCAGGGAACATTCAGCAACGTGGATGTTGACATTTTGAATATCGTGCTTATGGCCTCTAGTGCACGGATGCCGCTAACTGTCCTACAATACACGGACAGCTCCCCATGACAAAGAATGATCCAGCCCCACATGTCAATAGTGCAGAGGTTGAGAAATCCTGCCCCAGGGTAACGGAAACGCTTACAGGGATGTCCAACATATTGGTCAAAACCCATGAAGCTGTGTGTGTTGCTTTCCGCAATTATACCACAGCTGAGAAAGACACCCGAACAAAATGACCAAAGACAAGGAACCAGACCAGGAGAGAGGTTCCCCTGGGCACATCTGGCTTCTTGATTAACTTCCTGAGACAGATTTGTCAGTTTTACTACACTGATGCTGTACCTCTACCAATATTTTATGTACTTTTTTTTAAATTTTGCTTTGGTTGACCTTAGTAAATGTGTATCATTCACATAGAGTGTGAGTTCATTTACTCTCTCCACTAATCTTTTTGGGTGGCCCTACAAAATCCTGCACTGACCACCGTTCCCTCTGGGGTTGAGAAAAGATCTTAATCAGGAAGAGCCAACCCATAGACATCCTGGTGATTAGAAACCTCACACACAGTGAACGGGTAACTAACGTATAGGGACACATTCCCCTAGCAGCTTGGAAGATACCGATCGAGTTTTGGGTAATTTTAAAACATTGCAGAAATAGGTCTATAGAAGAGCACGAAAAGCTCGCAAGAGTGAACATCGGGGCACGAGCAAGCCCTGCCACAGACCACACGCCTTGCTACAACAGTCAGGGAAGCGTTCAGAGTATCAATCCCATTAGACTGCATACAGCTGCAGCACTTACTCCACCAGTGTTTTCCTAGATCATAAGTTAATAAGTTAATTGTCACAGCAACTCTCCCAAGATAAGCCAGGTATTAATTTTGCCCTGAATACGCCGAATCTTAAGAGTTCAGATACTGTCCTGAAGGCCTAATGGAGGTTTCAGAACACAGATCCACTCTCCTCTGGCTGGGCATGGATGGGGGAAGTACAGAGTAAGGAGTGTGCGGGGCCAGGAAAACACGCACCCTGGAGCATGAGCCTCCCCCTTCCACTTCTGGACTGCACTCTGGGCACCTGGGAACCCCAGCTCCTTGTCCAGTGAGCCCCAAGCCCACTTCCGTGGCCAGCGTGAGTCTCTTCCGTGGGTCTGTTGTTCCGAAAACAGACCACACCGCCAGCACCAGTGTGAACATAACTTGTCCACAAGGCAAGAGAGGAAGGGACAGATAAAGCTTGGGTTTGGGGCTGGGTCACCCACATGCAGGCACTCTGTCTCAGCTGCGTGGGCTGCAGTTTGGGGTGAGAAGAAAAGGGGCAGTCGGGCCAGTGGCCATCTCTCTCTTGCGCGGCAGCGTTCTAATTTGCAAATACAAGAGTCTTGAGAACTCTAAATGTGAACCTAGCCTTCCTGGTGATCGTTAAAGTAAGCATTAAAAGTTTGCTAGCTTGGGTTATAACACATTTTGTCAAGTATTATGTGAGCCTTCTTTGGTACTCTTGTCCTAGGCCCTACGGATGTTTGGGCAGGTCTGCAGTCAAGTACAAATGGGAAATTCAAGGACATGTAGTTGGGCCATAATACCAGGGGCACTAGCTTCAGTGTGGCAGTAAAGGGGGAATGAAGAGATTCAAAGACTTCCCATTTGCCTAGAGAGTCCCACCCCCTTCTGTATTGGAATTCTTTTAGATTACGTATTATTATTTTCCCTCCTGGCCCCTCCTCTACTCCTCTCTATACCCCTGGCAAAGTAAAGGGGTGACTACTTCTGTCATTTCTAAAATAACAGAATTTCTGTTATTTCTAAAATACCTCATGCTCCTGAATTTAATGGGAATAACATTAATGCTTCACCGTTAAGTTTGGATACAGGATATTTAGTGGAAAAACTATCATGTAAGTACCCGCCCCTAATTTTCTGAAGTTTATTTGATATGGATGCTCAGTTTTATCAAATAATTTGGGGCATCAACTATTATTGTTGGAGCTCCTGGATGGCTCAGTTGTTTAAGGGTCTGCCTTTGGCTCAGGTCATGATCTTGGGGTCCTGGGATGGAGCCCCATGTTGGGCTCCCTGATCAGTGGGGAGTCTGCTTCTCCCTCTCCTCCTCCCCATGACTTGTTCTCTCACTCTCTTTCAAATAAATAAAATCTTTTAAAAAATTATTATCTGCTCTGTTGATAGAAATATTCAACAATCATTATATATTTCTTAGTGTAAATCCTTCTTAGTCATTTCAAAATGTTAAAATGTTGGCATTTTGTTTAAGATTTTGTACCTTTGTTGATAAGCAATATTTTTCTATACTGTTATTTTCCCCTATTTTTGTCTGATCTTTTAAAGCCAACAAATAGTTAACAGAAGATGATGTGGGATTTTTTTTAATTTGTGAGAATTTGCTTATAAATCTCCTGGGTTTAGAGATTTTTAAAAATTCCTTGATTTTTTAAAAAATATTTTATTTATTTGTTTGAGAGAGACAGAGATAGCGACAGAGATAGCGAGGAAGCACAAGCAGGGAGGAGAGGGAGAAGCAGGCTCCCCGCTGAGCAGAGAGCCCAATTCGGGGCTCAATCCCAGGACCCTGGGATCATGACCTGAGCCAAAGGCAGACATTTAACCAACTGAGCCACCCAGGCGCCCCTAAAATACCTTGATTTTTAAAACATTTTTGCCTTAGGTATTTATCATATCTATTGGTTCCTTGAGATCATTTGGGTCCTGTATATTTCTCTCGAAATCACACATTTCATTGACGTTTCAAAAATATGACAATTGTACATGATTTTATAATCATTTTAAAGCCTTTTTCCTAACTGACCGGGATCTCTTTTTGTCATTCCTACTTTGGTATATGTGTTCTCTCTTCTGTTATTCTGGCGAGACTTGCCAGTTGATTTTCTAGTTGAACAGCTGTCAGTCCCAGCTACATACTAGAGTCCTAGGGGGAAGTTATTTTTTTAATTCAAAATGTCTTCTGCTGTGTTTTCATTCCATTCATCTCAAAGTATTTTCTAATTTCATTGTGATTCCTTCTTTGACCCGTTGTTGGTTGTTTAAGAGTATGTCATTTAATCTCCCCAATTTCCTTTTCCAGTTTTCTTGTGTTACAGATTCCTAGGTTCATTTTACTGCGGTTGGAGAAGATACTTTTGAATGCTTTCAATTTTTTTGAGACTAACACATGGCCCATCCTGGAGAATGACACTGGGAAGAATGTAGATCCCACTATTGTTAGGTGGAACGTGCGGTCTATGTTAAGTTCACCTGGCGTATAGTATCATTTAATTCTTCTATTTCCTTATTGATTGCATCTAAATGTTCTACTCATTGTTGAAAGCAAAGTATTCAACATTCTAACTATTACTGCAAAACTGTCTATTTGTCCCATGAATTCTGTCCATTTTTGCTTCATGTTGTCGAGCTCTGGGGGGTGCATACATGGTTATTTTAGTCATGTCTTCTTGATGGAGTGACCCTTTTATCAATATATAATGTTACTTTTTGTCTGTTGCAACAGTTTTTTCATGAAAGTCTGTTTTGTCTGATATCAGTGTAGACACTAACTCTCTTTTGTGTTACCTGCATCCTTTCACTTTTAATCCATTTGTGTCTTTGGATATAAAGTAAAGCTCTTGTAGACAGCATTAAATTTGTTCTTCCATTTTCTGCATTTTAACTGGAGAGTTTAATCCATTTACATTTAAAGTAATTGCTGATAAGGAAATATTGCAAAAAATATTGCCAATTTACTATTTAGGTTCTATATGTCATATTCTTTTTGTCTCGCAATTCCTCCACTACTGTTTTCTTTTGTGTTTAATTGATTTTGATCTCCTAGTTTCTATTTCTATTTATTGATTACCCTGGGGATTACAATATTCTAAATTTATAACAAGCTGGTCTCAATTGATACCAACTCAGCTTTGATCACATACAAAGACTGTGCTCTTATACAGCGCTGTGCATCCCCTTCCACTGTGCTGTCATTGTCACAAATGACATGTTTGTATATGGTGTGCCCATGGATCTCTCTGATCTTTGTTCTACTTAGACTTCCTTAAGCTTCTTGAATGTGTAGATTCATATCTTTCATCAAATTTGAGAAGTTTTGGACATTCCTTATTCAAACAGTCTTTCTGCTCCTTTGTCTCTTCTCCCCTGGAGTTCCCATAGTGCCTGTGTCATTGCCTAATGGGTGTCCCACAGATCTCTTAGCCTTCATTAATTTTTCTTCTTTTCTCTTTCTGCACCTTACACTGGATAATTTTACTGGACCTATCTTTCAAGTTTGCTGATTCTTTCTTCTACTTCCTTAAATCTGTTGATGGAAGCCTCTAATGAACTTTTATTCCAGTTATTATACATTAAAACTGCCGAATTTCTGTTTGGTTCCTTTTTATAATTGCTATTTCTTTATTGACATTCTGTGTTTGGTGAGACATCATTCTCCTTGTTCTCATTAGCCCTTTGAGCATACTTAAGACAGTCGATTCAAATTCAAAGTCATTGTCTAATAAATCCAATGTCTGGGCCTCCCCAGGAGGAGTTTGTGTTTTGTTTTGTTTTGTTTTTCCCTGTGACTGGGACACACTTTCTTGTTTCTTTGCATGCCTTGTTATTTTTTGTTGAAAACTGGACATTTTGAATATTACAGTATGGTAATTTCGGAAATCAGATTCTGCCTACTCCCCAGGGTTCCTTGTTGTTGCTTGTAGTCATATGTCATTGCCTCTTCAGTGAACTTTTAAATGATTTTTGTAAAGCCTGTATCCTTTCTGGGGTGTTGTCAATGAAGAGCTATTAGCTTAGTGGTCAGCTAGTGATCTGATATTTTTTTAAAATACCTGAAGCCAAAAGAGAAATTTACTCTCAGTCTTTGCAGATTGCTTTGGAGTTGTACTCCTCCAACGCTTGGCCAGACTGCTTACCGTTTTGCCTTAGCCTTCACTTCCTGCTACACACAGCCTAAAAATCAGCCAGACACACAAGCTCCGGAGTCACACTCAAAGCCATGGGCGTGCACCCTGCCTTCCAGTTTCCCCAGTCTACCTGGAGCTCTTCAAAGCCTCGACTCACCTATGTATCTCCTTCCTCAGTCTCTTCCTTCCCAGGCTCTTCGGTCTGCCTGCTGCCTGACCACCTGTCGTCCCCAGCCCCAAGTGCCTTCAGGCCATTAAATATTTCTGACAACTACAACTCAGGGGCCACCCAGGTCCTGAGAGTGTTCCAAGAGGATGAAACAAGGGAAGACCCTGAGCTAATCCCTCAAGGGGTCACAAACAGGTCAAAACCCACAGTCACAATTTTTGGAGAAAGCCCACATGGCCCCCTCTGGCAGCAGGAAGCCACACCAGGCATATAGGTGATGTAGGCTCCATAGCTGCTGTTCCACAGAGCTGGGGAGGGAGGGACTGTAGGCAGGTCAGTCAAAATACCGTGATGCTCTCCCCAAAATCTAGCAGCTGCTTTCTTTCTGAAGCACTCCCCTGATTGTTGTATTTTTATTAGATTCCAGACTTCTGAAAAAGTGAATTCTGACAGTTTTTGTCTACTTATTCTAGCTTCTGTGAAAAGCTGAACTCTCTTTTCAGTGATGGCACTTTTAAAACTTCTTCTTTTAACAAAAGTTTTTATTTGTCAGAAAGACAGAAAGTGCACACGCACAAGCAGGAGGGCCAGCAGGCAGAGGGAGAAACATGCTCCCTGCTGAGCAAGGAGCCCAATGCGGGGCTCGATCCCAGGACCTGGGGATCATGACCTGAGCTGAAGGCAGACGTTTAACCAACTGAGCCACTCAGGCCTCCCATTAATTTTTAATTTTTTTAGCAGAATCACTGCAAGGTCTATTTTTAACATACTGAAGTTTCATTATTGCCTGGGATAATACCAACTTTTCTTAAAATTTTGGTGGTAGTTTGAAAAAAATATGTATCCTATAGGGCACAAAATATAGTTTATTAAATCAACCAGTATATTAACTATTAACTAATTGAAATATTTTATCTTTAAGCTTTTCTTATTAGAGATGAATGATACATTTCATTCTCTTATTGCTACTACATTTTTTACTTTTCCTCACATTTCTAAGTTATTACTTTATATTTTTACACCGTTATTCATCATACTAAAGTAAATGATTTCTAAATGTTTATCGTGGCTTGCACTCTTTAATTCTTTGTTCCATTTCATTATTTGCCCAAAATTCTGTCTTGTCTAATATTAAAAATACCATCTGTGCTTTTTTCCTTTGTATCTTTCACATCTATTTTTGTCATTTCTTTCACTTTTAACTTGAATATGTAATTTTTAGTCTCTAAAGTAGTATATACCTCCACTGGATTTTCTTTCATAACCAATTTGTTATCATAAAATATGGTGACACTTCAGTCATTTTGCCTTATGCTTTTTGTTTTTTTTTTATCCTTGCTTACTCTCTTCCATTTTTTTCTATGCTAAATGGTATGTTCTCTTTCACTCACTGATTTAAAAGTTGTGACTGTTTCTCTTCTACAAGTGATTTCTTTAATTAAAAATCTATCTATATTTGAACTTTTTCTCTAACTGCCAATGTCAAAAATTAAATGGCACTCATAAGCCCTACCTATGACTGATGATATTTGACCCCTTCCTTCCTTTCTTACTTGCTTTCATAATTTTCTAGATTTGATGGTAATAAACTAGGACATTAGATGCATATTATTTAATATATTTAACATTATCTATTCTAAGGAATGGTTTGTGGTGTTCGTACAGTTTTATAATTATATTAATCATTGTTTGAAGTTATTTATATATCATATAAGTTTCATTGCTCGCTGACAATTCTAGGAAACTACAGTTCTCTCAGTCTTGGGATGATCATATGTCTAAGCTAGAAAGCATTTCAATTCTTCAGGAAGAGTCAATAATCTTTGAAATGTCTAGATCCTCACAACATGTCTAAGGATTTCTGTTGTAGGAGTGCCTATTTCTCCATTATACTCAGTAGGCACAGAGCCAAGGACCCATGATATTTTTAGGTACCCATAAAAGTATTTCCTTTAAAAACTGAGAGAAAAAAAATTAATATGATCCAGCCTGGATTCTATTAACTTTTACAGATATCATTTTAATATCTTTTTGTGGAGGAAGAGACCCACGAAGACAAAAGTGCCTAGAGCCCAGGAAAGTCCTAATGTGACTCTCAGCACACAAGGACTTTAAGTCAGCTTAAGTCACCATCTTTCCCCTCGAAACTCTATTGACCTCATTCAATTGTCTTCAATGTTATCGATTCAGAAAATGATGGCTTTGTTTTATAGGTACCTCACCTGATCTTTTGATCCTGAAATTTTTTATTGTTTATGTTAAAAATATTACTAGTATGGTTCTAGATGATTATCATTAACTTCATCCAAAATGCTGGAGGGACTCCAACGTGTTTCTTCAACTAGGCAAGTTGTTGTCTATTTATTTGGTTTTACTTCGTGACTGTTTGTTTTATGTACATTGTAACTTACTGAAAAAGTGCTCCATGACTCTGATCCATTCTCCCATCATTTTAAATTGACTCCTGGGAGGCTTTCTCAGGCCAGCATTTTTACTGACTCAATTTCTAGAGTCTCCAATCTGCTGTTCATTACCTCTCTGCCACTCTTTTTTTCTTCTTTTAAAATTTATTTAGAGGGAGAAAGAGCAGGCACAAGCTGGGTGGGGGGAGGGGCAGAGGGAGAAGGAGACAGAGAATCCTAAGCAGCCTCTTTACCCAGCATGGAGTCTGACTCAGGACCCTGAGATCATGACCTGAGCCGATATCAAGAGTCAGACACTTACCCAACTGAGCCATGGTGCCCCACCTCTCAGCCATTTTTAAGACAACAGTCAAGGTTTTCATCCCCTTGCAGGATTTCTTGATCTCACCTGTTTCTTCATAACAATTATCACAGAGATAGAATTCTGTCCTTAATCTTGCTCATACTTAGCCCATGTTTCCAAAGTTCTTTTTTTGCATCTTTTAGTAACAGTAGCATGGGTATTCATTCATTGTGATTCCTCGATGTAACCATCTTCTTTGCAAATGCAATTTGTTTATATGTTAGTAATGTTTTCCTCCTTTTTCCCATCTTTGTAGAGGAAGGTCTTTGCTTGTCCAGCGTTGGCATTTGAGACAAGTTCCATCAGCGAACATAAAAGTCTCTGGTCATTCTAGCCCAAATTAAGAGAAGAGGGGACATTTCGAATAAAGTATGCTGTTACTTTTATCTTTTGAAAGCCAGCAAGGGTACAGTGGGGGAGGTCCAGAGCCAACAGCTCTGAGAACAAGGAGCTTCATCAGCGTGATCCAGAAAATCTTGTTTGTATTTCATCAGCAACCAGGAGTCACTCAGGCCAGATCAGCCACTCATTGTCTCAAAAAGTTGCCCTCGATAGGTGTTAGCCATTCACTGCATGGCCATCCACACCCAGGATTGACAGGAAATACACACTTTCTGTGCCTCCCAGGCCATGTGGGCTATAGTGTCTAGTAGCATATAGTGTCTAGTAGGAGGTAAGGGTGAGTTTGAGATGAATCTGAGGCTCTGTGCCCTATATTCTGCCAGTACTAACCCCTCCAAGGAAGGGAACACAAATCTTCAATCCTTTTTCTCATCCCTTGAGGCCAGTTGTGTTTCAGAATTCAGAGTTTAGAAAGACAGAGGCAGAAGAAGGAAGGTCACCATACCGCAAAGTATCTTGATGGGCCATGGTGGAATGTAAGTTATACCTCCATGATGTGCCCCTTGAGACAAGGAAGCTGGGCAGATGATTAAGGGGGAAGGAGAGGGAAGATAAGGCATAAATTCTCAGGTACTTTCAGCACTTCCAACTATGCAGGTGCAAAGTAGCCTGAGGGTAGTCCTCTAAGGAAGGACTTCAGGTCTCAAGTGCTGGGAAGTAAAAGCATACGAAAATGAAATTTAAGAAAACAGACCCCAGAGTTCTGACCAGAACACTGACCTTTCCCACCACATAGGTATCCTGGGACAGATCAGGCAGGTTTCAGACAACCTCTTGAAATCAAATACATTACTCTGCTGTTTAAAGAAAAGATTCCCAGTAAGTGGGATAATGAGTACAAAATAATCACATCGGAGATTTTTTTCACAATGTATATTATTAAACTGGTTGCTGAAATAATGTGACATAGACCATAAATACTACAGCACCTTTTTTTGACCCCTTTGAGGTATGAGTGATAACATAAAAAGCCACACGTCAGTTTGGGGATAAGTATACATCCTCTAGCACTTCTTCTGAAATATTCAGTGTTAACTTCAAAGCCATATTGATTCAAACTAAGCTAAAGGCCTTTGCCCCAGCAGGTGAGGAGCGCGCATGTCATCTAGGGGGTTGTCAGGACTGGGTTGGAGGCGGGCCTCCATGAGGAGGGAGCAAATGCCCGGACGAAGACCAAACACCACGAAGGCTGGCTTTTCAAAGCGGTCCCTGTGCCCTTCTTCTCGCTAAGCATGAGTTTCTACCTAAACAGTCTCTCCTTGAGAAAACAGCCACTGTCTTCCCATAGGTAAGTGTATGCCATCCAAAGCCATGATTAACCCTTTACGCTTCCTCGGTGGGAATATTTTCTCCTGTGCTCACAATGTCATGACTTTAATCCATTACAGCTGAGGTTGAATTTTGTGGCCAAATCCATTTTGGTGCCATTTTTGAAGACAAAACTATGCCTTCTCAAATCTGGGGCACCTGAGTGGCTCAGCTGATTGAGTGTCTGCCTTCAGCTCAGGTCATGATCCCAGGGTTCTGGGACTGAGTTCCGCATCGGGCTCCCTGCTCCAGGAGGAGTCTGCTTCTCCCTCTCCCCTCACCTTGCTCATGCTCTATCTTAAAATCTTTTCTAAAAAATCTCTGTTTTGGAATTACAGATATGAGACCTTAGGGCTATACTAGCCGTTTCATTGAGCTCTCTTATGCCCCACCCCCTGACTCACCTCCCAAGCAAGCTGTTTCTTTAAGCAAGTGAAACGGCAGGCAAATTCCTCCTCAATCCAGGAATAGCCATGCAGCAGAAATTCCTCAAAGTTTCCAGAATGTGGATGCCACACTACGGCACTGAGGTAGCTTCTATTTTATTTTCCAGTGGAAATCAGGGAGGGGAGAAATGTGTTTTCTCAGATTGCTCGCTTCCCCAAAAGTCTTGCTTATGACATACAAGCCTGGAGGGGCCGGGGGTGGGGAGTGAGAGCCGTGTGCTTTCCAGCAAGGTGTCCTGCTTTGCTAATCAGGGTCTTTATTATTGCCAGCAAGTACTAAGTTCTTTCCGAGGTATTTACTGGAATGTCTACCAGTATGTGTGTGTGTGCTGTTTCATGTTTCTTGGCCTCATTTCGGTCAAATACCCCCCGCAAGATGCAAACCCTCTTGATGCTGCTGTTGTGTGCCTTCCCGTATAGTTGGCAACATTTGTATGTCAGGAACATTTATCTGTTAATTTATACCAACTGGTTATAGACTCAAGTATTATAAGCCCATTTGCTTTGGCAATTTGGAAATCACAATTTTTCTGGCTTTAGGGGACAGAACACTCTAGTCCACCACCGTGTCCATGAGATTGGAAATGTCCCCTCTATGGCAGCAAAGTTACCAAAGGACTCTAATGGGGGAAATGTTAAGTTTAGGGAAAATAGAAAATCGTTCTTCTTCCTTGCCCGTCAGAAGAACCGAACTTTGAGTATGTACTGGTGTGTCCCACAGAAACAATGGTCTGGAGCATACCTCGACTCAACTAGTTGTGGAAGGTTTAATCCTCGGTAGATCAGTGTTAAAAGTATGACCAAGAAGCCAGATTGGAATGAGCCCCAGTCTGCGCACCAAACTCTAACCCAAATCTCACACATCATGAAGAATCACTCGATCATTGGTGAAACTTTGGCCTTTTTCTCCAGCTTCCACATCCCCTGGAACCCCAATTCCGGGCAACTGGAACACAGGGCAGCAAGGGCTCTGAAGCCAGGCAGACCTGACTTCACTGGGTCTGGGTCTAGCTTTGGAAATTAATTTCACCTCTAAAACGAAAGTGCTCCTTACTGAAGTGTGCCTCTTACCACCCACCCCATAGATTTGTTGGGAAAATAAATGAGAGGACATTCTTGAAAGCACTGGCCATCTCAGAAGAGGCACTCAAACATTGCTATCCTCATTGTCATGAGTGAAAAATGCTCACCCCAGGCCACTGCCTTTGTCAGAAGACCCAAGGTATACGATAGTTCTGATGCTCTCCTGTCTGCACTGTTTTGTATAAAAGTTGACTAGAAACCCGGCTTCCACTGTGATGATGCCCAATCAGCGCCCCACCTGGAGAAGGTGCATTTCTTGCTGCAGGTGTTGACCAACGGAAGCACATAAACCGGCTTTTGAGCCAACCTGCCGGAGGTGAGCCTGGGCCACAGATGGCTACTCAGAGCCTCAGGTTGAAGGGCTTTCTCCACCTGCATGACCCCGAGCTAGGAGCTGGGAACCCAACTCAGAGTCCTTGTCTTCCAAATAGCTACCAAAGGCAATGGAACAAGGCAGCCAATGTCCAGTGCCATAAGAGTACAGAATACAGAGTCTTGGGCTTACTAAGTCCAGCATTTGGGCCGAGCCCTGAAGATGGACAAAATTTGAAGAAGGGTAACTGGAAGGGAAAACACTGCAGCACGAGGAGAGGGGGTCACTTCCCTGTCACCGGCAAAATTATCAAAAAAGGTAAGAGTTGACCAAACAGCACCCAGTGGAGTCAGCCTGGCCTCTTGGGTTGGGCATAGCTCTGGGGGGACAGGGGGGTTACATGCGGGCACAGGACAAGCATTTCTGTGTCCTGTTCCCTCTATGGAACCTCCGCTTCGCTTTTTGTCTCCTAACAACATAAACTTAGGGACACATTGAAAAGGAATTTTTCTCTGCCCACTGAGGGCTAAAAGTAGAGCGGATGAAAATGCATTAAACAGTGCTTTAGCAATTTGCAGGCAGGCAGTTTCTAGAGCTTGAAACACGGGGCACAGAATCCCAATATTCTGCCTCCAAAGCTACTGACTCAGGAACAGACCTCAGATCATCCCCTCTGCTGGAATAGGGAGAATCTGGAGGAGAAGTCATTCCAGAAAGTTCCCCCGAGCTTGAACATCTGTGGCTCTCAGATATTTCATTCCTAGCCCAGACTTCCTGTCTGTGCCAACCACTATGATTAAAAATGCATCCAAAGTAAACTTCAGACAACCGAACCTTCCTTCAGCAACGTGGGGGGCACTTGGTGTTAGAGGGTGGTCACCCCAAGTCATTGTAAACGTTTCCCCAGGTGCTCCACAGCTGGGTGGAACGGCTTGTGAAATTCTATCCTTCCAGCTCCCCAACACACTGAGAAGTAACCCAGAGAAGCCAACAACCCTGTCCCACCTGTGGAAATTAATGGTACCAGCTCAGCATATTGGCAGAGGAAAGAAATTTACACAGCAAACAAACCTGCTGAAAAATTGGAAATATTTGTTTAACAGAAGCACATTGATTAAAGTCACTCCAAGATCAAATTACTCTCCCAGCCCGGGCAATTTCACCCCAGAGGGCAGCAGACTTCTATTGGCAGAGTATTGATGAAAAGCTCACGCTCTGCCTAGATGCACCATATTAGGGGTGTTAATCTCAAAAGTGGTCCGTAATTTTACTCCTACACTCTTCATTTGGAAGAGTTTAATTCCAATACAAACAGTAATAAGGAAATAAAATCATTGATGTATGTCTTTCCAATATCCGTCTTTGGTAAGAACTTTTCATTTCTATGGTCAATTAAAGCTCATCTTAAATAAAAGGTTAAGCTCATTTCAAATAGACTTCCAAGGTTATTCGGTTTTTTCAAATCCTCTACAGTTTCAAAGGAAAATAAAAAGGAGAGCCAAAGCCACTTCTTAACTACAAAGGCAAGCAAGTCACCAAATAAATGTTTAACATGAAAGCTATAATTTCTATATGGAGAGCATACTTATATATAAGGAAAACATACATAAGGAGAGAGATATATCAAGAGAGATATGAAAAGTTCCAAGAAAGGTCCCTCACCTGGTACCCAAAGAGAAGGGCATTTGAGGGCCAGGCCAAGGTCAGCTAGCTACATGGGGCAGTTTTTCAGCTGTTCAAAGAGCCAGGCTAACATCTCTTTAGGCCAGAGCAGCTAGCCAGCTGAGAAGCCAATTCTTCATTGCAACCCTGAGAATAACTCACATTCAATTTGCCACAACATTTTAAATAACCTGAGAAGAGGCAGCCTGGGCATTGCCTGCCTCTGTGTCCTAAGACCGGCCATGATGACACGGGACCATGTCAAACTCTGGTTCAGGGGGCTTCTCTTGGGACCCTCTGAGAAATGGAGCCCAAGCTGCACACTGGAAAAGAACACTTCAGTGCAGGGCTCCTGACCCTGTGGGCCTAAATAAGCAATAGCTTCAAGGCCCAAGGACCTAAGGGTAACAAGAAAAAGTAACAAGGTACATTGGGACCAATAACTACATATGCCTGGACTGCCTAGCTTCTGCTATCCGGGCTCCACCCAAATGCCCTGCCCACCACGCCCATGCAGGGCATTTGGACCATTTCCAAATGCTGAACTTGGGCCTGGAATCACCCTCTCTTGGAGGCTCCCAAGTGTGAGTCTCCGGGCCACAGGAGCATGCAACTCTCCCCCCTGTTCAGGCTACCCATCTCCAGCCTAGGACAGTCTGTGCTTGCAGACTAGACACCCAAGTTGCAATGACAGTGAATGTGCCAAGAAGATTCCCTTGTGGGCAAAGGACGAGCTCCCTACACGCGGCTAGAAATCATAGAATCCATTCTTCCCACACAACCTCCTGCCTCTGAAGAGGGTATGGAACCCACTCTGCATACACGCGCCTGTGCGAGCACACGCGTGCGCACACACACACATACCACACAAACATGAAACCACTTAGATGGGATTTGCAAAGGTTTTGGCTTTTGTTCATCAGGAACCCAGAGAGGGCAGGGATTGGGAATGATGGGATGGAGGGTATCAGTGGAATGGGGGTGGAGCAAAGACAGTGGTTACCAGAGGAGACAAGGGGACAGAAGCCACCATGTTTGAGCACCCAGGTTCCAGGAACTGTTCTGGGTATGCTTTTTCTTATTTTTCTCATTTAATCTCCGCACTATTTCTCTGTGAGAAGCCAGGGTCCCAACCCTGCCTGTACATTAGAATCACCTGGGGGGCCTTTAAATAACACAGGTGCTGAGCTCCCAACCCCATCCTAGAATCACAATCTCTAGCGGTAGGGCCCATGCATCCATGGGTTTTAAAAACATCCCAGGAAATTTCACTGTGCAGCCAGGACTGGGAAGCACCCTGCCAAGGAACCCTAAACCCCTTTCCCAGTCTTGTATTATGAAATATCCCCCATAGCATCGAAGAAGAGCAGCCCACACTGGGCACCTGGAGACACCCCCAGAGGGCCAGCCGTCTGAGGCTTTGCCCCACTCTCTAAACCTGCTGAAATTGCAATGAAGTGTTACCCAGAGGAACATGGGATTTTTGCTTTGCATGATTCATTTAGGGACTGAATTGGAGCTAAATGCTGCTTTCTTAAACTCCTCAAATTCCTAAGACTGTTTCAGTCTTGAAACTATAGAATCACATACCTTAAAAGATTTACAGCTTTTCAGATAAGAAGGGTTTTTTTTTTCTTTTTTTTATTGAGATGCGGAGCCACCTTGCAGGAGTGCCCTCTGATTTGACTATGACGTGCAGTGAGCAGCCAAATGTCATTTCAAAGAATAAATTTTTTGGCTTAGGAGAAAATGCATGCTCTAGTTCCTGATAATTGATTTGCAAGGTTCCAATTTCAGTAGCAAATTGCTTCTGCTGCTCAGGTATTTCGTATCTTATATGAGCACTTAGAAAACGCAATATTCCTTACGATGACCAAGAAATGACAGGAAGAATTGTAGTTTAAATTTTGGATCATATAAAATTTTCATATGTATAGATATATTTTATATGTATAAACATATTTTATATGTATGTATATGTATGTCTGTGTGTGTGTATATATATATATATATATATATATATATATTATATAATTCTAAGAGTTGGTTACAAATAGATCAGGGTAGTTAAAAAAATGAATAATGTTAATAGTGTTTTTTAAGTGGCCTTTTCCCCTAAGAGGAGGCTCAGTGCCCTCCAGCCATTTAATCCGTCCTGAGGATAACACCCCCTGGGCCAGGAGTGCACGGCACTGAGGGACTCTCACTGACACCCGAGGAAATGGAGAGCCTAAGGTTCGCTCAGCTGTCGATCATGGAACCAGGGCAAGAAGCCAGTGCCCAAACAGAGAAAGAGCAGTGGACCCGAGTCAGGATTCCGGACCCTCAAATCCCAACTCTGTCCAACTGTGAACCTTTAAGGAAAGCCATGCATTTCTCTCTGCAGGCCACAGTTTTCCCTTTGTAAAAACAGCAGGTTGGGAGACAGACTCTCAATGTCTTCGATCAGAAGCCGCTGGGGTGAGCTCCCTGGGGATCTGATTGGAAGGCAGGGATTGGGCTGACTGTCAGGTTGAGTGTTTGTGTCCAGGGTAGCTGCAGAAGACTGGGCTGTCTTCAGGGTGGGCCCGCAGGTTTCTCCTGCCCTGAGGGTTTTGTGCAGCTCCAAATGGCACGGTTTGCTTCTGGGGTGCAGGCGGAGTCCTGTTGTGTTTCTCAGGGCTCCCCAATCTGGAGGGCTTGGGGGCGTGGCCTCTGGGGACAGAAGCCTGGAAAGCCAACCTAGGGTTAAGGTGAGGGCCTAGGGGCATGGCAGTCCCGATCTGTGGATGCTGACTTGAGCTCCCTGGGGGTGCTCAGTGGAGGGCGGGGCACAGGGGGAGTGTCAGGTTGTGGGTGTGTGTCCAGGGTGGCCACCGAAGGTGGGGTAGGCCTTAGGGGGGGCCTGCAGGTTTCTCCTGCTCTGAGGGTTTTGTGCCACTCCAAATGGCCCAGTTTCCTTCTTGTGGGCAGGCAGAGTCTTGTGGTGTGGCCCAGGGGTCCCCAGTCGGGAGAGCTTAGGGGCCAGGTCTCACACTTCGTGTTTTTCATGGCCCTCCGTTTTGTCCCCTTTTCCTATGAAAGGCCTCACTGTGCTCCCAGGACTTGCGCTTAGCCCTTCGATGACACAGAATCCAGCACTTTCGGTAAATATTTCACGGCCACTTCCCGAGCATCACACTCCCAACAGACTATCACTGCCAGAATCTCCTTCAAATGTACCTCAGTTCCTTCATGAGGATCCGGTCAAAACCACCCCACAAAGACTAAAGAAAAGGCCAGACAGTCCTGAATGGGGAAGAGGGCAAGAATAACACCAGACCCTAGAATCACTGCCTTGCAGAGCTGATAAGAAATCGAAAACTACCTGATCCAGCCTCTCATCTCACAATTGGGACCTTCCTACTGTCACTCCACTACATGGCGCCCGTGTTATTTTTGTTCACATCCAATAACGAAATTTTTGCCTGTTGATAGTAGTCTTCTCATCTGTAGAGAGCGCTGATCATTCAAATCCCTTCCTTAGACCAACCGCCTGTGGTTGCCTCCTCTGTAGCTAGTCGGCAGGAGGAAAGGATCTCAGTGTCTCTCCCTGGGCCCAAGCCTTCTTCTACGTCTGAGCCCTTCACATGGATACCATGCCTCTGACCCGCAGCTACCGTTCCCATTGTCCCCTGATGCTTCACCACCATTGCTGCCTTCTGGCCCTCATGTGGCTGGACAAGAAGTCTAGATCCAGAGATACTAGCCTGGCTCCAAAGCGAGGTGATCACATTGAGAGAAGTGTCTGATTCTGGGGAAGGGGGTAGAACGAGTCTGATCAGGGAGGTGCTCTTTAAGGCTTGTATACCCCAAGATATTATGACATCACACCCACTAAAGGAAAGCCATGAAATTGCAGTAAATACAAACGAACAAAAAATCTGTTCGGTCAATCTCAAGTGCCTTCTGCTCAGGAGAGAGAACGCCCCAGGGTTAGGATGCCCATGGTCCCCAGAAAATAGTATGACACCCCAGGGCTGTTCATTTTAGTAGCTTTCCCCCAGCGTTCACCTCTCCCTCTCTCCACCTACTTCTCTTGCGCTCATGTGCAGAAAAGGTAACTGATCACTTGAACCACCTGGAACCCAGATTCTAGGCTGCTACCCGCAGATAGGAAAGGGTAGGGTAGAGGTATCAAGGATTTCATATTTAGACCATATTATGGTATGGTCTAAAACGTATGGTATGGTATGGTCTAAAACACAGATGAGAGCAACTTGCTTATAACTTTAATTGGCCAATATCCCATCTGTTACCACGATTACAACTGATGCTGTTTATGTGCAGTTCATAAAGTACAGAGAGAAAGAGTCACACAGACTCACAGACACAAGCACACGAACACATGTATACACACACACACGTGCACACCACACACACATACCTTGGCTCTATTCCAAGCTTAGCAAAGGGAAAAGAGGATGATGCATCAAACCATAACCTCAGTCCTCTACCATGGCCTTTCAAAGTGTTACACACGTCCCTGCATGGAGGCAGCATCGTCTTCATTTTATGAACAGGGAAACTGAGGCTCAGGGAAGTGTAGTAATTCATGTTCTACGGCTGGATTCCTTAGAGCCAAAATTCAGATCCAGGTCTGTCAAAACCTCCCGAGCCTGGGCCTTGGCCCCTTCTGCAGCCATCACTCACATCCCTTGAGGAGGGAGCCCAGCGCACACCCATAATTCTAGGCATCGGTACGTTTAGTGATCCCAGCTGATAAATAACCACCGTTCTCACTGAGCAAAACACACACACAGATGAGCAGAGTCAGCAGCAGTTGATCTGGTCCTGTTTGTCACAACCCAAACTATTTTAGAATCACAGTAACCGGAGATGAAATGTGACTCCTCCTTTTGTCTCAGAGTTTCAGTTTTGGCAGAGGTCCCGAAGGCTGAACACAGCCGCAGGGCTGTGGGCCCCTATTATGAAGTCACGGGCCGATGCAGCGGGCTCTGCCTGCCACAAGCCAAAGCCACTTCTGCCCACGTGGGCGGGTCACCCACCTCCTCCCTTCGGAAGGTGGGAGAGAGAGAAAGTTTCTTCAGAGATGAGCGGGTCTATAGAGGTTCCCACATGCCTCCACAGGAGGTGGGGTCAGTCGCTTGATCTCAAGCTGAGTGAAGGAACTTCAAAACTGTTAACACTGAGCATTTCGGGGTCGTAAGGATTGGCATCTACACCTACCTGTGGGGAGACTAAGGACAACAGGTTATGATTCATCCTCCCTGCCTGGGGGCACAGCTCTGGAACAAGGTGGCTGGCAAAGGTAAGTGGGGTTTTGTGGTTGTTGTTTCCAGGGAAGAGCCAGCCAAAGGTCCCATCCAAGAGAATCCTGATAGTAACAATTCTAGCTTCTTCTTAAATCTTTGTATCAGGTGAATATCCTCCTAGGTTGCCCTTCTTCAGGGATGACTCGGTGGTCCCTTGATCTTCCACTGAAAACCTCAAAACCAGTTTGTGACAGTCCAAAGAAAAGGCCATTTGGAATTGTTATAGATCAATTTGGGGAACATTATATCCTGTATGATATTCAATTATCTTATCCATAAACATGGTATATATTTTCATTATTTAGGTCTTTCAAGACCTAACCGATGAAGATATATATATTTTGTCTAGAAAAGTCTTAGATATATGTTTTTAAATTTATGTCCCAGATACCATATTTATATTTGTTTGTTTTAAATGTTTTATTTAAATAGTTTTAAAGGGGCGCCTGGCTGGCTCAGTAGGTTAAAGCCTCTGCCTTCGGCTCAGGTCATGATCTCAGGGTCCTGGGATCGAGCCCCGCATCGGGCTCTCTGCTCAGCAGAGAGCCTGCTTCCCCCTACCCTCTGCCTACCTCTCTGCCTACTTGTGATCTCTCTCTGTCAAATAAATAAATAAAATCTTAAAAAAAAATAGGTTTAAATGCTATCACATATTCTAATGGCTGCATAGAAATGCAATTTAAATTGTGTTCATTTTATATGCACATAAACTGTTAATAATTTCAATAATTTGCCTGTAGATCTTTTAGGTTTTCTGTATAGCTCTTTATGCTTCATTTCATTTAATTTGTTGCTTTGTCTGGGATTGTAGTACAAAGTTTAAAAGCTGCAGCTAGAGCAGACATCCTTGTCTAATTTCTTGTTTCTTATTCTAAAGTGTTTCTAAAGGTTTACCATTAAGTATGAGACTTGCCATAGATCACTGAGGGAATTGCCTTTATCATATATAACAAGTTCTCCTAGTTTGCTAAGAATATTTAGCATGAATAAATGCTAAGTTGTTTTGAATAATTTCTCTCCATCAATAGCAATGATCATATGCCTTTTCTCCTTTAATCTATGTGATCCGATGAATACCATTAATTTCCCATTTAAATCAATCTTACATTCTGGGTTTACTCTCGTAAAACCTTTTCGCTCTAAAGCATATTTTGCATGATATTAATATAGCTCCATGAATGAGCATTTATGGACTATTCTCTAGTAAATCTTTTTCGATCCTTATGTTTACAAACTCTGTGTGTCTTGATGTTTCAGGTAAAAAGGAGATAACTGAGTTTTACTTATTTTTAAGTCATTCTGACAATCTGTCCAAACCAGCAAGTTTAGAATACACGCACACACACTCATATGCACAGACGCATTCATGGATATATATGGTGAATACTAAAATATTTGAATTCGTCATACTCTTTTTGTGCTTTCTGCAAGTTTTTTTTCCCCTGTTGTTTTTTCTCTCTGCTTACCATCTTTAACATCGATTGTAATTTGTCTTACTTGATTTTCTCCCTCTACATGCGTAGAAGTTACATGTACTACTTTATCTCTCTTGGCTTTTGAGAAATTTTATCTCTGGAAGTTCTTTGAGACCTGAATAAAGAGGTTTTTTTCTTCCAAGAGCACTTGTATTTACTTAAGGTAAATGGCAGGAGGCACTACCAAATCATTTCTTTTTAGTATTTTTTTAAGTAAGCTCCATGCCCAGCACAGAGCCCAACATGGGGCTCAAACTCACGACCTCAGGCTAGATCAAGAGTCTAACACTCAGCCAACTGAGCCACTCAAGTGCCCCAAATCATTATTACTTTAAACTCAATGAATTCTCATCTTGGGGTCCTTTGGAACTTTCAGTTAGTGTAAATTCTATCTCCAGATTGCAGTTAAAAATTCTCAAGGAACATTGTGTTTATTTTTTTATTTAGGTTTTGTGGTTGCTGCTGTAGTATTCCTGAATCTAGAGCCAAGATCGATGCAAGCAGGGTTCTTTTTGTGGGATTGACTATGTGGACATTCCTTATTCCCATAAAGGCCCATCTCTTGCTTGCTTATTGTTTGCTTGCCTGTTTAAACCTATTCATCTCCTTTCACATTCTTATTCCCTTTCCCTATGTAGCCAATGATTCTCATATGTTTGATGTATATACGGTTGAACAGTGTCCCCTGGAAAAAAGTCATGTCTACCCAGAACCTATGAATGTGACCTTACTTAGAAATAGGCTCTTTGCAGTTATAACCAAGTTATAGTCAGGTCATACTGGATCGGGAGAGGCCCTTAAATCCAACATGACTGGTGTCCTCTTAGGAAGAGAGAAATTTCGACACGGAGAAAGACCCAGACATGCAGAAATGGAAGGCAAAGGCAGAGATTGGAGGCATGTATCTGCAAGCCAAGGAAGACCAAGGATTGCCACCAGAAGCAAGGAGAGAGTCGTGGAACAGATTCTCCCTCAGAGTCTCCAGAAGGAACCCGCCAACACTCTGATTGCAGACTTTTGGCTTCCAGAACTGTGAAAGAATACATTTTTGTTGGTTTAAGCCATATAGTCCATGATATTCTCTAGCAACCTATGAACCTCATACAATGGGGACCCTTCTGTGTATTTTCTCGAAAAACATGAATTGCCTAATAGGACTGTAATCTTAACCCACACAAATAAGATTGTTTTGGGGATCCCTTCTCATTTCCTGTAGCACTTTCTTCATGACATACCCATGGCATAGGGACATCCACAAGTGTATATTCACCTGTTTCCAATTCACCCACAGGGAGGGGCACACAGAAAGCTTCCAGCTCCCTGCTCTCACAAACAGCAGCACACATGTCAATTGGCTTGTGTGACAATTTCTTCTGTTCCCATACCCAAAAGTAGGATAACTAGGTCAGAAGGACTGTGCCTATTTAATTGAAATAACAACTAGTAGATTGGTGCCTGGAATGGCTATACTTTTCTGACTTTCAGCAAAGGCTTCCCCACCCCACCCCAACGCACCAACACTTGTCATTATGTGGCTTTCTACATTTGCCAGTAATAGGTATAAAGGCATGTCACATTTTCGTTTGTATTTCTCTGATTAATAATGAGTCCAAGCAACTCTTCATATGCCTGTTGGCTTTTTCTATAAATTACCTGTTTGTATCCTTGGCCCATTTTTTTCTGTTGGGATCCTATCTTATTATTGATTTGAGGGAGTTCTTTATATATTTTAGATCGGCAGTTCACATATTGTGAACAGGATGGCTGCTGGGTACGCTTTTAAAAATAACCTAAAGCAAGAGCTCTGGTTTACATTTGTTACATCTGGCGATATTTACCATTTCAGAAAATAAAACATTTTTAAAGGTTTCTTAACTCATTTAAAAAGAATAAGAAATTCATTATATATAGACCTAAGTAACATTTTTACAAGAACTAACTATTCTTTCTAACAAGTGATTTAGTGAGGAGAGAAGAAATGTGTTTTCATTTTTCCAAATCTTTTTAATGTGTGACTCAGTGAAAGACAATTGGATACAGCATTTCGTCTGTTATAATGTATTGTTTTGGTTGAGTATATGAAGATACGTAGTTGGGAAAGAAAGTAGTATTTTAATAGTCTTTGCTGATGATTTTAGAATCCTTCTTTGCTAATACACCACAGCTCACACATGGTGGTTTCTTAAAGGCTACTTGCAATGCGGAATCCAAAATTATCTCAGTGAGCTTTCTGTATGTACTCCGCTCTCTAGAATCTCTAGAATCTCACTGGTCTACCTTGCACTTTCTTTATCCATGCCTGGTTTTATAGCACCATTCATTGATCATTTGGGAAATAGTAATTCATAGAGTTGTACAGATCTTTCATATGTTGACATATTTCATTATACGGTATCGAAAAAGGCACATTTGTTAATATCACTACCAATCTCAGCACAGGAGTCTTGAAGTATCAGGAGACTATGAAGCTTGCGACAGTGGATGCAGGTTTTCCAAAATTCTCATTTTTGCTTGAAAGCATGAATTGTTATCATATCACTGACATCCTGTCAGTCCTCTTCTTTGAAGTGACAAGTTCACTTTATTCATTTCACAGAAAGCGAGGTGGGAGGTGCTGGATGAGAGGTATGTAAAGTGGTTTACTTGCCCTCTCAAAGACTCTGTCCCGAAAATCTATCGAGGCCAGACTCTGACACAGCCAGGCCCGCAGCTACCGGAGTTGGAGGGGGAGGGAAGCCCCGGTTCAGACCCCTCACCCAGCAGCAGAGGGCAAGCTCAGCCTGTCCTGCGACCACCTGCCTGGGAAGCCTCCTGGCCTCACGAATCAGGGAGCTGCCTGCTGAGACTCTCCTGCTGGAAGAACATCTCAGGCTCACATGTCTTACCTGTGAAACAGCTAATAACAGCACTTTCCAACCACAATTCACTGAGCACCTGTTATCTGCCAGACTCGAGCTCCTAGCAGTGAGCCAGCCAGACAAGGCTTGGCCTGGAGGCATTTATGTTCCGGTGGCCAACACGTGCGGGGGGCCCTCTGGCCAAGATAAGGGGTAGGAGATGAGAGCACAAACGTCAGGCCAGGCTCAAGGGGTGACCTCGTAATACTGAAGACACTAATCTACTGGCCCCCATCTGATAATTCTGGAACCTTCCCATTCCCAAATAACGATGGCATGACAATCACTCCGACTCGGTCCCCAATAATTCAGTTAGCTCATACAGAATTATTGCAGCTCAATAAAATATTTGAACCGGTTCCTGCATATCCCGCCATGAGTGCCCCTGGGTCTGAGCATCACAGACGAGTCATAGAAACCTTATCCTTCCGGGACAGATCAAAGATGTGAGGAATTCTAAACAAAACCATCTCTGTCTCTCTCCCTCCCCACCCTCATTCACACACATATGCACACACACACACACATACACACACACACACAGACACGTGTGCCCTTTATGCCACCATTAAGACTCCGTTCTTTTAAGGTCTTCATTCTTTTAAGGTCTTCAAGGAATTTTGGTCTCCTAGGAGTGAATTCTAAAATGCAAATAACCCAGGAGGGGGTCACTCCCAATGCCATCAACAGTTTACACTTGAGTTAACAATTAACCCCTCAGAAGAGGTTTATGGCTCCGAGAACTCCGAGGGCTACCACCAGCTGTCCCGCAGCCAAAGGGCCCCAGAACATCTGGAGAAACTCAGGCCTAGAACGGGGACGTGCCTTCCCCAGATCACACAGCCACTGGCAGGACCATCCAGTGGAGAAGCCCCGACTCTCTCTCCTGGCCTCCACGGCCTCCCGTTCCTTTGGCAGAATGACAGGCTCCCGAAGGAGAGTGAGGGCCGCTCCCGTCCAGAAGGGCTCCCTCTCCAGGCTGCAGACGCCCTGCACCACGTCCCTGGGGCACAGGGAGTGTTCTGGAACCCGCCTCAAGGCCACGCAATGCTGGTTCTCCAGAGTTCACACCGTGACCTCCACCCCCTGGCTGCTGCCTCCTGGCCCAGCCCTCAGCCTCCTGCCCCCTGGGGATCAGCCCCTGGGCTCCCCCCACCCGGCTTCCCCTTCCCTCCAACCTGTGCCTTGTGGGCACCCTTGGCCCAGCCTGAGATCTTCGGCTCAGGCCCAGCTTCAGGGGTCTTTTTCTGTCCCGAAAGAGGAATCCAATAGCTATTTGATACACTCCTGTCGCATAGCACACAGGACACCCCCAGATGGGTGGCAAGACGGAAGAAAAGATAAGACATCTAAGAAACAAGGAAGGGAAATGGTGCGTGTTCCTGCAGCAGAGCCTGAAGCAGGCTGTATGCAGGCCAGGGAAAGTAGAGGAGAGAGGGGGTAAAAATACCCAGTCCCCGTATCATCCTGAGCTCCTGGATCAAGCTTGGCTGGGCATCAACTCTATCTCTGGACTTTCTAATTCCATGAAAATTCCTGTTCTCTTTTAAACGAATTCGATTTGGATTTACCGTAGCTTACAACCAAGAGCACCTTTCCCTGATACAGAATTTCACAAATCCAGTACGGATTCTGGATGGTCTTAGGTGACATCAAAGAATGCCCCCAAATCCTGGAATTCAAAATATGTTTCTGGAGAGTTGAGGCATCAGGGGTGATGCCCGCACCCTAAAAAGTTCCTCTCAGGGGTTCAGCACTGTTTTCACTAACAGCCCCTCTTGGATTTACATTAAAGATCAATGCACATCAGAGCTTCCCAGATTGTTGTATTTACAACAGAACATGTTGGGGATGTTCTGATTTTTTCAGCCACCTCTGTCTGTGCCAGGGGCGGCTCAGCCTGACCTGAAGGCCTGGCAGTACCGATGGGGAACTTCACCCTTCCCCCTTCCCATCCCCCACCCTCTTCACCCCTGCCAGCCTTCAAAGGGTTAAGCTGGACAAGTATCTTTTAAGAACAGCTGGAAACAAAGTGTTGCCCCAGGCTGACAGCAAGCAATAAAAGGTCAGGAGGTTGAGGGAATCACTTTCCATGGGAATAATTTTCTAAGAGAAATGGCAGTTATTTAAGTCACCAGGTGGGACGCATAAAGGACAGTCTTTCTTGGCTCTCAAGAAATGGATGATGTTTGACCTCACAGATTTTTGCCTGTCTCTGATTTATATAATGAAAGCAAAATTATTTTTGCACATATATAATGAAAGCAAAAACTTTTTATGCACAATGTTTTATATACATAAGATATATGTATATATATCATAGATGTCTATGATATATGTATATTATACTTTTATTTTGTGAAACAGACTCACCTCTTTAGGAATAAGCACGGGAGAAGGCAGAGAGGGACATAAGATGTTGATACCCTTTGACTCGGTAATCCCACTCTTGGGAATGCAACCCCAAGAAATATATCCAACAGGGGAAATAAGCTTTATGTGTAGAGATGTTCACTGCAACATTATTTATGATAGGAAAAAAAAACCTAATGGCTCAGCAAAACGGGGTGAGTTAGTAAATTATTGCACATCAGCATGAGGGACTATCATGGGCCACCATAAATGCAAAGTAACAAGATGGGAAATGTCACCTTAAAAAAGCACACATAAAACAATGTGCACAGGTTGATTGTGTCTATGTTGTTCTCTATCTTGAGTACACAAAGGCTAGAGAGGGAGACGTCCTCTTTCTCTCAGCTTTGTTTAACGTTGCTTTCTTTACTCCGAATAAAAACATAATATTGGGGCGCCTAAGTGGCTCACTCGGTTGAGCGGCCAGCTCTTGATTTCAGCCCAGGTCATGATCCCAGGGTCCTCGGATCGAGTCCCGTGTCGGGCTCCGTACTCAACATGGAGTCTGCTTGAGGTTCTCTCTCTCTCTCTCCCTCTGCCTCTCCCCCTCTCCCACTGCACATGTGCGTGCGTGCTCTCTTTTCTCTCTCTCTTTCTCTCTCCCTCTCTCTCCAGGATGAATAAATAAATCTAAAAAAAAAAAAAAAAGTAATGTTTCTGTGGAAACGAAGATGTTCATAAATGTGGCTTAGGACGTTCACAAAGGTGACAGTACACCTCTGCGAACATACGAAAAACCGCTAAATTAGACACTTTCAATGGGAGAATTGTATGGTATATTAATTATATCTCAACAAAGCTGTTATGGAACATTATTTTGTTTTAAAAAAATGGGAGCCACTTTCAATGAAGAGAGAAAAAAAATTTTTTTTTTTTTTAAGATTTTATTTATTTGTCAGAGAGAGAGAGAGAGAGAGCACAAGCAGGGGGAGCAGCAGGCAGAGCAGGCAGAGGGAGAAGCAGACTCCCTGCCAAGCAAGGAGCCCGATGTGGGACTCGATCCCAGGACCCTGGGATCATGACCCGAGCCGAAGGCAGCCGCTTAACCAACTGAGCCACCCAGGCGTCCCGAGAAAAAAAATTTTGTTTCCAATTTAAGTGAGAGTGCCATTTAACAGCTGGATTATGCAAGATTTTTTAATAAATTCTCAACGTAATTTATTAAGTTGATGACAAATATGATCTCGGGCTCTGTTTTAACCAAAGCACACCCAGTGTACTTAAGGAGACAGGATCCTCCCTGGTCCCTCTTGAGATGGGTCAGACACAGTTGGAAAAGAATTTCCAAAATCAGGCAGATGGAATTCAAATTACAAATCAACAGCTTAATCACAGTATTGCTGAGGGCAGCTTACTTGTTCCCTCCAAGCCTCTGTTTTCTCTTCCATAAAATGGAGCCAATTCTACCTTCCTGATGCGGTGGTTGTGAAAATCAAAAAGCATCATTCACATAAAGTGTCTGAGACCCAGAAGACATTCTGGAGCTGCTATATTTTTATAAGAATATAATATAGAGAGGCAACTGGACCGGGTTTTTAAATTACTTTGGGTTTTGTTCAGAGGAAGGGGGTCCCTCCATAACAATACCAAAAGGGTCTTCTGCCCATGACAAGCCTGGTTAGTAGTCTGCACACATCTGTCTGTCAGAGCTGCATGTGTCTGAACTACCCCCTCAGGACGCTGAGGTATTTTCCCAGGGGCCGACCACTGGTCCTGGTCACTGGTCACTCGTCCCCGAGAGCCTGGCCCAACAGCAACCATATTTGTCCATACGGCCCATCCCATATCACTCGAGCCTGGAAAGGAGAGAACTTCATCCTTCATCCACGGGATCCCAAGCCAACCACTCAGTTGGATAGACTGGAATCAGCTAGAACAGTTCCCAACAGCCATTTAGACGCCAGTTGGAGATTTCCATCTACTACAAAACCGACTTCCCCCTAAAGTGAATATTCTGTAGCATAAGAGTGATAGCAGCCTTGGGGTCATAAAGTCCTGGGCTTGAATATTGTCTCTACCCCCCTTCTAGCCTTCACTCAAGTCTCAGATACTTACTTACGCCTAAATTCAGTTTACCTCCTTTGGAAAATGGGACTTGCCATAGTCTGACTCAAATTGCACAGAAGATTAAATGAGACAAAACACTAACACAAACATTCTCGGACACATGATGGATGCTCAGTAAATGGTAATATTCCTCCCCCTACACTTCCTCATTATGTTTTAATTGATGGGCTTCTCTTCTAAGATAGGCTCACCCTCTTCCTCGTTCTCTTTCTCCTGCTTCTGGGCCCCATGCCCACCCTCTGATTTCTTCTTCCCAAACCAACAAGTCCCAGAACATAAGCCTCCAAATATCTATCAGCACCAACTCGGCCCATGGCATATGGCCCCACACAACCTTGCCATGATCTCATGCAGTTGGACTGTTATTTTTATAGACTGGTATTAAGAAGCATAAGCCAGAAATTTTATATACACTGTCACGCTGGGTACTCTCGGGCCTGCAGTGCCGATGGAGCATTTCTAGAATTTTATGGTGCCTTGACCCTCCTCTTCAGACCTGCCACATTCTCCAGGGCTCCATGATCCGTCCTGCCCTCTCTCCTCCTCATTTGCCAACCGAGATTCCCTGCCCTTGCCACAGCCAGCCAAGCAGCCAAGGTTGGAGAGAAAGAGCAGGTTGTCAGGGGAAATGGGGAACCATGTAGGCTCCCGGGGGTCCCACCACAGAAGAGTCATTGGTTCAACAACCCATAAACCAGGAAGCTGAGCTTCTTGTCCCCAATGAGCAATCCCGCTTCTCGATGCCCAGGAGCTAGGAACATAGCACGGAGGAGTGCTGCGAGAGCACGCCTTCCTATCCCCCAACCTCCCACTGAGGGAAAACAAGAATTTCACAACTGTTGGCTGTGTACTAGAGTGTTCAAAACTGTAATAAATCATCTGTGTAAATTATGAAACATAAACCATGGGTGTTTGTTCTATAATTGTGTCATATATATATTTTTTCTTTTTTTAATGGAATTTTTAAAAGATTTTATGTATTTAAGAGAAAGTGAGAGAGAGAGAGCATGAGTGGTGGGAGAGGGGCAGAGGGAGAGCGAGAAGCAGACTCTCCATTGAGCAAGGAGCGCAATGTCAGGGTTCGAACCCAGGACCCAGGGATCATGACCTGAGCTGAAGGCAGACGCCAAACCAACTGAGCCACCTGGCATCCCCATGTTTGTTTTTTTTTTTTCCTAAAAGTAGAAAGGCAAAGAAAAGGTAAAAGCACTTTGGTCTAGAAAAAGGGAGGACGGACACTTCAGTAGGAAGAATCCCCCCCTCCACCTCTCTCTCTCTCTCTCTCTGACTTGCACTGCTTTTCTCCACTTATTACACGCATTTCTGACTCTCAGTCACTCAATAAGGTGCTGTCATCAGCTGTGGTTTCCTTCTTAGTAACTGCAATTATTTGAAAACAATGTCCGCATGATCGTCTTTCTTCTTCCTCCCTGGCAACTGCTCCAGGCTTTGCCTCTTGCGTGCCCCGTCTTGCCCCCTCTCCCACCTGCTCCTTTGCTTCTTCCTCTCCTCTCTCTGCTGCACCCTTCGCCTGGTTGGGAACGTCTCTAGAAGACAAGGGACAGGGTCACCAGCGTCGGTACCCATGGAGCAACCGCTATTGCCCTCACACACAGTAAATGGGCTCAAGGCTGAGCTCAGCAAACATGTTAACCATCCCTCCAAATATTGTGGTGATGTTACATGTATGTAAAGAACGTGTCCCACCATGGAGGGCCCCAGAAGGGACACACAGATCCCTCTGAGCTCTTTGTCCTCTCCCTCACTCAGACCACAGAGCAGAACAACTTCGGAAAAATGAAGAGCTTGTTCCCAGCCTGAGGTTCAAAGGAAGAGAAGATGAATGTTCGCAACTACATTTGGCATTTAAAAAATGCTAATAAAATCCATGCATTGACCCAGAGGAGCTCTACACAGGCTGGTGACATTGTCATATTTCTCCGTTTTGGCCCAACACAGTATTGTCTCGATCTGGGATAACTGGCAACCTCGCATAGATCAAAGCCCCGGAGATGACAAATGTATCTCTTATTAAAATAAAAAGTAAGGAAAACAGTGACTACTTAGCAAAATAGCACGGTTACTGGGGGTAGAGGAGTCTTCCTAAACACAAGACTGGTAGGCAAAGGATCTTGAACAAAGTGATCCTTCATAGAGAAAACATTGGGAATCTCTGAATTGAATCTTGCTCTATAAGAAAGACTTCTTGGTCAAGGTCACTATAAAAAATGACCCTAAAGTGACAGGAGCAGCTGTCATCAGTCTGGAACTCCTCCTTGGCTTCCCGGGAAATTATGCAGAATGGACATCCTCATGATTCACGACCCCAAGCACTGAGAAATTGAAGTGACCATTTCTACCCCTGGGTCCAAACTCCCACAGGCCAAGGATGGCCACTGAGGATTTCCTAGTACTGGATGCTCGTCTCTAACAGGCTCCAAAATGCACATCTCAGCCTCAGACTGCAAAGATGTGGCTAAAAGGGGTAGCACTCTCTAAAACACTGCTGGGGGTCTGGAAATGCATGCCTTCCACTAACCGAGATAACTTTGCCACCTCCCAAAATCTCCTGACATCTCACCTCCTCCAAAAACTCTGGATTCGTGGCGATCATGGCAAGCTGCTCTTTTGAACCTGTCCCTTCCCACAGAATACATTACGCCGTACATATAAAATACGTTCATGTCAATAATAACAGGCCGTATTTAGCCAGTATGTCCCACTCACACCTGATGGGCGAGGGCCCCCAGCCAAGGGAGACCCAAGAAGTGTCTATTACAAGTGCTCCCCCGCGAAAAACATGACTGACCATATCCTTGCCTCTCTGGGGATGCCCAGAGGTGAGGCCACCACTGCCTGCCAGGCTGTGCCCTGTAGCAAGGCCCTGGGCCCCTTGACCACAGATGAGCCCCTTCTGCCCAGAACTATGGCCACCTGCACCATCACCTTGGGTGTTGTCCCTACTGGGGACCACCGAGCCTGACAGCCATTACTGTCCCTCCCACTAGGCAGGCCATCTCTGTTGGTTCCCTTCTCCTTCACCAGCAAATTAGACGGAAATGCCCCTCCTCTTTTGTGCTAAATGCTGCGGGAGGGATATCAGAGCAGCACAGCTGTGCTCCAGAGCTGACTGCGATTTTGAGAGAAAACAAATTATTTCAGTCTCTACTCACAACCCCCCAGTCTCCAGAAGACCTGGACATGAGTCTTCGGCAGTACTGGACCATAGACAAACCCAAGATGAGAGTCATTGGGCCATGGATGATGTACTGGCTTCCTTCCAACGGCTGAAGCTTGGTAATGATGTCAAGCCCATTTCTCTGTTGCCTTGTACCCTCACAAAGAGCTCTTTTCTGGGAAGCTCCTCAGTCCCTCATTAAAAACATTCCAGAAGGATCGGCAGGTGTGCTTAGAGACTGCCATCTGCTATCACCCACCTTTCATTTAAAGAAGGACACATTATCACCAAAAAGTAAGATAACTGCCCTTCACCAAGAAAGTAGTGTGTGTGTGTGTGTGTGTGTGCGTGCGCACGCACGTGTGTGTGCGTGTTCTCTCCCTTCCTACAGGCTAAGATATGAGGGAGAGCAAGAGCGAAGGGACATACCAAGAGTTTCTGAATCTCAGGACTGGGCTGTTTGAATCTTGGGGTGTTCAGATTTGATTTTGGCAGGCGGAATGCATCAGAGGAAGCGTGTCGTTGGAAAGAAAAGTGTAGGGAGAGGTTAGGGTTCGTTAAGCTCAACTGCATAACAACCTGACTACTCATTCTGCCCTCTCGTCACAACCTAGAGAAAATACTGCCACAGGTTGGAGAAAGATTCATGCTGACAGTCTTCCGGAGTCACTGCACTGTGTCACTCTTCTTTCTTTATACAACTCTAGGAACCAAGCCCACCTTTCTTGTCCCACGTACATCAATGAGGACATGTTAGCAACAAGTCGTCAGAGCTGATGAAGAATCCAAACCTCCATCTTGAAGGCAAGCGCCATTTCTGTGACACGATCCTGTATTTTTTCAACACCCTTGGGCCAATTCCTAGCAATTCCCACATAATTTGTATAAATATCTTTGCCCCTCTACCCTAAAAGACACTAACAATTGAAAGCCCATTGGTGAAAGATGATGCTAAGAAGAATAGATTCAGAAGTTAGTTTCCTCATGTGGGTCAGCTCAGTGATTCCACCAATGGCTTCATGCCTATCTCCCTGTTACCCAATAATAATGGATAATCTCTGCCCCTCTTTCTTCTCTCTCTCTTCCTGTCTCTCACTTGTGTGTCTACAGCAGACAACTGGTTTACCCTTTATAAGTTTACCATTCCACCATAGAGTTCAGTTTGGGAACCAGGAAATTTTTCATCTATATCCCACATCCCAGAGAGTGTTGCTAAATAGACCATGTAGAAACCACATTGTGGAGTCCCTCAAAATTCAAATACTGAAGGCCTAATTCTCAATGGGATGATATTTGGAGGTAGAACCTTTGGGAAGTAATTAGGTTTAGATGACGTCACGAAGGCAGAGCCCCCGTGATCGGCTTAATGCCATTATAAGAGGAAGAGACATCAGAGAGCTCTCTCTTTCTCCATCATGTGGACATAACAGGAAGGCCATCTACAAGCCAAGAAGCAAGCCCTCACCAAGAACCTGACCACGCCGGCACACTGATCTTGGTCTTCTAGCCTCCAGAGCTGTGAGAATTTTATTTATTATATTTATTATAGCAGCCAGAGCTGACTGAGACACCATACAATAGTGAACGCAAATCCATTGCCATCCCTAGGCAAACAACCAAAATCCAGATTAACCTTAAGCTTAAAGACCATAAAAATGGCGTCAACATTTTATGGCTGAGGTCGCAGTAACAGCTGAATTGCTCAGAAGCCCTTAGTTAGCAGCTTTCAAGTTCTTATTGAGTAAATTGATGGAAAAGAGAGAGAAAGGCATTTGCTGCCATCGGTTCTGCTGACTGTAACCAATAATGACCGACTTTACTAGATCTTACTGATACGAATACTCCTTAGTCACCCATACTTTGGCGAGAGGGTGAGAGAGAAAAGTGGTGGCACTATTGTCATGGCTGCCTCAATGGCTCCCCCACTCCAGAGGCCTCTGAGGTGCCGCACTGAATACCATTGTTCCAGAATTCACCAAAACTGTTCTTTCACACAGCACTCACGTCTGCCTGAGGGGGCGGGGGTTCTGCCAATTTAGAAAAAAGAACAAGGCAGGGAATTGAAGATGTGTATCCCTGGGGCCCCCAAAGGAGGTACTTAACTGGAAAATCCAGTGACTGCGACAGCTGCTGCTCTAATATCTTGCATTTCCTCTGCCAAGATGTCCAACACCTGATTCCTGTGAAATCCAGGCTGTCCGCTACGATGAGTTTTGCCTTCTTATCTCTGATAATGTGTGTAGCTTCCTCAAATGAGCCAAAAAATCAAATTACCCAGAAATCTTCCTTTACTGGGTCATTGGGGAAAGTAGGATACGGTTGCTACTTCTTGCCAATTTTTGTCAGAAAAAAGACGGACTCTATTTGACTTCCTGAGGGCAGACAAGGAAGACCGAAGCCTGCAAAACCTGAATGTACTGTAGAAATTCTTCCCTGCGCAGCAAACCAGGCAGAGGCTCTTGTCTCTGAATTAATAGTCCCCTAAAAAGCTGTGCTTGTCATCCACTCTTAGAGAGGCTCGGGAAATCTTTCCTGCCTTCCTGCTTAAATCTCGTGTGCCTGTTTGTAATAAGGCTAGGTAATCTTTTCAAAGAGGCCTCCCAGAAACTTGAGAAGGGGCTCCCTGACCCCCTCTCTGCCCCCCACTGATCTGCCTATTAATCCCCAGCTGAGGTACTGGGGAACCCCAACACACTGTCTGGACCCCGGGTCTGAGAATTGTCAGTAAGAGAAGGAGGCACACAGAGAAGGGGCAGTGGGACTGTCAGTTCCTGCCATGAAAAGTGATTGATGAGAAGCCAGGAAGAGTTCCCGGCTGGGTTGGCTCATGGAGCAGAATCCGTATGCAAACCAGAATGCTCACGGGGGAGTTCTGTGTGCCAGAAAACAACCCAAAGGCATAGTATGAATTGTTTTAGCCAGTGCACCCCCTCCCTGGAGAAAGACACTGCCCTGGGACTCAATGAATAGGAAGGTGGCAGAGAGGCAAACTCCGTCCCGGACCCTGTTGATCTTGGGCGTGATTATGGATCCTGCGTAGTTAGCAAACTCCCACAGAGAAGCCAAGGCACAGGTAGCCAGGGTCTGGAGGGAGAGACGAAACGAGGGCGCTGCCCCTGAACCTTGCCAGCAGACCACCAAGGGCAGTACAGGGATAAGAACATGGGGCACGAGTCATCCGTGATGCACCGTAAATTCAAGGTCAAGAAACTACCATGCTGCAGGGAGCCTGCCCAGCAGTCAGACCGAGCAGGGGTGTGACAAGCAACCCAGAGGACTGACACCTGTGGGGCGTCTATAATGCACCAGACCCCACATTACCGGAGTGCGTTCTCACCATCCGCGGCAGGTGACATTTCCCCCCATTTCACAAATGAGGAAGGTGAGCATCAAGGAACGTGTCTAAGGTCATCGTGAATGAAGGACTGGAAATTCGAATACACATCTGTCTAACTGCAGAGAGCACTCACTACACCAGCTCACGCCATTCTGCCCCAAGAGAAATAACATCTTCCTTGGCGTATAAGAAGTAAGGACTTTTTCGGGGCGCCTGGGGTGCTCACTCAGTTAAAGAGCTGCCTTCAGCTCAGGTCAGGATCCTGGGGTCCTGGGGTTCAGCTCCATGGCCAGCTCCCTGCTCAGCTTCTCCCTCTCCCTCTACCCCTCCCTAGCTCATGCTCTCTCTATCTCTCTCTCGCTCTCGCTCTCTCGCTCTCTCGCTCTCTGTCACTGTCAAATGAATTAATATAAAAAAATTCTTAAAAAGGACTATTTCTTGGCCTCCTTGGCCAGCAAGCCCAGCTCCCCCACCCCACCCCCCAGCCTGCACAGCCAGGGTGACCCTGTCCCCTCTCCCTCCCACTTCTAGGCACACCATCAGGCCATCTTTTACTAGATCCATCCTAAACCCTACGCAGGGGCCCCAATCTGGAAGAATAATCCCTGCTAATATACTATTGTCTACCAGTAATTGCCTTCCCCTGGTTCCACCTTCTCTAAACCCGTGGCAATTTCTCCCAGCTTCTACCTTCTTGAAGCTTTTGTTAAAGTCTTTACAAGACACGACTTTCCAAAGAAATAATTAAGGCTTTCATGCCCCACACTTTTAACAAATATAGTTTGACCTCGTTTCATCCCTTTGGATGGAAGCTGTTTTCTGGCACCTTAAAGGGATTTCCATTCAATTATCCTCCAGAATCCTCTTTTCTCTTCTTCTGTCTTTCAACACAAAAAGCTTCCCATTTGCCTCCAAAGGTGAAATTAGGTGCTTGCCCATTCAGCAGCGGGCAGAGTTTTAAATTGGATGAAGTAATAATGCTTCTTTGAATTTCAGGGCAGCCTTCAGAGAAAGAAATTAGAGTCCGTCCTCCAGCAGCTCCATCATTTGGTGCCTTCTATTCTCTGTGCTCTGGGGAAAGGGGCAGAGGCAGAGCGGGGATGCACACAAACAGACAAAGAGTCTTTTTAAGAAGTTTATTGGAAGTTAGGATGAAGCTGGGGCAATGGTCCCTCAGCCCTCCGTGCTCCCTGACGACCTCCCCCTCAGCTCCTGCCTCTCGGCTGGAGGAAAACCTTCTAGAGCTGGACCCGAGGGCTGAGCACTACCAAATCAGGAGCATTTGCTTTTTAATAGAGGAGAATGAATTCAAAAGGAATGATTCAAATCAAACAGAAGGCACTAGGGGGAAAAATGAGAACAAATGATTGGGATTTATCCTTTATCCTTTATCCTTTCACTTGAAACAATTTCTCCCCGGACATCAGACCTGAAGATGAACAGCTTCCTCACATTCTGCATAAAGCATCTAAATGTCTCCCCTCCACTTAGGACTACCCCCTTACACAAGCGCGTGCATGCACACACACACACACGCACGCGTGCGCACACACACACGCGCAAACACTCAAATCCTAGGCATTCAGAAGAACTATTTATGGGACCAACCTGGCCGACTGGCACCCTCTTAGTAATTGGACATATTTGCAGTAACTCTGATGGGAAGACTATCACCCACATGCCTCCTCGGCAGGCCTTCACTGTCAGCCCGCAATGACTCATTCCAAGAAAAGTAGAGAGTATGTAACAAAGTGACAGCACGTCTCTGGGATAACCTGCCAAATTTATAACAAAATTGAGGGATTCACCTGTCTAATTAATCCAGTGTCACCTGGCACAGGAAAGGGCTTTTAAATAGCTTGCCAAAAAAAAAAAAAAGAGCAAGTTTTGATGACTTCTGGGAGAAACGAGGTGGGGCAGCGGGGAGACGACAGAGCTCTCAGGAATCCTAGAAAAGGTCAGGGGACAGATAGGAGAGAACCAAAAAGCAGAAGCCAGCCAACAAAAGCAGCTTTTCCTGCTTCTCAATGATGCCTGAGACCAGACCGGGTCTTATTCTATGAAATCCCCTAAACATGGTACATCTGATGCTCAAAAACCCAACAGCCCAAGAGCCTTGTGTGATTTAGAAGCATATCTTTCTAAAGGAGAAATCTGCCCTGATGTAAATGAGCCTCTCCAGGAGCTTTCCCCTTTGACAGGTACATCGTTCCCCATAGTGCCTCTAAATTATATCCGTCTTCCTACCTTGTTTCCATGAGGAAACCAAAACACTTAAAGCACAGGTTGTTTCAAAACGTACCAGAATATTTGGACCCACCGGGTACTCTTTGCCAAAAATAAAAAAAATTAAAAAAAAAAAAGGAGGGGTGTCCTGACCACTGCCTCCCCAGCCCAGAGGGAAAACACACTCCTATAGAATCAGGCCGTGCATACCCAGCCTCCCTTTTGAAAATGTGGAATCCCTCAGAACTGGGGAGGGGGCCCAGCGGATTCAGCCGGTCTGGGTTGGGACCTGAAAATTCACGTTTCTAACCAGTTCTTTGGTGACGCTGATGCTGCTGGTCCAGGGACCCTCCGTGAGAACCACCGATCTCAATGACAAATTTCTTCATTCGTGTGAAGTCTAGCCCTTGCAGTCAACTTAATTCCATCAGTGACATGCCCCAAATGGGGGGGATCAACAGTTTGCAAACAAGTGTTTCTTTCTTTCCTCTTTGCCCCTCATCCAGATAAAGATTGTTACAAACTAAGAGCCATGGCAGGAAATGAATTCTAAAAATTCAGGCTACCACACACACTGGAAAATGATTAAAAGTGAATTTGGAATGCCTGTAGCAACTCATTTTTATTTTTATTTATTTATTTTTTTTTTTTTTTAAGAATCCAGATGAATTTACTGTCATTCAAGCAACTCAATTTTAAAAGGCACCCAAAACTGAAAACAAGCCAAGTGCCTTTCGGTGGGTAACCGTTCAAACCAAATCTGGCCTAACCCTACAGTGGAATCTTCTTCCGCAACAAAGGGGAATGGATCATTGATACAGAGTAGCAAGTGGGATGGATCTCAGGGCCATTGTGCTCAGTGAAAGACAAGCCAGTCTCAAAAGGTGGCCTACTATATTCTTCCCTTTATACACCATTCTCGAACTGATGAAAGTTTAGCGATCATTGAAGAACAGATCAGCAGTAGGGGTTGAACCGGGGGAGGCTATGCCTATAAAGGGGGTCAAGGAGGTTTTGGGGGAACAATCAAACAGTTCTCTTTCCCCATTGTCGTTGCGGCCATCCAGATGTGGTGGAATTTCATAGAACATTCGCTACTTTTTTTTTTTAAAGGAGCTCACGTAAGAGCTAGTAAAAAGCTGAGTAAAATCTGAGGTCAAAATCAATGTTTTGATCATTGCGCTGCTATGTTAGATCATATCGTTGGGAAGGTGGGTGAAGGATATGGAAACTGTACCATTTTTATAACTTCTATGGATGCCTGAAATGATTTTAAAACAAAAGCTTTTGTTTTTTAAAATACCCGGGCATGGAGAGGAGCACAGAATTTATTTGAATAAACTCCAAGTAAATACGGGAGGCAGCGGTTTGAGGTGGAAACACTTGGCTGGAACAGGTTATGGTCCTAAATCTGCTACTAAGGCCGCAGAGACCCGGGGCAAATTACCAAATCTCGCAGACTCTAGCTTTCTCATCTGTAAAATGAGAAGGGGGATTAGACTATTATTTTTTTTTCCCTAACATTTTTAGTTCCCACCTAACACCCTGGGTTTCGAGACCAAAGTGTTTTTGATTATGTAAGCCTGCTGCTTCTGAAAAACAGTATCTCCTAAAACTTTCTCGTGAAGTTTCTATTGGTTACCGTGATTCCAGTGGTAGCCAACTAAGGTGCCTAATTCTGCCCATTCAGACTTGAGGGGTCCCCTCTCTCATCACTCCTCAAACCCAGAAATTTGAGTTTCCGTCACTCCTCAAACCCAAAAATATGCTGAGCTGAGCCCATGGCAGGGCTCAGAGGCAAAAAACTACTACATCTGAGGAAGAGGCAAACCAGGACTTAGCAGTCAGACGCTAAAGTCCAGGCCCAAAGGACTCGAGGAAATGCAGAGAATCAAGAACGGCTCATGAACAAGAAAGACTTCCATAAGTCTGAAAGCACTGGGCATGCAGGCAGATATGCCAGGTTCCTGAGCAGAAGCAACTCCTTGACAGCACATAAGATAAAAACCCGCTAATGGCCAATGCATAATAAGGAAGAAATGCTAGCTGGTGGGGCGCCCGCGTGGTTCAGCCGGTTAAGCGTCTGCCTTCGGCTCAGGTCATGATCTCAGGGTCCTGGAATCGAGCCCCAGGTCCAGCTCCCTGCTCATTCTCTCTCTCTCAATAAATAAATTAAATCTTGAAAGAAAGAAAGAAAAAGAAAGAAAGAAAGAAAGAAAGAAAGAAAGAAAGGAAGGAAGGAAGGAAGGAAGGAAGGAAGGAAGGAAGGAAGGAAGGAAGGAAGGAAGGAAGGAAGGAAGGAAGGAAAGAAGGAAGGTTATCAAAGATACTTTGAGTTTTTTAATAGCTCAATTATCAGGAAGAGACATGGGTTCGTATTAGGATATTTTCAACCAGAAAGAACAGACAGTACCGCCCAAATTGGCCTTTTTGAAAAAGGAAACTTAATGACACAATTAACTAGAAGTCCAAAGATAGGGCAAATTCTGTGTTGGTTGCTTTAGAGATACACTGTCCACGTTTGGCTATTGAGCACTTAAAATGTGGCTAGTGAAAACTGAGGTATGATTTAAATGTGTAATACTTATTGGACTTGAGACTTTGTACCGGAAAAGTAAAATATCATTAATACCATTTTATCAAATATAATATCATTTACAAAAAAGTAAAATATCATTTATATTATTACATATTGAAATTATGTTTTTAATAAACCAAGCTAAAACATATTATTTAAATTAATGTCGCCTGTTTCTTTTCTTTTTCTAACATGGCTCCAAGAACATTTTAAATCACATATGTGATTCACATTATATTTCTACTAGACTGCCCTGCCTCAGTGCAGTTTTGTCCCCCAGGATATATTTGGCAATGTCTAGAGGCATTTTTGATTGCTGTGACTGGGGTGGGGGGTACCATTGGCATCTATTGGGTAGAGGCCAGAGATGCTGCTGAATATCTTATAATGCACAGGACAGACTAAAGAACAAGGAATTATCTGGCCTACAAAATCAACAAGACAGTAAACAACAAGTGTTGGAGAGGATGTGGAGAAAGGGGAACCCTCTTACACTGTTGGTGGGAATGCAAGTTGGTACAGCCACTTTGGAAAACAGTGTGGAGATTCCTCAAGAAATTAAAAATAGAGCTACCCTATGACCCTGCAATTGCACTACTGGGTATTTACCCCAAAGATGCAGATGCAGTACAAAGAAGGGCCACATGTACCCCAATGTTCATAGCAGCAATGGCCACAATCACCAAACTGTGGAAAGAGCCAAGATGCCCTTCAACAGACGAATGGATCAAGAAGATATGGTCCATATATCCAATGGAATATTATGCCTCCATCAGAAAGGATGAAT
>CM052896.1:9600807-9737900 GCA_028534135.1 Potos flavus | reverse complement strand
ATTATCTGGCCTAAAATGTCAAACCCTGCTGCAGAGGATTCTCTTCTCTGCTGTTGACATGATCTGGTTCTCCTCATGGTGGAAAGATGGCTGCCTATACCCTTCTTTCTTGTTGGTGCCTAAGGAGAGAAAGATGGCTTCCTTTTGCTCTCTCTCAAGACCAAAGCAGAACTTTCTCCCCCTCAGAGGAGTCAAAAAATCAGAGATTTCTTTCGGTGATCAACGGATTAAGTACTATTTTCATTCACAAATTCCAGCATGATACAAAATATACTCCTACTATGTAATTTGCCCATCACTACTCTGAAATAGACCTGGTAATGGCCCTTGATTGTTACAAGGAGAAATGGTTACCCACAGAAAACTTGGGAGATCCTATGCCGTTACTTCGACAAACTGCCTTAAGTAATTCTCAGTATTTTTCATTATCAAATAAAGATGTGTTCTTTTCCACCATTGCGTTGGCAAAACAGAGTGTTCTCATCAAGCGATGTTTAAACAATTAGCTTTATTTCTCCCCAAACTGAATAATCAAATATCTAGTTGCTCAGTTCTGGGACCAAACAATCTTTCTTGTTATTATTCATTCTTTATATGAAATTCAGTAAACCATACGCAGCATTTTTAATTCAATTGATTTTTCAGAAAATGTAATAGAAGTTAGGTGGAGAACCGGAGGAACAGTGAGCTGAGGATTTAAGCAAAGACATTCTTCATTTTTAACCAAATCAATATTCAATCACCTTAGTGCCCAGAAAAGCATATCTTTACAAATAAGGGAAGTGACTTTATGTTATGGAGTGGAAAAAACATGTGCTTTTCATCTTTTTCTTTGCAGAAGAGGACCCAAGATTTGGGGGGGAAATGAAGCAAGGCAAATAAGCCCTTTTCCGGTCGGTGTAATCAGACATCAGGTCTCTCCAAAAGCCATTTCTTCGTACCTCTGCTCCTTCTATTTTCAAGACATTTTAAAGACACTGCCTTCTCTCCACTTTTTTCTTTATTTGAAGTTATCTCCTCTCTGTCTCCAGAGAGTCTCACATAATTGGAAATGTGCTGAATGGGCTACAGAGAAGAGAGAACGATCTAGACCTCATTCCCCCACCACTCAGGCCTCCCCTCAACCCCACTCGTCCCCTACTCCATCCCCTCTCACTCCGGGCTCATAGTTAAAATAAAGCCTGGTCATCAATATACTCTTATCTTTTTTTTTTTTTAAGATTTTATTTATTTATTTGAGAGAGAGAGACAGAGCATGAGCCGCAGGGAGGAGGCAGAGGCAGAGGGAGAAGCCAACTCCCCGCTGAGCAGGGAGCTCGACCCAGAACTTGACTCCAAGACCCCGAGATCATGGCCTGAGCCCAAGGCCAACACCTCACTGAGCCCCCCAGGCACCCCTCAATATGCTCCTCTTAACTAGGTAACTGGAGAACCCCACTGGGGAGGTGAAGAGGCACCCCAACCCTTTTCCAGCTGATCATTTCAGTTTACATTGTACCCTTGCCTCCTAAAAGAAATGCAAAGAACAGTATATTTTTGTCAGGGTCACGTTAACTGTTGTAACAAAGAAAACCCCGAATGGCAATGGCTTAATCATAAAAAGGTAGTGCTTGCTCCGGTAACACGTCAGTATCTCTGCTCCTGGTTGGGGCGGAGGAGGGAGGTCTGTTCGGGGACCTGGGCAGAGGCTCCGCGGGCTCCTACAGGTCCTTCCTAAACTTGCCGGGCGGTCACCTTCCCAGGGGGTAGGGGAAGGTATACACACCGCTTAACCGCTCCAGCCTGGGTGCTGCCAACATCTGTCTACTCCCAGGTCAAAGTAAGTAACATCCCCGCCTCGCGGCTACTTGCCAGGGAGCATCCTGCGTTGGGGAAGGGCCCGTGAATTCGGGGTGGACAAATTTGGATTCTCTCCACCACTGATGGCACACCAGCATTTTCACGGGCCTCACCCCAGCACAACGGACTGGTCTAAAACTTCGTTATTCTAGAAGCCTGGGGCCTATTCCTCCAACTGCGCATTTGTTCCTTGCAGCAGGTTAGAGCAGACACATTTTCCAAAGATTGCTAACACTCACTTGGGAAGGTAATGGGAGTTAAAAGCGGGCTCTGGGTTTCTGCAAGGTGGTTATAAATACCAGCTCCGCTACTGCCTTCTGCTACGACCAGCCTCCTTCAAGCTCCGTGGAAAGACTGCGATTCTAACAAGTCTTAAATTAGAATTTGTCGCCGATTTAAAAGACAAGATTCTCCTCTGAAAACACACATTTTAAATCTCCTGTCTTCCTTTTAATTCTACAGGCCTCACACTGAAAGAACTTTCGAGGTTTCAAGCAAAACGCATTTGTTTGGCTTGGTTTACTTTGTTGACATGATTTATTTTTTATGTATGACTTTGGGGGTGTGTGTGTGTGTGTACAAATTCCTGTGTTTCTTACTCAGAGTTGTACATGCATTTTAAAATGGATCCAGAGATTAGTAATTTATGAGATTTTTATAAACTTGAAATCTGAAGAAATGATTAAATAGATTATATTAGTATAAATGAGACCAGATGCTTATTCTTTGACGTTCTAGAGGGATTCCATCAGCTCCTGAACATCCTCGGCCTGGGCAGATGCAAAACCATTGCCTTTTTTAGAGACAAATACCAAAGTAGGGAGTTGTAACATAAAACATCAAACAAGTCTATGGCCATTTATTAGTTTTAACCTTTCTTGGGATCGTCTTCCACACTGGTATTATTTTAGGCTCCCGTTCAAGTAAAGCACCTAATAAGATTAAGTATTTTTGTCATGACTGAGAAGGAAAAAGATAAATAATAAAGAGAAATAAAATGGGGCTCGAACCAGAGCACACAGCAGCCTTCCCCTTGTCCCTTGTCTCAATGTCACTACTCTTCCCGTGGTTCAGCCACTTAACACAACTGCCAGTGAACTTTGCCCCTAAGGGTCCATCACCAAATCGCAGAGGTCAGGGGACAAAGAGAGAAGAGGAATGAGACGTGAGGATGAGGGCAGAGGAGGGAGCGAGTGTCCTGCTGCTGGAAGTCCCAAGTGATAGTCACATGGCCAAGTCATTGGTGAGGTCCATGACCTGAGCCTGGGGTACCAGCTCAGGCTGGACACTCCAAAGAACTCAAAAGTCCAAGAGCTGGCAGAAACTGGGACAGAACGGAGGCTGGGTGAGGATCAGAGTTAAAAGAGTCCCGATTAACCTCCATGACTAGCCCCCAAATACCCGTAGCTTGACTTGGTGAGCCAACAGCTGCATAGCAAGATGGTGCATTGGGAAGGCTTCCAAAGGTCAAGGCCATGTCTGCCACTACAAGCTGTCTATAATGTGAGCAAATGGCTGTGTTTCGTGGTCTCTTTCTCCATTTGTCCAATGAGCCCCATTAAGTTCCGTTCCAGGCCCTGGAAATACCAAGTTGTAAAGGAGACAGTCCTTGTCCTTGAGGGGATCAGGACAAAGAGAGAAATGGATAAGCAATGAAGTAAACAAGGAATGCAGTAAAATGAGCAACGGGCATAGAGCTTTCTAGAAGCACAGAAGAGGAACGTATAAATCATAGCAAACCAAGAGGAGGCTAATAGGGGAGACAAGGGAGCATGGCAGGGGCCTGAGCTGATTTTCCCAGGCCTCCAGATCACATGCAAAGGGCTGAATGGCAATCAGCTCTAGTATCAGTTATCTATTTCTTTACAGGAAGCCACCCAAAATATTTATTATTGCTCCTCATTTTGTGGTTTGGAAATTTGGGCTGGGCTCAGGAGAGCTGTTCTTGGTGGTCTTTCTGGGGATCATTCATGTCTACAGCCATCTGGCAGCTCCGTTGGGGCGGGGTGGTCTAGAGTGGCTGGACTCCCATGCCTGGCTATTGACACTGTTCCTGGGTTTTTCTCTCTGTGTGGTCTCAGAGGGCAAGTCCCAAATACAAAAGCTTATCAAACTTCTGCTTCTATCATAACTACAAGTGTCCAAATGACCAAGGCAAGCCATTTGGCCTAGCCTGGAACAACGTGGGGGGGAACCACACGGGCCATGAGGAGGCGTGGCTCAGAGGGGCAACTATTGTAACAATCTACCAGAGCTCTCTTCTCTGAATGATCCCAGATCCAATGTTACACACAGTTGAGGCAGAATGGAGGTTGGGTGAGGAGCTTCTCCCCACCACCTGTCTCCATCCTTCAATGCACAAACCAAGCTTAGCCAGTGGCCTGGAGCAGGAGTCATCTCTGCTAATAGCTAAAGCCTCCAAGCCTACCCCAGCTCCGCTGGGTCAAGATGGAACCTGAGCCCCCTCACAGCCTGCCAGTGCAAAGTCACAGGAAACAGGGGCCTGGGACCCAGGTCACGCAATACGTCACAATCCACACACCAGGATAAGAAAGGGAAAAAGAAGATGCTAGAGAGAACTAAACCACAGGGACTTGGTGGATATTTGGGAAGGGCAAAAAGGGAACTTGACAGTTTTGGGTTCCCTCTGAGTCCCAGAAATCTAGCTCCTAGGGGTTACAAGTACCCAGCCTATTTATGTATCAAGACCCTATATAGTGACCCCCACTCAAAATATGTCTCTCCCCCAACCCCGCTACACATACACACTTAATTCTTCACAAGAGCACAGAATGGTTGTGAGGAACTAGGCTTATCTGACCCCTAATTTTTCTGCTGAGTAAACTGAGATCCAACGTAATTAAGTCATCAACAAAGTAATAAGTTCAGAACCAGGATGGGAGCAGCAAAAGGATTAAGGACATAGGATCTTAATTTGTGCTGGATATTAAAGATTTGCAATCCCCTGAACAGTATGATAATTGTAGGTTTGATTCCCATATCTGATTAAATCAAAATGAGATTTTTTTTTTTTTTTTTTTTTTGCTTAACCCAATGATTAGAAAAGATGTGAAGAATCTCAAGGATCTTACTAGAAATAAGTGTTATTCCTGGAACTCATTTGACCATAGCCTTTTTTCCCAGTTTCATCAAGTTATAATTGACATACATCACTGTGTAAGTTGAAGGCATACACTATGAGGGTTTAATTTGCATATATTGTGAAATGATCATCACAATAGGTTCAGTGAACATCCATCTTCTTATACCAATACAATAAAGAGAAAAGAAAGAAAAAGAAGAAAAAAAAGAAAAAAGGGAAAAAAAGGAAAAAAAATTTCTTCTTGTGATGAGAACTCATAGGATTTCCTCCTTATCAACTTTCTTGTATGTTATACAGTGTTAGCTATGTAACTCTTCACTTAGGAAAGAGTCAGAGACAAATCACAAATCTCTTTTGACCGCAATCACTATTCTATTCACATTAGACTTTTTTTAAATGGACTTTATTTTTGGAGTAGTTTTAAGTGCACAGCAAACAGGTTAGACTTTATAGCAATAACATGGGTAAGTTTTTTGTTTTTTATTAAAGCCTAAAAACATGGCCACTCTGTCACCAGTAGTAAAAAATGCTGAGATGCTAACATCAAAGAACTTTTTATGAAGCTCTATATATTTTCTTGAAAGATCATGGGTAGATAGACTTTCCAAACTCAGGACTAGTATAATTTACCGAAGAAAAATCTCCCCCTCACACGTATAGCCTAGGGAAACCTGCATCCATCTAAAACTGGGATTTCTCCACCTCAGCCCTATTGACATTTGGACCAGAGAATTCTCCGTTGTGGGGGCTCCCCTGAGCATTGAAGGGAGTTTAGCAACATCTCTGGCCTCTCTGTTCAGTAAATGCCAACAGCGCTTGCGCGCGCGCGCGCGCGCGCGCGCGCGCACACACACACACACACACACACACACACACACACACACACACACACTATCCTCCCTCCCTCATGCCCTCCCACCCCACATCTTGACAACCAAAGTCTCCGGATGTTGCCAAATGCTTCTTGTGAGTAAAAATCATTCCTGGTTGAAGATCACTGATCTCAGAAAATCAAGGTAAATCAGAGCCTCAGACACATTTAACATAGTCTGTTCTCTTCCCTTTGAAAACAAGCTAGAGAAATAATTAGAGGTACATTTGTTGCCGGCTTCAACATGCCAGTTAAAATGTTTGCCATTCTCTTACTTACTCCTCACAATTGTCTAACTTAGGAATATTATTCTTAAGGTCTTTGGTAGAGCATCAAGACTGAGGAGAGAAGGGAGAAAATTTATAGACTTTTGGAAATATTGAAAGTAAGACCCCTGAGTGGACCAAGGCAAACGTTACACACCAACTCATGACTTTTCACCCTGGTTAGGTCTTTTGCTTTAAAACCTAGATCACGGGGCGCCTGAGTGGCTCAGTGGGTTAAAGCCCCTGCCTTCAGCTCAGGTCATGATCTCAGGGTCCTGGGATCGAGCCCCGCTCGGGCTCTCTGCTCAGCGGGGAGCCTGCTTCCCCCTCTCTCTCTGCCTGCCTATCTGCCTACTTGTGATCTCTCTCTCTGTCAAATAAATAAAAATAAAATAAAATCTTTAAAAAAAAAAAAGATTCTGAACAAAAGTCACGCTTTAGCTGTACCACTTCGAAGACTGTCCCCTCCTCAGATCCACGGGTGGGGGGCGGCATGGCATGAGGGTTAGAAGTTTACTTGTTTCGGGTGTCCAGACTACTTCTGGGGGAACTAAAGAACTCCACATGTGAATCTGGACTTCTGAGTCCACATCGGGCTGACCTCAGGGCCTGGGTTGGGGTTGGGGTTGGGGGGGCGGGGGGTGCTCTGTAAATAGTCTTACCATTTTCATAGGCCTCAGAGTCCCGCCAGCTGGTTATAGATCCAACCTGGGAAGAACATCACAAACTCTTCCCATCCCTTGGAGGCAGGCCCACTAATCAAAGATCCAGAAGAAGGAGTCAAGACTAAAGAAGTAGACTAGCTAATCAAAACTCGAGACTCCCAGAAGCTCAACTTCTGGTAACAATGGGTTACAAACAGCTTCTCTTTTCCCCCATGCTGAATCCAGCGGGTAAGATCAGGAGGTAGCTATTTCCAGCTGGAGATCCTCACCTGGGTTTTATTTCAAGTCTGTAAAGGTTTTTTTTTTTGGGGGGGGGGGCGTGGGTAGTGGAAATACAGATAGAAAATCTTAGAGAGGATAATTCATGGGTTTTTGGCTTTGGGGTTTGTTCTTTTTTTTTTTTTTTTTGAACTTTTGTTTTGACAAGAGATACAGGTGTTCCCATTTGGAACATAAACTCTATTTTAAAAAATTAAAAATGCCTGAAAGTCCCCTTTGGCCCAAAAAAGGAAAAAAAGCAGACAGACAACCTTTGGGGAGACAATACCTTTCTGGCAGGAATTGAATTGTCTGGGATAACACTGTCCAGATTCGAGAGTGGAAAAGCGCCCTGAGGGGCCTGCAGCAGATCCCGGAGTCAAGAGGGGCAAGAGCACCCTCCGCGCCTCAGCCCTGCTTGCAGCTGCCCCAGAGGGCTGAAGGCGGGAGGCCAGGTGTCCTTGTGAGCAGGGGACCTCCTCTACAGGCAACCCCCGCCCCAGGCCCCCACAGGCCAAGTGCAGGCATTTTTAAGGGAATGCGGGTGACTGCTGCAGTCAAAGGAAACACCCTTCTCCCTGGAAGGCTGGCAGCCAATTACCAAACCACCACTACAAAGGAAATCACGAAAGGACAATTAACAAGTGAATGCAGGCACTGACAATTGAGCCCAGAAAGAAAATTGAAAAAAGTGGAAGGGAGGATGGGAGGAAGGGAGGGAGGGAGAAAGGGAGGGAGGGAGGAAGGAAGGAAGGAAGTGAGTGAGTGAGTGGGGAGAGAGGGAGGGAGGGAGGGAGGGAGACAGAAAAAACTCCTGTACAATTTATCAGGAGCATGTATACGGGTATTTTAAATCATCTCTTTGCTTCTCCATGATGCTGAGAGTGTTCACTTGTGAAATCTCAGGGCATTAAGTCTGCCAAAAGCATCAGCGGTGAATTAAGGCAGTTACAGCAGACAGCAAGTGAAAGAACAACCAAGACCAATTATTTATGGATTGTTCACCTGAAATTCCCAAGCTTCCGCTCAGCTCAGATTGATCTGCAGTTGGCTAGAGACATCTGTTTTTCCAGTTTTGTCAACATGCCCAGAGTTCCTTTGCATAAGTTATGATTGGCCCCCAAGCTCCAAAACGGGGGTGTTGATTTCACGGCCAAAAAAAAAAAAAAAAAAGTTTATCTCTAAAATGGAGAAACCAAAATTCCTGAAGTTCAAGTCCTTGCACATGATACAGTTCACAAAAGAATTTTTCTCTCCGCTGTGATGAGTTGGAGTGTGCCTCCCCGACCAAAGTCCTAGGTGGAAGCCGGCGCCACCCCTGGCCCCCACTTCAGTGTGTGACCTTATTTGGAAATAGGGTTGTTGCAGATGTAATTGGTTCAGATGAGATCACACTGGGGTAGGAGAGCCCCCAATCCAATATGACCAGTGTCCTGCTATTTGGACACAGACACCCACTCGGGGAGATGGGGAGAAGACCACATAAAAAGGAAGGCAGAGCCCCGCAGAGTGATGCCCCACCAGCCAAGGAACAGAGAAGACCACCAACAAGGCCCCCGAAGCTAGGAGAACGGCATCAAAGAGTTCTTCCGCAGAAGGAAGCAACCCTGGGAAACGAATATACCGAATGATTGTGCCTCATGACGCCCTTCCCCCCCGGGCCCCTTTCCCTGGTCCTCCAAACAGCAGTAAGAAAAGCAGGCCAAGCGGACGGAGCACCGCAATGGGCCATATGGCACCCTAGATGCCCGTCCCCGGCGCTCCCATAACGGATCCCCACGCACCTAGTGGCTTCAAACTACAGGAATTCATTCTTTCGTGGTTTTCGAGGACAAGAGTCCAAAATCAGGGTGTCAGCAGGGCCGTGCTCCCTCCGAAGGCACAAGGATCCTTCCTCTTGCCTCTCCCAGCTTCTGGTGGTTCCAGGCTTCCCTTACCTGTGGCTACATCACTCCCATCTTGCCATCAACGTCACAGGACCTTCCCTTGCTGGGTCTCAGATCTACCTCTGCCCCTCTGCCTTGCTCCTACAAGAACCCCGAGGCTCCGAGAAGTTAAGAACTTGCCCAAGATGAGAGGAGCTTGGATTCGACCCCCGGTCTGTCTGATGTCTTAGTGCTCCTTTCGAGGGATGAGTCCCCTACAAGAGTGGGTGTGGAGTGGGGAGATCCAGCCTGCAAGGTCAGGGATGGACTTTCAGACAGAGGAGTGGCTGAGCCAGCCCCGAGGGTGAGGGCAGGGGGATGAGAAGAAACCAGGGAGGAGGCCCATCCGTGGAGCCCGGGGCCGCCTAGATCACTGTCTAGGAGTGGAACATGGGGTGCAAGGAGCGAAGTGAGCCCCGGAGGAGAGGGCTCAGCAGGGCCAGGGCACAGAGGGGCTTGGATGCCATAGGTGGCAGGCTGACCTTAGTCCTACAGGCTATGGGAACCACTGGCCAAGCTCAGGCTAAGGGGGCGGCATTCAGATCCTGGACTCCAGGAACACTGACCAACGTGGAAAAGTTGCCCACCTCCTTTTGGCCAGTCTGCCTGATGGCTGTGTGCAGGTGTGAGAACTGGTGGGACTGACTTGGGGCCCCTGGGGGGCCCAGGCCCCCACTCCAGCACATCCGTGTAGTCTGTGCCTACCGGGCTCGGAAACCTAAGCCTAACTCTCAAACAAGCTGGCGTTTTGGAGAAGGCATTTCCCATAGCAGTGACAGCAAGGGCCAGCAATTACAACCCAAGAGGAAGCACTCCTCTGCTGGGAGGGCTGTAAGCATGCCAAGGCGCCTACCTCTCTCTCCCTGAGACCCAGGGAAACAGAACCGGACGTAGTCCCCGCACGCACGGGCAGAGCACCCCCAGAATATATCAGGGAGTTGCAAGCGGCCAGGAACGCAGCTCAGGGCACAAAGCAAAGGGAGAGGCGGCCCATCCCAAGTTCTGGCTGCACTGGGATCACAGCTGGGAGAGGAGGGAGGGGAGACACCTCGAGAACAGAAGATTGGAAGTAACCTGCCTAGCAGCGGCCCCCTCCAGAGCTCCTGGGAGCCCAGCCCCCCGACTTCCTGCTGGCATACGTGTGGCCAATGTCAGGTAGACTCTGGGCTGGCTGTTTGCTCACTGGAATCCTGTGTACTCTGTGGCAGTGCCGCAGTCAGACCTACACCTCACCGTAAAAATATTGCTGCTTCACCGGGGGGACAGCTAGAAGGTGGCTGGGACAGGACGGTTGGTGGGGGGGAGGGCGCCCCTTCTGGGAGTTCTGAAGACCTACGGCGGTGCCCAGCCCCAGCCTCTGCACTGAAACACCAGCTAAGACGCTTCCCACCTGTCTAGCTGCCATCCTTCGTGCACTAGAGGATTTTTCTTAAGGAAAACACAATTTTTCCTTATTTTTTCCGCGGTTGCCCTGGTTAAAGAAAATCAAAGAAAAATCAAAATTAAAAAAAATCAAAATAAAAAAAATCTGGGTGAACTGGGGAGACAAGGCCGGCAGCTCATGTAATTAAGCTTGACTTCAGTTCACGTTTATCGAGAATCTACTGTGTGTCCATACGAGGCAACAGTGTCCATGGCCTACTGGCCTGGGCCCCCGTGTTCTCGGGGGGCCTTTCAGGACCCTGTGGCCATTTCACCTGAGTGAGTTTTATGTAATGATTCAGACCCAACTTTTCTCCCCTGTAACCTGCCTGCCTTCCAGCTCCTAGATACAGAAAGGCCAAGAATAGGGGCGCCTGGGTAGCTCATTGGGTTAAGCATCTGCCTTCAGCTCAGGTCTTGATCTCAGGGTCCTGGGATTGAGCCCCTGCCAGTGGAGAGCCTGCTTCTCCCTCTCCTCCCCACTCGTGTTCTCTCTCTCGCTATCTCTCTCTCTCTCAAATAAATAAAATCTTTTAAAAAGGGGTGGGGGGCAAAGACTAGAGTATTTCAGTGCATGGAGCCAGGCTGCCTGGGCCCAATCTTGATGCCATGTGGCTCAGTTTCCTCGTCTGTAAAATGGGTGATAGCCCCTTCCTTATGAGGCTGCCCTGAGGATCAGCGAACTCCCCCCTTATAAGTGCTGAGGCTAGGGCCCAGCACACGGGGAGGCCTCTACAAGCTCCCTCTCTTATTATGACTCAGGGAACCTCAAGTGCCCAGTTCCATGCTCTGTCTGCCAGGTTTCCTTGGCCACATGAGCCAAAGGAATTTCTGCCTCACACAAAATCAGATTTTTTTTCAGTCTCGAACCCTCCCAGAGGAGCCCAGGAGCTCCTGGTTAAGTAATTCTAGTTACCAATGATCACAAAATTGCTTCACTGGCCGTAACTTGTCATAATTTATTGGCTCCGTTTAAAGTGATTTTAATTACAAATGCTCTAGTTCAGTTAGATACAAAATTAAATGCAGGCAGGTAATTGTATTTCCCCCATCTATTATGTTCAGAAAGAAATGAGAGTGGCTTAGAGTATCCTCATTGTCAAAGGGTTTCTCGGCCCACGTGCTCTCTGCGAGAAAGGCACTTTCCGTTCTTTGCTAACGATGGCAGCCATCAGTGAGCCTCAGGGTTTGGGCAGGGAGTGAATCAGACTCCATCAATCTTGCTGGGGTGACAGACAGCAAACACTTGTCTCCCTGGGGCTGCCCTTCCAGCTTGCACTAATCCATTCTCCTCCTGGGCCCTGGAATTCTCTTAGGACTTCCCTGACAAGGGGCCTCCTTCCCCCACTTCCATACTTTTGCTGCCTCCCTTTGTAGCTCAGTTGGGGGAAACAGAAAGAAGGGCACGGGCGGGGTGTGTCCCGGGTTTATGGGATCCCAGGTATGAATGTCTGTGTGCCGTCAATGCCCCTGGGCAGGGTGGGAAGATAGCGGTTATTCTGTGGCTGGTAGATCCGCAAGTACCAGAAAAATTCTTCCTATGACAGATTTCTTTTATGAGATGGGTTAAGAGAAAGAACTCTGAAATCAGGTAAGGGTCCCGTAAATGGGAACGCTCGAAAATGGGAGCCCCGTCTGGGAGCAAGCTTCTCGACCTCAGGAGAATTTCCTGCATGAGCATTTTTTTAAATTGGTAATAGAATGTTGAATAAAACCGCGGGTCGGTGGAATGATTTGACTCATTCTCACTTCTTCGTTACTTGCAAATAAATATTGGGTCTGGAGGCAGGAGTTCGGGAAACAGAATCACACCCATGTGGTGTCTTTAGTCCCCTCTGACATATGAGGAAACTGGGGTTACAGAAATCTGTAGCCGAGAGCACAGGGCTACAAAGGGACACAGCTGTACCAGACCAGGTCTGTCTGTGGTCCCCGGCTCAGTCAGGGTCAGGCCTGGGCATCTGCCCCCCCCATGTATGTGGCCTGAGACAGGGATTAAGCTTTACCTCAGCCAGGACACTTTCCTCCCTCGGCAACCGTGACAGCATAACGTGTTGTTTTAAAGGGTAGTGACTCGTCTCTCATGATGTCCCGATTTCCCATGCCATCTCAGAAAGAGTGGATCCCCCCTTCTCCCCACCTCTGCCTCCTGGCTGGGGCCTCCCAGGAGGGGGAGTTAGAGCTTCCCTTCCGGCCGGGCTCCCTGGTCACCCTGGGCTGCTCTACGAAACCTCTGAAGTTTGCTGGTTGCCTTCGTTGGGAGAAGCAGCCTGTGTCGAAACAGATCTCTGTGCTCTGCCCCCAGGAGGGTCGTGGGGTACGCTCTGTGCCCACACACGGCCCAGGTTCTAGATTTAATGCCTTACCTCCATGCATGTCACGTACGAGGCGATTTTGGGTAGTACGAATGGCAACGTGGTTGATGGCAGCTTATGTATTTATCGTCATGCACATTAGCCACACAGAGCCCAGCCATCCTGTGATTTCCCAGATGCTGTCGAGGACAAGACTCATTCCGTAGACATCTATAGCGTGCTATCTGACGTTTAACATCGGACGTAGCCCCACCTCCAAGTCCCCAGTTAGGTGCGTGCAGCAGCAAGAATATGGACAGGTTACCCTCCCTGGTCTGAGGAGGAGGGAAGGAAATAACATTGCAGAGCTGTCTTAGCATGTTGGATGGCAACACAAGAGAGGAGAGGGGCAGGTGTTCCCGGATCGGAAGTGCTGGCCCTTTAATTCCTCAGCCGTGCGACCTTGGGCAAGTTACTATCCTTCCCCATGAGGCTTTAAGTCATTCGAGTGGGACCCAAATTTGGGGGGCTCTCTGCTATTGCCGCTAGCATTACCCTCATACAGCCAACAGGCCAAGCTACAGCAAAGGATTTTTCTTTTCTCCTCTGTGAATTGACTCACTTGAAAAGACATAAAGGTATGGAAACTAAAAACCCAAAAAATGTGTTTACAACATTTAATCCCTTGCTACTACGGAATAGCATCAAATAAAATAATGTGTTGGAGCCTGGACAATTTTGAGAGAATTCTCTTCCTAATCAAAGACATCGGTGTTATCACAGATGCCCGTGGGGTGCTGGAAATATCGCCCTTGGAGCAGGCCCAGGATGGCTCGCTTCCCCTTGGGTTTCTCTGCTCTCTCGCCCTTGACGGGGTCAGCACCAGGAAGCAAAGACCTCACCATCCTGGACCAACACGCAGAGAGGGTGGGACTTCAGGTAGTGAGGATGCCTCCTTACATTGAGCATGGCCTCTACTATCCTACCTGAAGCTAAGGACATTTCTTGTCAACAGATACTATAGCGTTTTGTTGTTCTAAGCTTACGAAAAGTTTAACAGTGAGTTTCCAAGTTAATAACTCCAAGTCTCTTCTTAAGGAAAAGAAGAAAGGCAAAAGATGATATGACCTTTCCAGAAATAGTTCTTTTTCTGATTGCAGAAGCAAGACGTGCTGACTTCAGTCCATTTGGAAAGTCCAGAAAAGCACAAAGTAAAGAATTCTAAATGGCTGGTCATCCAACTAATCAGGAAGTGTGTCTATGTGTCACCACTTTACTTTGCCCCAAATTGAAGTGCTGCATACAATCTATTTTGCAATTTGTTTTGCATTGAAAGTATTGCAGACTTTTTCCCATTTTACTATTCTCCTACATCTCCCACATACACCTTCTTTGCCAATCCTCTACCAGCCTCCCATCCTGCCTCCTCCCTTGCCACGTGAACACCCAGCCTCACTTCTTTCTTCTCAGAAAAAAATAGAAGCCATCAAAAAGAAGAAACTCCCTGATTTTCCTGTAACTAAAGCTGCAAACCCCCCCACAGCCACACACACGTTCTCATGTTTCCTTTTGCCATAATAGAGAAGGCGATCTTTTGCTAGCTCGTCTTGGCCCTCCCGAACCTACTTTGGGTCCCACCTTCCCCCATGTGGTCAAGATCGCCCCTAAGCTCTTGGTGGAATGATCCAGCAGCCTTCCAGCCTCTTCTCCTGAAAGACTCAAATTCACCTCGAAGCCCACATTCCCAAAACAAACCCATGACTTCTCCCCAAGCCTGGCGCTCATCCAATGTTCTTGGCAGGCAGCTATAGGTGCAAGACACCCAAAGGCCAGCCTCGTGCTTTCTCTCCCTCACACGTGTCCAGTGGATACTGAGTTCATTCACATTTCTTCTCCAGAGATCTCCTGCATGTGTCTAATGAGGTCAGTCTCCACCACCACCACCTCCCTGTCTCTCACCGGAGACTCTAAGCCTAACTGGTCTTCCCGCACCTGCTACACCCTCCCCCTGCAGGCTGCAAGGTCCTCTTCATCTGCTAAAGCATGCCACTCCCTGGCCCAAACCTTCACTGGCTCCCCAGGCTCTTGGGATAAATCAAGTCAAGCTGGCTTCCATGGCCCTGCAAAGCCTGGAGGACGCTCACCAGACCCTGCACAGCTTCATCTCTCTGCCTCCCCCCACACTGGCCATTTCCATGCCTCACACTCCTTCTGCTCCGGCTCACCTGTTCTCCCTGTCTAGAATATTCTTGCTCACCTTTTGTCGAGTCACTTCTCTTGAAGTATCTCTTTCTCAAGAAACCCATTCTTCATCTCTCTTCCTGGGCTGAATCTCTCTGTTGTTGGCTCTCACATGGCTTCTCACTCATAACCCATGTTACGCCTGCAACTTTACCCTCGATTGTGTGTTCGAGGTCTATCCCCGCTGGGCCCTGAGCTCCTCAAGGGCAAGAGTTTGATTTGCTCGTATCTATGTCCACAGCACTTATCCCAGAGCCTGCCACACACTGCCGCTTAGTAAACCCTTGAGTGAGTTAAAGGTACTTCAAACTCAGAAGACCTAAGACTGAACTCAACATCTTCTCCCCCAGATGCGGTTTTCATCCAGTGTCTCCACTCGCCCGGACTAGCACCGCCATCCACCCAGTAGTATGGTCAGAAGCCCAGAAGGAATCTCTTATGGATTGAATTGTGTCCCCCTCAAAAAGGATATGTTGACACACAACCCACAGTATCTCAGAATGTGACCTTGCTTGGAAACAGGCTCATGGCAGATATAATTAGTTCAGATGAGGTCATCCTGGTGCAGGTCGTACTAGGTGGGCCCTTGACCAATATGACCATGATTTTAAAAAGGGGCATGGAGACACATACATCTAAATGTGGGCACGGAGACACATACATGCAGGGAGAGGGCCACGGGAACACGAAGGTGCCATCTGGGTGATGTTTCTACATGCAGGGAACGTCAAAGATGGGCAGCAAGAAGTTAGAGGAGAGGCCTGGAACAGGTTTTCCTTCAGAGGTCTCGCCAGGAACCAAATTGGCCAATACCTTGATTTTGGACTTCTGGCCTCCAGAATTGTGAGATAATACATTTCTGGTGTTTTAAGCCACTGAGTTTGTGGTATTTTGTTACAGTAGTGCTCGGAAACTAATACATAGTCCTGGACCCTTCATTCCCTCTTAGGCTGTCCCCTCCCCTGACACTATCCAGTTCACCATGTCCCACAGCTTTTGCCTCCTAAATATTTCCAATACATCTGCCTTTTACAATCTCCATCCCCACCACTGGTGCAAATGCCCCCTCATCTGTCCTGAACTAACTACCCCCGAAAGGTCCTCTGCACACCCCCTCGGCCTCCTGTCAACTTTGCACCATGCTGTAGCCACAGTGATTTCTTTGCAAATCCGACTGTGTCACACAACCCTGACTACCCCTTGCCTTCTCAGCCCTGGCCACACTGAAACTGCCCCTCGCTCTTAGGATAGAGAGCAGACGCCCAACATAATTCAGAAGGCCTCCAGGCCCTGGCCCCACCTTCTTCTCGTGCCCTGTGCAGCTCACCCTGGCCTCCCTCTCTCCATTCTTGCTGCCCGCTCCCTCTTGGCTTTCTGAACAAGCCACGCTCTTCCCAGAACTGGGGTTTGCCAAGGGCACAGCAGTCCCTCTGCCTGGCCTGAATTTCCCTCACTCCATCCACCCGCCATGTTTCTCTGGCTCCTCCTTTGGATCACAGTTCAAAGATCATTGACTTTTAAAGACATCTTCCCCCATCTCTGGATGAAGTGTCATCAATACACCCTCTCTTCATATCTTATCATATCCCATCATTTTCCTATGGCATTTGTCATGATTTGTGATTTGCATTTCTTTCTGCATTACCTAACTATATATTTTAGCTTCACTGGGAGTGGGGACCATATCTTTTTTGACCCCCATTGATCTCTAGCAACCTGCACAGGGCCATACACCGCTGTCAAATGAATGAACAAAAAAATCAATCCATTTCCTAAAGTATAAATAAGCCATGATGTATTTAACCGATCTTATTTCTGGCCATGTAGACTCTTTTCACCAATGTTTCACCAATGTAGCAACACTGCAAGGCATCACAGAGGATTCTTTGTGCAAATATCCGATTATTTCCTGAAGACAAATCATTGGAAGGAACAGGTTCCTAAAGATTTTTGAAGCTCGACCTCATTGTACAGAATTTCTGCAAGTGGGAGAGTACTCACCAGTAGCTTATGCCAGAAGGGAAGGGAAGTAGGGAGGGAGAGAGAGAAAGGCAAAGAAGGGAGGAAGAGAAAGACCACCATCCAAATGAACAAGGCTCTGTGGGCCTGAGAAGTTCTCTCTGCTGAGCTTGCTGTCCAACCCGTTTCCTAGCCCCCCTCTCTCCGTACCCCTGCCAAACCGTCCCTGGGAAAGGCCAAGTCAGACACTCTCAAATCCCAGGGTTTCCAATGATAAAGACCCCGAGAGAAAGGGGCCAAGCACTTGGGGGCTTTTTGTTCTGCCCCTTTGTTCCAGCGACTTCTCCCATCTCAAAGGATTTTCAACAGCCCCAAGAGCCTGACACTTTGCCCATCCTGGTTCTCACAGACTTCTCCAAGGAAGGACAAAGCAAAGTTGGCACGGACGACGAGGCGGGCTGAGAAACAAGGAAGCGTCCGCGAATCTGGCCGGCCTGGGATCTTCAGTTGCTGGAGCAACTGCAAGTTAATGAAATGGGGAGGAGACCGCCATTTTCTTCACCCTGGCCAGTTGTCATGGATACTGGGATTTGAGACGTAAAAGGGGGAAGGGTTTGCGCTTTACGAACTGTGCCCTTTTTCACTTGCTCCCTCCAGGCTGGAGTCTTACTCAAGGGAGGCTCGAGAAGGGGAGTGACGGGAGGCTTGCGATTCAGGTGCCCCTGTGGACTGGGGCTCTAAAATCCATTCTAGTCTGACGCCAGGCACCAAGGCCTAAGCGTGAATGGAAATTTCCAGCCACCAAAGCCTTCCCGTCTACACCGCAGGCAGGTATCTCTCCCTGAACGCTTTCCTCTCCAGATGTCCTGATTCTCCCAGCAGTTCTCACACACGGGGCCTGAAGGGTTTAGCTTTGTGACCTCCTCAAGCCCCTGGCTCCCGGAGACCCCCCAGTGCCTTCCCTCCCCCCGACCCTTCCTCCTCCAGGGCTGGGCAGGATGAATACAGCTCAGACCCTCCTCAGATATTGGGTCCCAGCCTCTTCCCCCTGCAACACTGTCAGGCCCTGGCCTGTGTCCCTGAGCCCTTCAGCACCTTGTGGCCAGAAGGCCACAGGCTTGAGTGACGGCGTCAGGGCTCAGCTCCGCACCCCCTAAATGACCTTGGGCAGCGTATTTAATCTCTCTGAATCTTACTTCTGCACCTGGAAAATGCAAATTGTAACACCTACCACGTAGCCTCGGGGAGGGTGGCACGTGAGAAAAGGAACACCACGTCGGGGCTTACAGCAGGCATGGCAAAAATGACAGTGCCCTTGCCTGCCTCTTCGTCCCCTCCCCGTCTACACACACACACTCACAGACTCACACGCTCAGTTATACACACTCAGCTTTCCCTTGCTGACCTATGGTTTAGTCTTTATCAAGCAGGAGGGAGCGCGGCTGTTTGATATGGGCAACTCCATCGGTCCATCCATCCATCTGAACACTGATTTACAGAGGGTGTAATATGTGCCAAACACATACCGGCCCCCCCACTTGTGCCTGCCAGGATGATGCCTGCTGCTGGGAATCGGGGTGTCCCCAAAACACTCCCTCCGCCTCCATGTACCTTCATTTCCCAACACTTGCCGACGCGGCCTGAAACGCAGGACATGGCACAAGGGCTGTTTGTGTTTGAGTGACCAGGACAAGGATGGGCTCACGGCGCTGTGCTCGCTTCGGGTTTCCACCAGGCTGCAGCTCTTTGGCTCTTTGGAGGAGTTGGGGGCTGGTGGAGGGGGTCAAACTGACACCAGTATCTGAGACACACTGGGAACAAACGTCGTCAACCTTTTCAGGACATGATTTGACTTCCAAGGGCGGCTCAGTGTTTCCTCTGTCTGTCCTGTGCTGTATGGGCACCGCAGGTCCCATGCTTCCTCCTCGGCAGCTGGGAAGTGGGGTCAGGGGCTGCTGGCGTGGAGTGGGGGGTCTGGGTCAGACTTGACCATAATCATGTCGATGCTGCTTCCCAGGCTGGGAGGTCTGGTCGGCAGAGTGAAGAAGAGCTCATATACAAACCCCACCACTCCCTAGCATTCAGTTTCCTCCTCTTTAAAACGGGATAATGATATACCTATCTCGTACGATTAGTGTGAGAACTCAAAATTCAAAAATACCCATGAACCATTTTGCCTGGCAAATAGTAAGTACTTATCAATAATGGCCTTACTTTTTATTAGAATTCCTATTCCTACCTGTGTTATGGCTCTAACCATGAAAAAGTCATATGGATACCTCTTTAAGGGAACTAAGAGGAGTCACAGAAAACTGACAGCTGTCGATTTGTTTGGAGTAGTGACATTGCATGCTTTTGACCTTAATTTTCATTTTCACATTATTCCAATATTACTGCAAGACATAAAGGTTAAAATTATAAACACAGGTATCTGTGTTTACACCAATTTACTGGTTACACCGGTGACCACAGAAACAAAATATTGAATTTTTACACTGTTCTGTGTATTTTCATGGCACACAGGGTTAATTTCTCCTAAAAGAACAGAAAGAAATACCTGGAAGCATCCACTGAATCCATAACTAGAACTCAGACCACAACCTCAGAAATGTATCCAGACCCCCTCATCCAAAGGATTAATTCCATAGTCAGGAAGGCTGCATCTATGAACTTAGCAGGAATTTCTCCTATATGCCTCCCTCTGTCCTGCACCAAGGCTGCCAGATAGCTGCCATCACGCATGAAGGCCGTCCTGCATGAAGCAAAAGGTAAATGCCAGGACTGTTCTAGATAGAGAAGATATTTGACCTTCGGGGAGCTGGAAGTACAGCTAGGAAGGAAGAAATACCATGAAGCAGGTAGGCAGAAATTAAGTTCTCACTTGCGTAGTCCTAATGAGGAGCTGTATCATCAAGGAGGATGGTTAGAGACCGAGCTATTGGAGAAGTAAAACATGTTCAGTCTTGAAGGGTGAACAGAAGCCATTATTCCCACCCAGGAGACCACTTGAGCGTTCACATCTTACGTCCAGCCAGCGCACGCTTTCCCCCGGTGCACTGAGCATCGAAGGAGACACAAAATACATACTGATGAAATGAACCGTATTTCCTAGGATTTCAGAATGAAACAGATCTGCATGGCCATCGTCTACCTGCATCCGTTTAGAGAAAATACACTTGCAACAAAGTGTATTCAACCAACAAAGACAGAATTTGGGGGTCTTCCTTTAAAAAAAAGAAGTGCAGGATACTGGGGAACCTCTTTTAACACACACAGAACATTGACGGTGAGCCAGCCACTGTCCTGAGCATGTCCCGTGGATTATCTCATTTAATCATCACGAGAACGATGACAAATAGAGGAGGGAACAGAGACTCAGAGAAATGAAAAAGGCAATGTTATATGAGGGCAACAGTAAGAATTCGTTTTGCCAGACAAAGTGATTATATACAAAAGACAAAAAAATAGAGCTGGGAAAGTAGTTTGTGCCGAAGTTGGGAGGCTCCCAGTTGTGGGTCCCGGGAGGCTGATATTCTCTTGGAAGGAATCAAGGTCTCAGAGCAGGTGAGCAAAGCAGTATGCTAAGATTGCCTTCAGATTTTAAGAAATGAAGTGGAAATGGAAACGAAGCAGATAGAACCACCTTAAGAGGACACCACCTTCACTGTACCGGACCCACTGTCCTCTAATCCTCACAACAGGCCTGCAATGTACGGATCATTATTTTTTTAGGCTTTTATTTACTTAAGTCATCTCTACACCCAACATGGGGCTCGAACTCATGACCCCAAGATTAAGAGTCATGTGCTCCTCTGACTGAGCGAGGCAAGTGCCCCTTGGTGTGGGAATTATTCTCTCTCCTTAATGCCTTACTACCTGTCATGGGGAGATTTCTAAACTAGCACCCCAAATAACCGTAAACTATAAGCCCAAATCATTCTGACACGGAAGCTTCTAGCATCTGAGAAACAGTGGCTCTCTGAGAGATGATGGCCGCTCTCCCCCTGCCCCACCTCCCCTTTCTCTTGACCTTTTCTCTCCTCTGCCCTTGGAGTCTCTGTGGAAACCCCAGCCCCCAGGCAGCCCTCCACCCCACAGGATCACCCTAATCCCTTCTGTGCCTCTAGGTCAGTGAGGCCTCGGGGTCTAAATAATCCAGCCAAGTTGATACAGAGAGACACTGAGATTGGCGAGAGTAACTGCTTTCACCAGTGCCCCGACCTTCTTGAATCTAGGCTCCACACCAATGGCGCTTTGGCTCAGCGGTACCTCATTCCCACCCGGCTGACAGCTTGAAGCGAGCCCCACGCGCTGAGCATCCGGCTGTAGGCTCAGCTCCCCAGGATGGGCCCCAAATTATGCGGGAACAATCAGGGCGCGTGAGGCTCGGTGCCCGGGGACTGTCCCTCAGACCGGCTCCACAGACCGCCTGGCCCACCGTTAGTGACAGAATGCCCGCTGCTGAGCACAGTAATCCAAATTGGGTTCAAGCCCCCAGCCTCCGTGCTCCATTGTAATGCTCTGCTTTCTATTCAGCACCAGATCAGAGATCTGCTAAGACCTCGTGTTGCCAGCATAAAAGAAGAAAGATCCGTTAATCCCAATGAAAATGAATTCTTATTTTTTCCCAGAAGGAAAAAAAAAAAAGGAAAATACGAGGGTGTTATATCAGCTTTTCAGAAAACAGGAAAATCCTTGCCATGGTGAGACGGTTGAAGCATGCGGCTTTAAGGGTCGAGACAAAGCGCAGTGACACACCCCTTCACCTCTCCCCAGCCTGTTCTATTATCCTGGATATTCAGACTGTTTGTCCCTGGGATGCTTTTGGATGCGATAATCCCACCAGCCTCGAAATAGAGTATCAGAGAGGAGAGTCAGAGGTGGGGAGGACGTTCACAGAATCGAAGAGAAGAGAACAAGGGGGCAGAAGTGAGCAAGAAAATCTCACCCTAAGAAATCGGATATGTTTTTATGAAGCCCAAGAGTTTCAGAGCCAGAAGGGCCCCTGGGGCACCTGGGTGGTTCAGTTGGTTAAGCTTCCGAGTCTTGATTTTGGCTCAGGTCATGATCTCAGGGCTGTGAGTTCAAGCCCCACATAGGGAGCCATAAGTATGTTGAAGATACCTAGTCACAGCTTCTCATTACACACACACACAATATGCACACATATGTACACACAAACATAGACATGTATACAAACACACACACACATACATACACATACACACAGAGATATATACACTCATACACGTATACACATACACACGTATCTGTGCCTACAGACATACGCATACAAAAATATGTGACACATACACACACATACATGTACACACACACACACGCACACACACACACACACAGAGCAAGTGAGGTCAACAGAGAAAGTATGAATTGCCCAAGGGAACAGATGCTTCATTTAGACCTACAGGTTAAAAGAAGTGGGGACTGCAATGTGCTCATATGTCTGGGAAGAGCCTCGTGTGAATTTCAGCAACCATCTCCTAGGAGAGAAGACCACGATGACTCCTCTGTATCAGGTCAATACTCATCATTCCTCCTTCCTCTCTGAAGCTCTCTTGTTGATCTGTCTGGTCACTTACGAACTGATAAGTAACCGAATGGTGTAGTGTAGGGGTCTGCGGACGACCATCCAAGGGCCAAATCCAACCCACAGCCTGGGGTGGTATGGTCCACAAGTGAAGAATGGTTTTTACACTTTTTAAGGGTTGAAAAAAAATTTAAGACTAATATTTCATAACACATGAAAATTATGTAAAATTCACATGTTGGGGTCCACAAATAAAGTTTGCATTCACACATGGTCTGAGGCTGCTTTCAAGTTAAGTCAAGTAGATGTGCTGGGCATAGCATGGTCTGCAAAGCCTAGAACATCAACTGTCTGGCCCTTTGCAGAAGAAAGGTCTCCAACCCCTTGTCGCAAGAGGAAGTCTTGGACAGTGTGCTTTCGTAGCTCTACAAGGCCCTCCACTTTACCCACACAAATATTGAAGCACTCTAATCCAGGGCCACCACTTAGAGGCTGTGTGACCTGGGACAATTTACAAGCATCTCTATGCTTTGAGTCCCTCATCTGCAAAATGGAGATCACGTTTATCGAAACAGTGTCATTGAAACCTAACGGCCTATCAGCTGAGGTCACCCTGCCCTCTGAGATTTAAATAACATTGGTTCAAGTTCAACCCCATGTCCTGGCAAAGTCCCACATCCTCGTCAATATTCTCAAAGCCTTGCATTCTCTTGGTCTCTTTGGCTTAAAATTCCAACTCTTTCCAAACTCTGATCTCACTCATCTTCCCCTTCCTCGGCTAGTCTCTCTGCTTTGTGCCAAGACTTTTTGTAATTCAGCTAGCTCTCCCTCAAAACAAAGTCACAGGAGGCATTGTATGAGAAGCAGTTTTCGTTATTGGTTTGGGGCCATGGGAAGGAGATGACATGGCTAAAACCCAAATAATTTAAAAATGAACATCCAGCTTCTCTCATTTCCGTAGTCTCATGGCTGACCCGCCACCACCAACAATTTCCCACTGGCCACCTTCTCTGTAGGTTCTGGCCTTCTGCCATGCCAACCCACCCCTCCACATGTACCCATCCCTCCTTGCGATTCCCCTCACATCTCACTGCTTCTCTGTTTCCTGGAGACCTTCATCCTCAAGACACCCCCAGAAGCTCAATCTTCACTTCCATATTATGCAGGACAATCTACTCTATCACCCTGATGCCTACAGTTCCAAGGTCATAGACCCCATATTTTTGCCAAACAAAAGGCCACTTGCTATGTGTCTCACCCTTAGGCCCCCAGAACAACTGTCAGAGCCTCAGACATACTTTCTCCTTGCCCCAGCAACATCTAAATGCATATTCAGCAACCCACTGATATAAATTATATCACCCCCTTGCCCTTAGAAGACAGAAGAACTATCAACAGGTTTGGGGTTGACTTGCTTTTTTCTTTCCATTAAAGTACACAAAGTATCTATCAGGCTGCCTGATATATAAAGAGAACCAATAAATGTTTTTCTTTCCATGACTTCCTCTGTAAAAAAAATACAGCCAAGTACCATCATATGTAACAATATATAATTCCCTTGGGGACTGCAAACACATACCTGCCCACAGTGGAATTCTCTATCTGGAGCGTGCCTGGGGGGTGAGGGGGATGGAACTGAGTTGAGAAGCACTACCTAGGACAGGGTGAAAATGTAACAGATTTCTTTTTCTCCACCATTTAAAGGTACCGGGAGCTGAATATAAAAGCCACCAGACGAAACTCCTTTTGGGATTTCCATAGCCTTTTCCTTGACGGCCAGAAAGGGTGGTAAGACTTTGTATCTACCACACCTGTTCTCATGTAACAAAATATCCTCACAACATAGCAATTAAAATAAAAACATTTTGTACCTCTCACAACTTTCTGAGGGTCAGAAATTCAGAAAGGCTTAGCTGGGCGGTTTGGTCTTTAGATCTCTTGTGAGGTGACTGCGAGGACGTTCGGGTGGGCAGCAGTTATCTGAAGGCTTGACTGGGGCCAGAGGCTTCACTTCCAAGGTGGCTGTTGGTGAGAGGCCTCAGTTCCTCACACAGGCCTCTCCAGAGGGCTGCTGATGACATGGCTTCCCCCCAAGAGTGGGCGATCCAAGAGAAAGAGAGAGAGCCAAAACCAAAAGCTGCAGCACTTTATGACCTAACATCGGAATCACGTGCCATCACATCTGCCCTGTTCCACTTGCCACATTGACCAACCCTGGTACAATGTCGGAGGACACTACACAAGGATGAGAAACAGACTGACCACCCACCTTCGGAGCTCTGGAGACCCTCCGGGGTGTTCCAACACATTCCCCTTTCTTACTTAAGCTAGTGTGCAAGTTTGACTCGAAACAAAGATGGGCTGGAATGAGATGGAATTCGGAGACTAATGCCCTGTATTTCTACTACGGAGAAGGAGAAAAGAAGAAATCGTTTCCACATAATTGCTGGGAAGCTAATAATACAAATCAAAAGCAAAACAAAACAAAACAACGAGCAGCTTGGATGAGGGTTACTTTGCTGTAACGTATGATCCAAAAACTTAGTAGCTTGAAACAATCATTTTCTTTTGCTCACAATTTTGTAGAATTGAGGTGAAGTTCAGCCAGGCAGTCCTTATCTGAGGTCCACCATGCTGTTGCAGCCACACGTGTGCGGGCGCTGTGATCATATGACCTCGGTCCAGCTACACGGGGCTGGGCGTGTGAGGTGGCTCATTCACGTGGCTGGCGGTCCATGCAGGCCGTCCACTGGGCACTCAGCTGGGGCTTTCAGACAAAGCACTTACACATGGCCACTCCAGGGGCGCCTGGGTGGCTCAGTGGGTTAAGCCTCTGCCTTCGGCTCAGGTCATGATCTCAGGGTCCTGGGATCGAGCCCTGCATCGGGCTCTCTGCTCAGCGGGAAGCCTGCTTCCCCCTCTCTCTCTGCCTGCCTCCCTGCCTACTTGTGATCTCTATCTCTCTGTCAAATAAATAAATAAAATCTTTAAAAAAAAAAAAGGCCACTCCAGCATGGCCACCTCAGGTAACTGACTTCCTACATGTCCACTGCTTTCCCCAGAGCAAGTATCCCAAAAACCAGGTAGAAGCTGCTTCGCCTTTTCTGACCTAATCTCTGAAGTCATACAACATAGCTTTTACTGTATTGTGTTGATTAAAACCCAGCCATTAGAGTCAACCCAGATACAAGAAGAGGGAAGATAAACCCTATCTCTCAATGGCAAGCCCGGGTATGGCCAGAGACAGCTGATTATCCCAAACACAGGACGTAGCCATGTCAAGCTCTGAGGGGAAAAGTAACAGGTCACACATAAGAGTGACAAGAAGGCAATGTTTACAGCAGCAGTGTCCAAAATAGCCAAACTAGGGAAAGAGCCCAGACGTCCATCGACAGATGAATGGATAAAGAAGATGTGGCATATTACGCAGCCGTCAAAAACACAAAATCTTGCCCTTTGCAATGACGTGGATGGAACTAGAGGGTATTATACTGAGCGAAATAAGTAGATGAGAGAAAGACAATTATCATATGATCTCACTCATATGTGGAATTTAAGAAACAAAACAGAGGATCATAGGGGAAGACAGGAAAAAATAAAACAAAACAAAACCAGAGAGGGAGACAAACCATAAGAGACTCTTAATCATAGGAAATAAACTGAGGGTTGCTAGAGGGGAGAGGGTGGGACGGATGGGGTGGCTGGGTGATGGGCATTAAGGAGGGCATGTGATGTAATGAGCGCTGGGTGCTATATAAGACTGACAGATCACAGACCTCTACCCCTGAAACCAATAATACATTATATGTTAATTGAATTTAAATTTTAAAAATGTAAAAAAAAAGAGTGACAGGGCAGCAGATTCTCAGTTAGAATGTATTTATCCTTGACTAGAAGAAACTGTCCCTTTGGTCCAGGACATCTCCCCCGGAAACCTATAGCCATCAACCAAACCACAATTATCAGGAAACATGTTCAGATTCAAATAATAGAAAACTCAACTCGAACTGCCATAAACAACACAGAAATTTATTGACACATATACCTGGAAGTTTCAAAAGAATAATGATCTTTACAGTTGGCTTAAGTTGGAGGCTCTGCACACATTTTCCAACCCTTCTCTGCCCTCCCCCTCTTTCATCCTAGCAGGATAGAAAGCGCAAGGCAGTTGGTCTGACCCCCCATTGGTGCATGACTATTTTCAGAGGAAAAAAGAGTGGGCTGCTTCTAGACACTGTCCTGAGAGATTGCAGATGAATGAATTTTTCAAATGTGCAAAGCTAGCCCCTCTCCACATTTTTTTGACCAAATTGAGTTATATGACCAACACTAGCCAATCGCTAGGGACAGGAACGGAATGACTCTTAAACCAACCAGTCTCACTCCTAATCCCTATGAATGGGATTACCTCCCATGCGTGAAGGGAGGATACCTGAACAAAATCAGGATTTTTTTAGAAGTGAAGAAGCAGGAAACAGATACCAAGGAAACAATCAACGATGTCTGCTCCACTGCAGAAAATGAAATCCTAAAACATTAAAATCAAATATAACCTGGCTTTTGCTACCTTTTTTCTCCACATGCAAATACAGAATCAGTTCTCTGGAAGTGAGTCCCTAAAACATTCTGGGCATCTCCAGAAAGCAATTCCCCTGGGTTATAGGCGAGTGAACTGAGTCACCAGTGACATCTGTAGCTTTCTCCTGCTGGGCTCCAGGGGCCTGTCACTCACTGCCACCGGCTCTGCCCAGGAATTCTGTGCCTGCCAAGTATATCCACCTGTCTCCAGAGCCCATGCTCAGTGGATGGTTGCAACCCAGGGAGAATGTTCTGTCTGTTGGGAAGACAGTAAAGCAATGCTGCCTGGCCCCGGGGGAGCCTCAGGATTTGTTAAAAGAGCTAACTTTCATGTTATTTGTCACATCCCTTGCCCCACATCTTAGAATGTCCATAGAACACAGTTATTATTCCTGGCAGATCTTAGCCAGGAGGTAATCTCAGTAACAAAGTCTTGTAAATTTGGGCCCAGAAGGAGGCATCCTTCTGAAATTAATGACCAAGGTTCTTTTTCTATCGCTTTGTCATTTCTGACCGCCTCTTCCTTTAAGGTAAATTCTCTCCTAGGAGGCCCCTCAACCCTCTTGCAACTTCACCTCTAATGGACATACTCACCAGCTTGCCAGGCATCCCAGGCATCCATGGACCCCAGTGGTCCAGCTTCATCTTGAGTGGGGACTCCCAACTTGATATCCAGCCAAGCACATTCACTGAGGGCGATCTCTTCTTTCCTCACCCCTCTATTTGCAATCTGTAATCCGGTCATACTGGGCCATTCCATCCATGGGGACAGAGAATGCCATCCTCATACATATTTGCCACTTCATAGGTCCCAAACTTCTGAATTTCTCATACACTGCTGTCTTTACTAGGACTCTCTTTGGCAACCTAACTCCTTCAACCTTGCAAATTCCTGAACATCCATCAGGATGTGAGATTCAGCTCTGCACCTTCCATGATTGACAGGAGAAACAGACCTGCGATGTTTATAAAATTCAAGGCAGTGACTCCCAGAGCATTCAGATTGAAAGATATCAAGAGTCAAGGGGAACCAAAACAACAACAACAAAAAAAGCATTGCCCTCAGGTCTATTCTAGAACAAGGTTCCTGGGCATTTCCCTGCACAAACCATATCGCCAGGACACCGACACCCAGCCGTCTGCCAATTAGAGTCAAAAGGCAACCTTTCTGCATCTCTTCCCATCCTCAAGGCCCTTCTACTGCCTGAGCTGACCAACCCAGCATCCACTCCTGGGTTACCAGGCAGTTTCTCCCCTGGCTCAGGGCGTGGAACCAGATTTGGAGTATCTGGCAAATGAATTGGGGTTTTGTTCCTTCCAACCTGTGCTGAAATTTACAAGACTAAAACAAAGTCATTCAGTTAGCCCTGGTCTTGGCTTTGCCTGGGACACTAATTACCCAATAACAGCACACGTGGGAGAGAGTGGCCAACTCTGATTAAGGAGCCCCACGGGAAGGCCCTGAGAACAATCTTCTCTTTTTCTTTCTCAAGCTGCCTTTGTCTCTATCCCCAGTGGCCACTCTGCCTCCTATGCTGCTGGGCATTCGTAGCTACAGATGCACTGTCAGGTGGACACCATGCTGGAACAGAAGCCCTCAATGCACTGGGTCCCTGCCACAGGCTGGGTCTGGGCAAGATTCTCTTTGTGCATGAGTGCTGGTCCTCCAACAATTCTGCAAAGTAGAAAGATGAAGCACCAAGACCCCAGAGCCACAAAAGCAGAGGAAGACTAAGCTAGATTATAACTCAGTTCTGACTCGAAAGCCATGGCCCATGCTTCCAGAATAAACTAGAAAGTGTGGTTCTTCCCAAATCCCAGACTTATGGCCTTTTACAGCTGGAAGAGACCTTTCTAATAACCATCATGCTCGGCCAAGGCCAAAGACAACAAGCGAACTTGACAAGAATACACATCTGATAGGTAAGTGGCTTGAACCTAGAACCCAGGTCTCAAATTTGGGGGTCAGCACTCTTTGCTTTCCCATCTCCTTGCTCCCCCATCATCGTAGCCTTCCCAAGGCACTCTCATCACTGACTGCTCACGGGACTGATTTATGCTGAACAAGCAGAGTTCATTAATTCTAGCATCTCGGTAAATGTGGCCGAAAACCAATTTTCCAGCTGCAGAAGGAAGAATCTATAAGTGTGGACGGGGGGCATTTGTAAGATCCTGTGCATGGAGGAAAAATAGTCATCTGGGTTTTTTTTTTCCCCCAGCTAGAGGAACTCTAGAGTAATTCTGGGAGATCCTAACCTGCTCCCACTGACTGTAAGGCCCTCGGCAGTGTGCTGCTGGAGTTAAGGGGGCTCGCGTGCCCGGAAGCCTTGCTGCCATATAGTCGGGTGCCTGTGGACGTGCTCGCCGACAGCCCAGCACTGTGGTGAGTTGGGGTCTGACGCAGAGAACTCAGGTGTATAGAGACACAACTAAGAGCCTTGTGATAGGAAGGAAAAGCCCTGGAGGAAAAACCAAAACCACAATAAAATACACCAGGACAAGCCCTCTTCCCCAACCTGAGCAAACCAGGTTGAACCAGATGAAAATCCGGCAGCAAGCCAGACCACGTGGACCTTGCCCGTGCAATCCCTCCCTGTCGCTCTGCACAGGAAGGGGCATCCCAGGCCCCACGCAAGCGGATTTGCTCTCGACAGATATTTCTCCTCCGCGAGTGATAGACAATGGGGAGGTCCTCAAGGTGGCTTTGAGTGGAGAGGTCTGTTTCCGAGACCCATACAGAGTGTCCAAACCCCCCACCCCCACCCCCCGTATCAGAGGCAGGAAGGGTTCAGGTTGAACCTTATTGAACTCTCCAAGAGAATAAAATATGGGATAAATAATGCCAAACAGACTCCTCTTTTTAATCCATTAGGGGCAAGAGAAGTGACAAAGGTCTTAAATGACAGTAAGAAGTACTGAATTTAAACATCAGTCATAATGGAACACGTGATCAAGGTTAAATCAGCTCTATTCAGTCAGGCCGGGGACGCCTGGGGCTTATGTTCACAGCCTGCCCTGCTGCTCAGATTTAAATGTCATTTCTGGCACTTACGAGATGCCTGACATTAGGTCAGGGCGTGAGCTCCCGCATCGCAGCTTCACCCACCACATGAGCACCGGCCCTCCCTCACGTTGTTGCTGGAAGGAGGTTCTAGAACATTCAGTGTTTAAGGCACTGTGGTCACTATTCAAAGCATCCTCCTTGTTTATCCCACTTAAGTCTCGTGACAACTCTGGGAGGTAGTTACGCCTGTCACACACATACAGGCACATACACACACGCGGACACACACACATGCACACACATGTGCACACACACGCATGCACACACATGTGCACACACACACACACTCTGCACAGAAAAGGAAATGGAGGCCTGACATGCCCACCATCACCTAACGGTAAACAGGAAAGTCAGGATCTGAACCTGGGCAGCCTGACGCGACATCCTGCGGGGAGACGTTTGTCCTTCATGTAAATGTCCACCCCAGTGCTTGACACCGAGCAAGCCCTCAGGAGCCTTTGGCTTCTGTATGGTTCTCAGAGGCCCCGACGTTGGGAATCACTGCCAAGCAAGGCCTCTCCACATCTGGCTGGGACATGGAGGGCAGGGCTGTCCGGAGACCAACGGACTCACCCGATGGCCGCTTTGGACCCTGTCCATCCATCAGACGCAGAGTCATGGCCCCTCAAGCCAAGCCTCCAAAGCAGGGCGGACACAGCACGTGGAACGTAGGGGGCCGACCAGAGCCACAAAGATGATTCTTTAAAGGCTCAGCTTAAGCTTGCAAACTTCTCCTTAAAAAATCAAGTGAGAGTTTTCCCAAAGCGTTGACCCCAGGTGTCCCGGGGAGCGTGACGTGTCTGCTGATGCCGGACTGGACGAGTGGCCTCCCAGCCAGCCACCAGCCGGGCCCTCCCACAGACTCTCCCTTCCTGAAAATTCGCAGGACCTCAGCTGGTAGCAATGACTTAGCCGCGCCCGGGCCACGGTCTGTGTGTGCCTTTTGTCCCCCTGGGTAGCCTCAGATGGTTTCCAGCGATGACTCAGCCCTGGCGAGAAGAGCATACCGTGTGTGCCCATTGCAGCTGCTGCCTCTCACCGTGCACCACCACCCACGCGGGCTTACACAATAGGCGTGTTGCACCAGGAGGCCCAGGTGCCTGCCAGCATTGTTTATCAGCCGTGTTATAAAAACCCATGGGAACCTGCGCTCCTGCCAGCCCGCGAGGCCCTGTTCCTGCTCTTCCTGACTTTCTGACTGAACATCACGGCCCGGCTCTACGAGGAGAGTTTCTAAATCCACACGACTGCAGAAATCCACGAGCGTGGCAATCTTCACCTCCTTTCACTCGTTCCTTAGCACAATACTCCTTCCTCAGGAAGCTATCTAATTTTAATATGTATTTCTTTGATTTCTGGAAACATTTTTTTTCTTGTGTATATTCAATATTTTGATTTTTTTCTATTATCGAATTATCTGCTAATATAATTTGACCATTTCTATACTTAAAAGGGAGTTGGGTTTTTTTTTCTCATTTATTGTGGTCTTATCAATTTTATTCCAAGTATTTTTTTCAGCTTGGTGTTAGCTTTGTAATTTGGTTTTGCTCTTCAGACAATTAGCTTTTAATTTATAGCATTACATCTATGAACAATTGTGTTTATGATTTTTCCCCTTCTTTCATGCCTTCAAATTCTTCGGAGGGCCTTAAGAGTTAAACATTTATTTCTCCCTCTTCCACTTGTTTTTACTTCATTTCTTTAACTGTTTTTTATTGTTTGACTTGGTGGTGGTTTTTTTTTAATAACTATTTTTCTATTCACAGAATTACTGAATTTTCAACTTAGAAAATTTGAAAAATATAATCACTATAAAAATCTTTATAATCTGACACATTGGATGACCACTGCTAATACTTTCCTGTACATATTTGCAATTGTTTACACTTTTATATATTTTTAATAAAATTGAGTTGTTTCATATATGCACGTAGAGCTTGTATCATCCCTTTTGTTTCACAGTACATCATATGTATCATAATATGTCATTACATAGTCTTCAATTTTTTTATTTCTAAGTATATAATAAATATTTCATCCTCAGGACTGTGTAATATTTAACAAATTCCCAGTTATTGGACCTTATTACAAATATGAATAAAATAAAAATAGTTATAAGCAAATCTTTGTCTCCGTATCTCTCTATCATCTATCTATCATCTATCATCTATCTATCATCTTATCTATCTATCTATCTATCTTTTTCCTCTGGGATAGATGCCAAGACATGGAATCTGTAGGTCACAGAGCTTGAACTTTTTTAGAGGTTTTTAATAGATATCCCTCTTCAGAAGAGCTGAATTCTTTTAAATTAGGACCAGAAGTCTGTGAAAGGCCCTTCCCACCACACTCTACCAAAATCAAGTGTTTGTTGTTGTTGTTGTTGTTTTTTAAATCTTCGCCAATATCCCAGAAAAAGAAAGTAACATTTCACTTTAATTTGCATTGCTTGATTAGTAAAGCAGCAGAATATTTTTGCATTTAAATCTTGACTCCATCTGGAATTTATTTTGGTGTTTGAAGTAAGCAGCAACTCTGACTTGATTTTTCCCACAAAGAACCAATACCATTTGTTGAAAGATTCAATCTATTTCCCATTGTATGATGTGTCCTTGTGCAGACCTTAAGCTCTTACACAGATTTGAGTTTAAAGACTCAAAAACCACTCTGCCTATCACTAATAGGTCTGCTGGTTCGATGACTGTAGCTTTATACATTTTATATCTCTGGTCATCATTTTTTTTTTATTCCTATCTCCTTCAGCCTGCGTACTTTAGACTTATTTGTCAAATTCCTCCCCAAAAAATTACAGCGAGAATTGTGGCTGACATTTATGAAGCCTGTAGTTAACTGGGGACAAACTAATATCTTTGTATCATTAAGTCATATAGAATGATAGCTCCCCCATCATTTGAATCTCCTTTACTATCTCTCTTTTTTTCTTTTTTTTTTGGATTTATTTATTTATTTATTTTAGAGAGAGAGTAAGCAGGGGGAGGGCCAGAGGGAGAGGGAGAGAATCTCAAGCAAACTCCATGCTGAGCGCCGAGCCCAACATGGGGCTCCATCCCAGGACCCTGAGACCATGACCAGACACAAAACCGGGAGTCAGATGCTCAACCGACTAAGCCACCAAGGTGCCCTCTTTACTGTCTCTTAATAAAATTTAGGTCCCTTTATAGTATTACTCTGGTGATTTTTGTTGCTAGTTTAACACAATCATTTTCCCTACTACGTCTTCCTATTATTGTTTGACCTTGTATATATTGCAAAGCTGGCTATTAATTTTCATATATTTTATGGGGCTGGTGTTTTAAAATCTGAGTGTGTGTGTTGAGTTTTATCAATTATGTTTCAGCATTAACTGATATTATCAGGTTGGTTTTGGCTCACACGGCATGACCAATCAGAAAAATTTCCATATACAAAACTGTCCTTGAATTCTTTACATAAATCTCAGTTTTGAATTTAGCCTTCACAATTTCAAATTTTGCATCTACATCACATAAAATATGCACTTATAATTTTCCTATTTGTGCTATCGAGGAGAAGTTTTAAGATCCACATTAAGCCAGCTTTATAAAATTAGAATTTTTTTCCATGAGTTTTTTTTTTAGCACAGAAATTAGCTCTTCCTTAAAAGTTTAAATAGCAAGAGAAATTTGTCTGGCCTTAAGATAAATTTTAGAATAAATTCCTTAACAATTCTACATTTCTTCCAAGTACACTGATTTGTTTGAAGCTTTTTATTCTTAGATCGATTTTTATTCTTCCCAGCAAAATATCCATCATCCATTTCTTCGAAATTTCCCATTTTTTCCATAGTATTCATTCTTTTTTTTTTTTAGTATTCATCTTCTTATAATTTTTAAATCTCCAAATCTATGATTATAGCTGCTTATTTCTCTGAATTTCTGTTGTCTCTTTTGTTTTCTTAAGTTTTCCAGAAATTCAACCAGAAAACCAGCTCTTAGATTTGTTAGTCAATTAAACTGGGAGGCGGGGGGAGCTCTCCCATTTTTAAATCAGAATTTCTGATTCAATTACCTTTTCCACTGTCTGACTTGCATCTTATTTTATCTCTTACCTGTTTTCTTGAAATGAGTATGCCATCTATTTATATCTTTCTTTTTTTAAAAATGTAATCATTTGCTGTTATCATGTGGCCTCTAGGTACCACTTTAGCTACATTTCATATGTTTTTGATAGAAGTATTCCTTTTCTATTAACTTCCAAATAAACTATGAAGAAATGGATTTGAGTTTTGGAGAGGTATGAGGGGGTCTTCTTGTTTTATTTCTTAAGTGATTGGATAGATATTTTTGTTTCTTTTTTTTATAGATTTTTTTTTTTAAGATATTTATTTATTTGTCAGAGAGAGAGAGCTCACAAGCAGGCAGAGTGGCAGGCAGAGGCAGAATCAGGCTCCCTGCCAAGCAAGGAGCCCAATGTGGGACTCGATCCTAGGACCCTGGGATCATGACCTGAGCCGAAGGCAGCTGCTTAACCAACTGAGCCACCCAGGCGTCCCTTTGTTTCTTTTTTATTAATAGTTTCAATTTTCATGGCATTGGAGTCAGAGAACGTGGCCTGGACAGTTTCCACAATCAATGTGGAATCTGCTGATATTTCCTTTGTGAACCACATATGTTTTAATCGCCACTGACAAAGGTTGGTAAAGAGGGTGCAAAACATTACACTACTTTACCGTTAACCTCTATTTTAAGCAACATTTGGGTGACACTTAATTCTGTGAGGCTGCTGAGTGCATGAAGTGGGTTGTGGTGGTAAAGCATCAGGCTCTGAGGTCGGATTCTTAGTCTATCCCTGATTAGTTGCAACATGCTCTAATCCTGGTTACCCTTCATCTGACATGAGCATAATAACAGCACATACCTCAAAGGACTTTCAAGAAATAATGCGTGACGTGTGCCCAGCATAGTAACTGGGACGTTGTACACACTCCGAAAGTACACCAACTGTAGAACATACGACTTCCCGACATAACATGAGTCCGTTTCCCATTAATGCTTCTTGCCTTGAAGATCCCTTTTGTGAACATAACATTGCCAGCGTGCTTTCTTGAAATCTGGGTTGCTTATCCAACTTTCATTTGTTATTGTATTTTCAATCTCGCCACATTTTTATTATAGATGTATTCTGTGTTAACAGAGTATAACTCACTGGTTTTTAAGTACAATTTGAAAGCCTTTGTAAAGAGTGTAAATCATATATATTTATCATCTTAGCTCATAGTTGTCTTGCATCTGTCAAATCATTTTGTGCATTTTGGCTGTGAGGTTGTCATGCAGTATTTATTTGCTCTCATTTGCTTTTAGGGTCCGTTTTTTGTTTGTTTGTTTTTTAATCTACTCTAGAGTTGTGAACTTTATATTTATCACTTTAGAAACTCTACCATGATGAATTACTGAACTCTACATCTGAAACTAATAATGTACTATATGTTGGCTAATTGAATTTAAATTAAAAAAAAAAATTCTACCAATGGCTGCCTTTCATTTTGTTTTGCTTTGTCTTGTTTTTGTTTTTGTTTTTATCTATTGATGTGAAATTCACACAACATGAAATGAATGATTTTAAAGGGAACGATTCAGTGACAATTTAATGTTGGCAATGTTATGCAACCACATCTATTCCTTTAGGGTTTAGCAGGAGGATTTTCACTTTCTGAATCTAATTATGAAAGTCTGCATTTCCTCGAATAAGATAAGGACAACATCAGTTCTTTCTCCTTCCACTGTTTCTCTATTATAGCTGGAATTTGCAACTCACTCATAATAACTCAGGGTGGGTTGGATTAAATTTCGTTCAACTCTAGAACCTCTCTCACAGATTACATCTGTTAATAGCGTTCAATTTTGAATCTTGGAAATTTTCATTCTGTTTCCCCATAGAGTGTTACGGGTTGACTTGTGTCCCCCTCAAAATTCATGTGTTGAAGTCTCAACCCCAAGTAGGTCAGAATGTAGCCATATTTGGAGAGAAGATATTTTGAGAAGTAATTAAGTTAAAATAACATCATGAGGGTGTACCCTACTCCGATATGACTGGTGTTCTTATAAGAAGAGAAAACGTGGACACAGACACTCACAGAGGAAAGTCCATGTGAAGACACACAGAGGTGGCCTTCTTCAAGCCAACGGGAGAAGTCTAAGAAGACACCAGCCCTGCCTACACCATGACCTCAGATCTTTAGCCTCTACACCGTGAGACAGTAACTCTCTGCTGTTTAAGCCACTCTGTCTGTGGCACTTTGTTATGAAAGCCTAACCAAACTAATATATGTAGCAATCGCCTTTCTAACCCAGGACCTCAGCACACTCTTTTCATTTCAACACCACCAGAGTCACGAGCGCGCATACACACATATGCTCATGTGCATGGATGGACACGTCCGCGCACACACACTTCCTCAGGTTGCTTCCTACCATCAAGGGACCCCTTTTCTGACCACTCCGCCCATCCACAGTGGGTCTCTTCCATGGCACTCTGTACTTTGGATGCCCAGCCGTCTGAACAAACACTTATCCACCTGTTCCCATGACAACCCTTTACTCTGGATTCCCAGGATCTCACTCATGGATTGGCACAGGTCAGGTGCCACCAAATTAATAAACTGACCAAATTAATTGACCAAATTCATAAATGGAGCACTGAATAAATGAAAGACATTCTGATCTTGCTACCTGTGTTGTTTTCAGTTTAACACACCCATGCATACTTAGTCCAAATGGTTTTCATTTCCACAGAATAGATTAATTTTCTTCAGTTGCTCTGTTTTGGCCCTTAGCCTATATTTTGAAATGTCTTGTTAATGCCAATTATGAGAACAATGCCCACCGAAAATCTGGCTTGCAGGCAGCAAGTGCAGGTTGAGAAAAGCTGACATTTTCTTTTTTTTATGTCACTCAGGCAAATGGAGATGAAATCCACATATCATGAAGGTAAATATCCATCCTAGAGCCCCCAAGCCCCAAACCTATATCCGGCCACCATGATCTGCTTAAAATAAATGAATCCGGCTGGGAAGGGTTAATAGGTATTTTTCCACATACGCAAATCTAGATAGTTCATAAAAATATGTCCCAGGTAGCCCCCATCCTCAGATCCTGTGGATAATTAAAAGCACACCAATGCACTGTGCTAAATTTTCTGCCAGGAGTTCTCAGGGGAGAAAATAATTATTCTGACAATTAGACCCAAAGCAGTGTGCTCTTTGTCAGAGAAGGCCAGAGATGCCCGTGCATGCTTCTGCATCACCTTTTAATAGCTTAATTAATTTGCACACTGATGAAATCTCAAAATCAGTCTAGGAACCCACCTGTATAAAAATGATGAATGAGCTCCCTGAGACTTTTTTATCCTGGGGGCTTCCTACCCAGCATCATTTGCATATTAGAAACCCTTTACATCTCTTCTGCAGAAGCTGCTGGCTTCCAAGAGCCATTCACAGCACCCGGCTAATGCTCTAAATTCAACTACTCTTATTAGCACAAAGCCCACGTCGTCCACCCGGCACTGGGTCATCGTCTCTACACAGACCATTCACTGCCCTGGAGCAACCGCCCTTCATTATAGTCTGACATATTTTTCATCCCATATTAAAGAAGCGCTCCTTTCTACTATGAGAATGAAATCTATCTGAAACCAATAATGCCTCTCAAAACTCACACGTGGGGACCTGTCTCCCGCCTTAGGGCTTCTTCACATTGTGCCATCCTCCCAGCCCCCTGCCTGGATTCTGCCCTGTTGTCAATCAGGATTTCTCACAGCTGACAGGAAGCCAGATAAAACTCTTCACTTTGGCAGGGATCCTCTCACCCCTCATCCCATAGCTTCGCTGAGCGCAAAACAGACCAGCAGGGCAGGGTTCAGCGGAGGTGGCTTCAGGCAAGGAAATGTCACAGTCACAGCTGGGCACCTTCTGCCCAATAATCCAAGCAAAGTGTCAACAAGTTTTGGTGGGGATGTAAATGGGGTGTGGGGGGAGAATGACATTACTTTCCTCCCCCTTGTTTAAATCCTCCTTCATTCCCCTGCTTTGACTACGTTTCAAAAATTATGTAAATCACATGAGATAGGAATTCTACCCTCCAAGGGAAGAGGGAAGGTAAAAGCACAGGCAGGGATTGATTTCTACCAGGCGCCAACTTAGTGCCCAGCTGATTCCGTCACCCACGTCAATTTCTCAACCCATGTAAATTTCACAACCCCCCACAAAATTGGTCTGATGGTTCCCTGCTGACACGTCAAGGATCGGCAGCCCAGAGATTTGCAGAAAGCCATCCATCATGTGAGAGACAGGGAGGGGAGCCACAGCAAGGACTCCAGAGCTGGGCTCTCCCTGCTCCTCCGGGCACCTTTTCCTTCCTCTCCTGTCTGACTTCCAGGATCGGCAGACCCAGGCAAGCCAAGGCTGCACTTGGGCGGCCCCAAAATTCTGACTAAGGCGCCAGCAGGAACAAAAGATACAAAGCCAGCCGGTGGCCTTTGTAATCACTGTTCCTGCTAGGAAACCACTTTGTGCCACGCTTGTGTTTCTCTGAGGCTGATTGATACTCTTGGAGCGGAAAACCCATGAGAAAGTCCCTTTCCCTCTCAAAACTGAGGGCTTCCAGTAGGCTTGACAAATGTGCCAAGACCCAACCCCCCCCCCAAGCTTTCCATGGTGAATGCCTGCGTGGGGCAGGAAGTGCGCCTGCCAAGCACTGTTCTCAGTGAAACATCCCCCCACCCCCGACCCCCCCACCCCCACCCCCAAGGCAGGCACCAGGTTCCCATGCCACCACTGAGCTCCTCAGTACTTTCTGAAGGCTGAGGGCCTTGATGAATATGTGAGAAAAACAAACATTTGCCCCAGGGTTTGGGAAAGAAAGGAAGGGATGCTTGAAGAGAGACTCCCCCAGGCAAGCCTGGGAAAACCCCGGGGCGGGGGGGGGGGGGGGCGTCTAATCGAAAAGTTTTAAAATAGTAAATATGAAATCTAAACCCAGATGGTGCTTTTTCTAAGGAAGCCAACCACTCCTCAAGCCGATTCCTTCACATAGATCACCTTAAAAACAACACACGAAGCAAATGTTCCCCCACAGCGATCTGGCTGCCATATCCCATTTTGATCACACAGCTGAGAGACAAGAGCCATGAGCAAAGTAGGGGTCACTGGGAGGAAGGGGGTGGCTCTCTCCCTGATTTGCTATCTCGGGTCAAGTGTTCTGGATTTTATTGGCTCCTTCTGCACCCTGGGTTTGGTCTCAAAATCCTTCCCTGAAAAGAGGACCCAAAGGAAAAGGAAGGCCATGAAAGCCAAGAGGCCTAGAGAAATCCAACAAGACAGATTTGGAAATGGGGCATGGAGAACAAGGTGAGCAGTGCCCCCACCTCTCCTGTCCCACCTAGTTCAAGCTGTCCTGGTTCAAAGTGTCCTAAAAAGAAAACATGGCCCCAAGAGGAGAGACTAAACAAATGCCCTTGAAACCATGGGGATTCCTGCAGAGAGGGGCGAGCCCGCCGCCATCTTTATTCAGCTTTCATTTGATGCTTCTGTTCAGGGACCAGTGGGAAGATGAACACGGCTTCCAGAGACCCGAGATTCCCCAAATTCCAGCACTCCTCCAGGAGACCTTGTGATCATAGCGCCGTGCCCCCGGAGCCCTTAGATATTCCATATTGCAAGGGCTGAGACACCATCTATTGTAAGATGCACCATTGTTTTAGAGACAACTAAGAAGGAAAAATTGCCACCATTGAGACCATGACATGCCATCCATTTTAAGAAGCAGATTGATTTCAGAGATGTTAATATGGGAAAGAAAGAAAGAAAAAGAGCGTCTTAGAATCAATGAAATACATTAATAGCTGACACTTCCTGGGAACATAGCCGGTGCCAGGCCCTGTGCCAAATGCTTCCCGTGCATTATCTCATTCCCTCTTCACCACTGTAATTATCCCCATTTTTCAAATGAGAAAAGCCAGTCTTGAAGCGCGGCATTAACTTGCCCAGCATCACACGGGGCGGTCAGTACCACATTCAGGCCAGTTTGAATCCAGAGCCCAAGAATTTATACTTGTGGGGCCCCCAAAATCCCCGAGGATGAATCTTGAAAATAGACACGCTCAGCCCTTACCTCCTTGTGTTTCTGATTCATTAAGTCTTGAGTGCTGTTGACAAAACTGCATTTTATACCAACATCGGGTCATTCTGATGAAGGGACGAAGGGGCCGTGCTTGGAGAACTTGAAGGAAGTCTCTGTGGGCAGGATCGTAAATGTCAGCCCCAGGGTATGGCATAGTGAGTGCTGGAAAATACTGCACGGTTTCTTCGGCAGGGGAAGGGGGGTGGGGGGAGGAGAGCTTAGAGTTGATGTCGTGCAGTCAATCCGCCGCTTAGGGTATTTTAAGAATACTCTTAATGCCTTAAGAGAATTACTTTGTCCTGTTAAACCAGCCTGTGCACAGCTGCAAAAACACACCGCCAGTCCAAAATCAATGTCCTCCTCAATAGCTGAGGATTGGCAGGAGTCAGGGCTGGGCGCAGAACATGTGTCACTTCGAGGTTGCTGAACACAGACAAATTTGGGTCTACTGAGCAGAGCACCAAAAAAAAAAAAAAAAGAAAGAAAGAAAGAAAGAAAGAAAAAAGTGGTTTATTTTCAATCCTATCTTCTTTGGAAGCATCGCCCAGGCCACAGGAAGGACACCCCCTCTTCTGTTAGAATAGCGATTGGCTCAGCTGGAAGAGGGGCATGTGGGGACACCAGGGCTCAGTCAGGTAAGCTAAGTGTCTGCCTTTAGCTCAGGTCAGGATCTGAGGGTCCTGGGATGGAGTCCCGCACTGGGCTCCCTGCTCCCTCCCCTTCTCCCTCTGCCTGCTGCTCCCTGCCCTGCCCTGCTTGTGTGCACTCTGAGCTCACTCTCTCTCTCTCTGGTAAATAAATCTTTAAAAATGAAAAAAAGGAGGGGTATGTGCTTGAATCACAACTCCATGACGCTAGCCTTGCAACTTTGAGAATCTCGCTCAACCTACTTGCTCATCTGTAAAACGAGGGTTACTAATACCTCCCTTAATGTCACCGTTGTTAAGATGAAGTGAGATCTTGGACTCGGGCACTTGTCGTATTAACAACTCAGTAAGTTCAAGTTCCTTGTATTTCCTAAAAGTTAAACGTACACAGTGCGGTGCTTTTACACAGGAGAATACGTGCATAAGACAAATCAAACAATAGCAGACGAACAACTCCAAAGAAGAGCTCATCTGGTTGTTCTTAAACTTTTGTAGCAAGGGGGGGGGGACGTTGTGAGGGATGCTGGCTCTGGGTTGCTGGGATTTGCATCCTGACCACGTGACCTTAAACTAATCCTTTACTTTTTGTAACCCTGGGAAAGACCAAAATGGACAGAAAAAGATAACTGGGTGTTCCGCCTCGTGTATCCTCTGAGTTGCTTATGTCCGGACACTTTGCATTGACTTAAAGCTACTTGGCAAGCCTGTGCTTATCACTGTAAGTTTTCCACAGAACCGCAGCTACATCTTGAGGAAAGGCAATTGATGGATTACCGCCCAGTGGATATTGATGAGTTCACAAGGGTTCCAGCTTTCCTGACTGCCAGCGTATGCTCCGGTCTGTGGATTCTCCTTTGAACCGACTGTCACCCCTCCAGCCTCTCTCATTAATTAACGAGTTAAATAAAATCTCTGACATGTTTTCATGTTGTATGCGAGTCATGAGTTTATTTTTTTTTAAAACATTTATCCTTTCATACCAATCCTCCACTTCTTCCTCAGGAGGATGAAATAAGAAAATGCCCACTTCACTGGGGGGAGTGAGGATAAATTGATAATCCATGCAAAGCCCTTAGCACAGTGTCCAGCACATTAATGGATAAAATGTTCTCGATGTTAAGGTGCTCTCTAAAAATTTTTTTCTTAAAGATTTATCACTGATTTTTGCTTCTTTATGAGTGAGCACTCACAGATCAAATGAATAAATAAATAATCGGCAAATAAATATTAATTTAAAGGAACTTGGAGGAATATATTTATGATTCGTTTAAGGGCTTGGATTTTGGAGAATTTGCTTTTTCTTGGTTTTGTATGGACACACATACATCCCCTTGGATACAATCTTATATAGCTTACATTCATCGTATATTCTAGTCATCAGTTATTTCTAGTTTACATGATGAAGACAAGTACATTAATATTTCCTAGTGCTCCCCACCCCAACAAGGAATACAGTAACTTCCCAACGTTCCACACCTGAACAACTTCGGAGACCACTGATCTAGCGGCTTTGTTAAAAGCGGGAGACAGGGAGTCAGACCACCGACTCCCGACGGAATTATTTTATGAGATGTGATCACATCATTTTAGTTCACCTGCGATTAAGGACTCTTTAGCATGGGGACTGGAGAAAGGCAGAAAAAGAGAAAGACAGGAAGTACCATTCATACGTTACTTAAATCATCGGTTGCTCCATTCAGCAATAAATAGTTCCACATCCTCGAGAAGCCCAGAGATGAGTCCAGGACAGGGACAATTTTCAGGAAAGCTTCCCAACAAAAAACGGACAGTGTGATGAGCTCCAGCAGGAGTGAATAGAGGCAGACACGGATCCCAGAGGAGACCACACTCTGTGATAACCACTGAAGGATGAAGGGCTTTCGAGGGAAGCAAGTCAGGGAGGGACCAGGCAGAGGAGCTGGCAGGTGTGAGCGAGCCTACCGATGTAAGAAGAGCAAGGATCTCAGTGTGGCCTGAGATACTAGGGAAAATGACACGGTGCTGGAATGGTAGTCGGAATGGCATCATTTACAACCAGCCGTGGGAGCCCCATGATTCCCTGAGGAAGGTAGTACAATCCCCATGTGTGAAATGAAGAAAATTTAATGGTGCAAAGTTTGAGGATCTGAGACTAGGTATTTTGCTATCACTAGAAATGTTTTTGTTTTTTTTTTTAAGCTATGCTTTTCTTCCATCTGCAGGATTGTAAAAGACAACTGAAAGCCCTAAAGAAAGACAAATTTTTGAGAATACATCTCAGTCCCAGATAAAGGTCCCTTATTTATGGTGAAAGACAAAGAACTGCGCTCTGGCCAGACACAGATGCCCAAGGCTCCTTCTAGCTGTTGCTTAGCGTGGCCTGTGTTAGTAAGTGGAAACATCCGCGGGAGCACCTGCTGTTTCCTACCCAGCTGTCTTTCATTTCCCCGAAGCTGTTCTTGGCCAGGGAAGCAGCAGCCCCTCGCTCACCCACCTTCAGCTTTTGTTTTCCCCACACTGAACTGTTAACTGCATTGCCAGGCAGACCTCGGGACTGGTACCAGGGAGACACTCTGGAGGCTGGTTGACCTGGGGTCATCCTGAGCCCTGAATAGGTCACAGCCATGAGCTCCTTGCAAGAGATGAGGAGCCCTTCCTTGGTTACTCTTTCCATTCTGTGGCCCGCAGGGAAGAGCACCCCAGCAAGGATATGGCCAGGAGCTATCCATGCACAAGCACACACACTTCTGGGCAAGGGATGGCCGGCAGCAGCTAAAGTCACCTGAATGGCTCACCAGCTCTCCCTGACATGCGTCCCAGCCGCAGAAACAAACAACAAACAAATAAAGCTTGTCTTTCGCTTTTCTGCTTTCTCCCACTCCCCCCTTACCATCCGTGCTGAGAGGTTAGTCTTTAGACGGCCAGACCAGCAAGGTTGATGGAGAGGATCTTCTTGATTGAACTCTGGCCAGGCTCCTCTCAATCTTCTTCTCACCTAGACCTTGACTTTTGGACTCCATGTCTGCCTCACTATTGCCCAGAAAGAATCCCGTCAAATCGGTTTAGCCAAAATCCCCCACCCTCAATAACTAATCACGGTAGATAGCTGATCAAATTGCACACTTCCCATGATTTGCAGGATATGTCTAATCACCTTGGTCCACCTTCAGCAAGAATCCCTCCTTAACCCTGATGTTTCTTCTTAGTGATTTTCCATCCACTAACCTCCACTTTGCTCATTGACTATAAATCCCCACTTGTCCATGCTGTATTCAGAATTGAGACCAATTGTTGACTAAAGTCTTGTTCCCCGTATTGCAAGAGTTCCTGAATAGAATCTGTTTTTTACCACTTTCACTACCGTCCAGCTCAAGGTTGGCAGGAACACGAGCTCCAAGAGTCAGCACCACTCATTCAAGCCATGCCTCCAATGTTCCAATATGGCAGCTGAGACCCCAAGTGCTGACCTTGAATCTCTTCTCTTATTTCCTCCAGCCACTCCCACTTGAGCATAAATTGGAAACGCATGTCAATCCTGCAGCATGTTTCCCAGAAATACCGATTTATATTTAGACGAGAAGAGTCAAGACTTTGACCTTCATGATATATGATACCCAAAGCCAAGACCTTACCTTACCATGAGACATGTTAGGAATGGGACCCAATTTTAACTCTTAGAGCAAAATTGCATGAATTCTAATAATTCTAATAATAATTAATAATTGTAATTAATTATAATTCTAATAATAACTTTTAGTGCATTTGAGAAGCAATGTTGGGCAGGAGAAGCTGGGAGGCTTAGAGAAATCTCTCAATATTCAAAAAGGGTATGTTTTGCTGTGATAGCCACATGTCCTGGGTTGTCCAGCACAGTCTCTTTTTAAACAGATTGAGAGATCTCTCCTGCGATGGGGGTTGGAGGTAGCCGTACAAAGCAAATCAGCAGAAAGGCTGACTGACACCTAGGAGAAGTTGGGTAAATGGGTTTAGTCCAGCTTGGAGCACAGGAGAGAGAACGATCATTCTTCACTGAATGAGCCATAGAGGTTAAATAGGTGACCAGAGGAAAAATTATAAAACTTTATTGTATTTTGCCACCTATTAGTTATCAGTTGCTTCATTTCTGAAGTGCCAAAAACAATGGATTTCTGCCTGTGGGTTATAAGGCAAGCATTTGAATTACTAGAAAGTTTTTATTTGTACAACGCAAAAAAAAAAAAAAAAAAAAAAAAAAAAGGAATATAGTACCTAGGGAACAAGAGTTAGTTTAGACTTTCAAAAAAATAACTTTGTTGATTTCTTTTTTATTATAACGGAATACTTCTAACAGGAACGTCTAAAACTCATAAACCACTGTAACGTATCAAGAAGACAATAACTATCACCCATAGTCCTAGCACCCAGACACAAAAATCTGGGTGACAATCCTTATAGGCTTTTTTCCTACTCACCTATATCATTTGGTGTAAAGACATAAAAAAGAACTACCCATAGTATTTTATAACCCACTATTTCCTTCAGTTTTTCTGTGGCTCTCTTTCCACATCAGCAAATATAAATCAGCAGGATCATTTTTAATGGCTCTATACTATTCCACTAGATGTTGTGCCAACTTTTTTTTTTTTTAATCCTACAGAGAGAAAGTCAGGACGTTTCCAATCATGCTGCATTGTAAGCACTCCTGCGACAAACATGCTTGCACTCTTTCCTCCTGTATTTGTTTTCTTGGGGAAAAAAATCCCTAGAAGTGGAATTACCCAATCTAGCATTTGCACTTTCTGTAAGGGGGCTGATCCATATCACTGCAAAGCCCGACCCCTCCATGGTCCCCTAGCAATTTAAGTAAACACCCATTTCCTACACCCTCACCAATGCTGGGGAGTGTAAACCCTCTTAACCTTAGTTTACTCATTTTCAATAAAGCACATCACTATTCTGCTGTGTCTCCCCCTCCTCCGAAGCACCTGGACAGAAACAACCAGACAGAGCCAGGCACTCTGGGCACTCAGAGCGTCTCTCCCTGGCTTTTCTGTTCCAGGACAGAAAATGAAAAGGGCCCCCAGGGAACGATGTCTTTGAGTGCCAGCCCGGAGGTTGGAGGAACTGGGGCGGGGGGAAAGAAGGGGCCGAGGGTGTCCTAGCCTGCCTCCTTCCATCCCCAGGTGGCAGGCACCGAGCTCCCTGCCTGGCCTTCTCCATCCCCAACAGCACCTGCTGCAGAAAGCCTCCAGGAAGAAAGGGGGAAGCAGGGCAAAAGCAAATACAAGGGCAGAAGGGAACAGCATGGACCTGCAGGTTAGAAGGGCAGTCCTTTCCCACCAGGGACCCCCTTTTCAGCTGCAAACGGCTGCATTTGACATTTCAATGCGACCAGGGGAGGGGAGTGGGAGGGACAGGAGAGACCTGAATAGGGACGAGGAGACAAAAAAAAAAAAAAAAAAATCTGCATCTCTTTAATTCTGCCACATATTCTTTCTCCCTTCTCCCTCCCCAGAATGTGACATTCAGGAGCAAGAGGGTTTTCTTTTTCTTTTTCTCTTTGACATTTAAAAACAATATACACTTGGGCGCATTGAAAGTTGGGGAGGAGTGGAGGGAGGAGGAGGGAAGAGGAAGATTGTTTCTGGAAGAATTGAACCTCAGGAAAGCTGCTTTCATCTTCCTTGGGACTGGCCCGGCACCGGATTCCTTTTCATCCCTTTGCAGGAGAAAAGTGAAAAGACTTGGATTTTGCAAACAAAAAAGTAAATTCTAACCCCATCTAGTGAATGTGCTCTCTGGTGGGGGAGGGAACCGCTTGTTCCTTGGAAAGGACCTTAGAGCATCTAAGGAACAGTATTCTCTGGAAGCTAACTTCGGAGAACAATAGCAACAAAGCCTCAGAATGGGGGTTAGGGTTAAGGTGGGGTCAGAGCCAGGCTCCCCTCTCCCCACCCATCCCTGAGGCTGAGGGGCAGGCCCAGGCCACAGAACGCTGCCCTGAGCCCAGACCCTGGGCCCCAGCGAACACCACTGGATGGAACAGAGGACACATTTCACAACCAGGCTTGACTCTTCCCGTGCTTCCTCCGCTCTCCCCAGTTTGCAGATGAGAAAACCGAGGTCCAGGAAGATGAAATAGGATAAACGCACAGAGCTGGGCGAACCAGGCCCGAACCCAAGTCCTTTTTCTTCCATTGCAAGGAGCGTCCCATCTCGCGGCCTCCTCCCAGGTCCGCTAAGAGAGATTGAGCCACGTCTCTCCAAGTCACAGAGCCACCGGGCAGCAGTGACTTTCTCCGCCCACGACAGAACAAAAATAGCAGGGAAATCTAGCGAAGTGCTCCCCTGGGGGAAGGAGGGGCAAGAATATCGCTAACGCTGGAGCAGGAAATGGACAGGCTTGAAAGTGAGGGGAAAGGATAATGTTTTCATTCTGGAGTCCACAAGGCTTTCTGGTGACTGAGGCAGGGGAGGTTTCATGACCTCATCGCCACCGGGAAGCCTGTGTTTTCATGGCCTGGAGAGCTGGGTACCTGAAGGGGCCTGGGCCATTAGGGACCCAGGCCTGACGCAAAGCCGCACAGATGCCACAGGCAGGGAGGCTCCCCAGGCTCTCCCAGGGTTGGGTGGAGGCAGGGCCCCTTCCTGGGGAGGACAGAACTAGGCTGTCGTGGGACAACTAGATTCTCCATGTAGCCACAGGGGGGTTGGGAGCCCATTAACACGTAAGCATAAAAAGATGTGACCTTATTCTGTACCCCAAGCTGGTGAAGTGAGACATGGATTACACAAGTTAAGGTCTAGACCCTTGTCACCGTATTTTAAATCCCTTTAGCCTCCCTGTATGACCAGAAAGGACTAGACTGGATCAAAATACCCTGTTCCTACAGTAGAAAATGTTATGTCGTAGAATAGACCTACTTTTTTAAATAAACTTTTAATTTTAGAATGGTTTTGGATTTTTTTTCATTGCCAAAGATGGTACAGAGTTCCCACGTACCCCTTCACCCAGTTCCCCCATTATCAAGATTCGATGTTAGTATCGCTCATTTGTTATCAGTAATGAACCAACATCAATGCACTATTAGTAGCTAAAGTCCATGACTTTATTCAAATTTCCTTTGTTTCTACCTAACATCCTCTTTCTCTCTCTCTCTCTCATTTTTTTAGAGAGAGAAAGAGCAAGGAGGGGACGGGCAGAAGGAGAGAGAGAATCTCAAGCAGACTCCACACTGAGCTCAGAGCCCAACTTATAGCTTGATCTCACAACCCGGAGATCATGACCTGAGCTGAAATTAAGAGTTGGTCACTTACCCGACTGAGCCACCCAGGCGCCCCACATCCTCTGTCTGCTCCAGGATCCCTTTAGAGCACCGCCTCCCATGGAGCTCCCACGTCTCTTCAAGCTCCTCCTGGCTCTGACAGTTTCCCAGATTTTCCTTCTTTTTGATGACCTTGATGGATTTGAGAGTTACTGATAGATGTTTCATGGAATGTCCCTCAGCTGAGGTTCGTCTTTTTTTTTTTTTCATGATTTGATTAGGACTCTGTGTTTTTGAGGGGAGAATCCCAGAAATAAAAAACTATTCTCATCACATCACACCAAGAGTATATCCTACCAGCATGACTTATCACTGTTGATGTTGACCTTGATCACCTGGCCAAGGTCAGGCTGGTCAGGTCCCTCTACTGCGAAGTTACTCTCTCCCTCTCGTCCTTGGAAGGAAATCACCACACACAACCTACACTTCAGGAGCGGGATGAGAGGGTGCACCTCGTTAAGAACACAGTATCTACATTATTCCTTGGAATTCTTCTGCATGGAAGATTTGGAATAGATGATTTTTTTAAATGTAGACTGAAATGACTAGTGTAGCATCTGCATTTTTAAGAAATAGGCAATGGAGTGTATCAGGGGTTCTCAAACTATGTTCCACAAAGCCACGGGATGCCAGGGAGGAAGGCAGTGAGCAGGGCTCCAGTCTCTGATTTCATCTCACACAGGGCAGCCCCACTGTCAATGGTTTTTATTCTGAGTATCCATATAAAGTGGATTGGAGGGGGGAATAATTTTATGTATAAAAAAGAAACTTAATACACTCGGAAAGAGAAGGCATTTTGCCTCGGTTGACTGGGAATGCCTCTATCACTTCCGATGTCCTAACTTCTAACAACTTTATTACAAGGTAACAAATTATTCAATTAAATCCCATTTTAAAAGAGGGGAGAAAAATATTCTGTAAGAAGCCTTTTTTGTGTTTCCCCTGGTTTTCCTGGGAGAAAACGCTGGGTCGGAGGGAAGATCATCTTCAGGTCGGAAACCTGGGCATCCAGACGTACCATACACATAATAACACGCAGGGGAAGAGCTAGCTCTCTATAAAGCCCTCATCTTGCTTGATCTCATTTCCTAGTGAGCCGGGCGACAGGAATGGCCTCAAACTCTGCACACACAACAGGGAAAAACCCCACCTCTCCTCCTTACTCACAAGTCTCCATGCAAACCCAGTGTCCTCAGGCAACAGTAATACCTCCCGATTACTAGTCACTGCAATCTTCCAAAGTACCAGATTTCAGACGATGCAGCCCAAAAGCCAGCTCAGTGTTTTCCTGAGAATTACCTCTCTCGTCTCTTTTTTAAAAGAAGACCTGATGCTACCCCAAATAAAGCCAATGAGGTTTCAGTTACAGAGTAACTGTCTACAGAGTAAAGCCCTTTCCTTATTCATACTTTTTAATAGATGATTTGGGGAGCAATTAGCCAAATGCAGTAGAACCCATCTGCCCTTGGGCAGAGAGTCACATGGTTTATTGGAAAGAACTTCGCTTGGCAGCCAGATTGAATGTTTCATGCCAACCCTGGTGCTTCCTAATTGCCTCCGAGCATGTGGAATGCTGAGGATCATGGCCCCTTCCTACAGTGGTAGCGAGGAGTACTGACAGGCATGCCGAGTCTGGCTAAGGTAGACACGAGGTCCATGATACGGTATGTTAAAAGGCTGGGGAAGTTCTTTCCGAGTTTACCATTCTATAGAACCTACTTCTCCTTCTTAATCAAAGTTCTACGCCACCATTCCTGAGGAAGACAGCCGGTACTATCGCCCTAGAGTGGAAACGGTCTCGGAGTAATGTCTTCCATGAGGGGCTACCTTCCAAGGGAACCAGAGACCCAGGGAGCAAGGAATTGGGAGAACTTACTGGGAAGAGGTCACATTATTGAGGAGAGCTCTTACGCAGCACTTACAGTGTATCCAGACAATGGTTCAATGCCCTGCACAACCATGAACTTGACAAATCCTGCCAACCATCCACTCAATAGAGATGACGATGATGATGATTATTATTATGTGTTTTCACCGTTTGGGAAGCTGATCTTCATGGTGGTTAAGTAGCTTGCCCTAACTCAGCCAGTTAGTGGTGGCGCGCAATTCCAAGTCTGACTACAGATCCCGTTCTCTGAGCCACTACTCCTTGTGGCGCGTGAGGAAAGACCGTCTTCCTGTGTGTGTGGAAGTGCCCCTTCGGTAAAGAGTTGTGTGGACCAGACCCGATTTGAGTCAGGACAGAGAGAGACTCGGGTTGGTTTGAACAGAAAAGGAGCTTATCAAAAGTATCTGAAATTAAAAGTATTTGAAAAATGTACCCAATACACAAAATGGCAGGAAGGGAGAGTGGCTGTTCTAATATTAAAGAAATGAAGACATGAGACATTGGGGGGAATTGTAGAAATTTGAATTAAGCACTGGGTATTAGATGATATTATGGAAGTGTTAATTTTCTTAAGAGTGGGAATGGAATTATGTACCTAGAGAATGTCCCTAGGAGACACATGCCGAAGTATTTAGAGGGGCAGGGTCATGAGGTGGGTAAGTTAGATTCAAATGGTTTAACACATGTGTTTCGTGTGTGGAGAGAGAGTTTGCGCCCGTAAATATTGAAATATGGAAACGTGGCACTGTGGAAACTGAATAAAGATATATGGATGTCTATCATATTCTTTCAATTTCACTGTGGATTTGCAATTTTTCAAAATTAAAAGTTGGAGGAAAAAAGCTCTACCAAAGGGCACCTGGGTGGCTCAGTTGGCTAAGTGTTGGATTCTTGGTTTGGGATCTGGTCATGATCTCAAGGTCGTGGGATCGAGCCTCATGTCGGACTCTGCACTCAGCACAGACTCTGCTTCAGATTCTCTCTCCCTCTCCCTCCTGCACTCTCTCCCAAATAAATAAATAAAATCTTAAAAAAAAAAAAATAGCTCTATCGAGTGAATGAATCAACACCCTCCATCTTGATGCAGAAGGGTTGGGGGAGGACACTATGTCAGCCAGAGCATCCTGCCTTCTGCCACCAACTCCCCCCAGAACTGGTCATCTATCACTGCCACTGGCACTCTCGTGACTGCAGGTGCAAGATCCTGATCTTGTCACAGCTATATGTCACAGCGTTGTTCCTGGGCCATCCCCGGTCCCAGTTCAGGCTCTGGGGCAGGTGAGTCTGGTGGTGTTATGCTCCCTGCACACAAAGGTAGCTGAGAAAAGAGTATGAGCCATTCCAGCTTCTATGGTCCCTCCAGGTCCCATGAGACAGAGAAGTCTCCAAACAAACAAACAAACAAACAAACAAACAGAAAAGGGCTTCAAATGTTGGGTGGCCTAAAATACCACAACTACCCCCAAGAGGAGATAAACTGTTGTGTACCCCTTTTGTCTTAGCTTCTGAGAACTCAAAGCTAATTGCTTAGTGAAGAATTTTGAGAGACGTTTGGGTGGCTCAGTCAGTTAAGTGTCGTCTGCCTTCAGCTCAGGTCATGATCTCAAGGTCCTGGGTTCGAGCCCCACATCAGGCTTCCTGTTCAGCAGAGAGCCTACTTCTCCCTCTCCCTCTGCTTCTCCTCCCCTGCTCGTGCTCTCTCTCTCTCTCTCTTTCTCTCTCTCTCTCTCTCTCACACACACACACACAAATAAATAAAATATTTTTTTAAAAAAAGAATTTTGATAGTTACCCTTACTACCATTCGGTTCTTGTTTTCATCTCTTTATTTCTTTATCTTTTATTGTCTTTCTCCCTATAACTATTAGCCACCTCCAATTCTTAATTTTTTTTTGTAAATAGGTTAGTTAACATTGATAAGGGAATAACCAAATTAACAAGAGATAGACAAGAATGGTGGGAAGAAGCCAGGCCACTAAGCCTGGCGGTCCACCACAGCCATCAAACACTGTTCAGGACACATGACCCGAAGCGCCTTCCTCTTGTTCTTGATGCACCCGGTCTCCTCCACCACTTAACCCAAAACTGAGGCCAAGCCCTCAACTCCCCTGAGCCCCACTTTCCACTGCCATGACTATATCCAGAGTTGATACGCATTTGGCGCTTTCTAAGGGCCCAAGGCTCTATGAGCTTTATCCAATTTCCTCCTCATACCACCTCTCTGAGGTGGGTACTGATTTTATCTCCATTTTATAGACGAGAAACAATCTCAGAGAAGCTGGAATGAAAGTAAGAGGGGTACCAATCACTATTACCCCTAGTGGCCCACTAGCAAAATTTTTGCTTCTTGTTCCCACAAGTTGATGCTGTGCGGGCATAGACGCCTTAGTTCCAGAGGGAGGACTGCTTCCACCAGGAGCCACAACACTGATCCTACTGAACTGGAAGTTAAGACTGCCATGGAGCCACTTTGGGCCCATCACAGGCCGAGCACGGACTTCCGTGTTGGCGGGTGTCATTGATCCTGGCCACCAAGGGGAAACTGGACTGCTATTCCGTAATAGAGTAACGAAGAGCGTGGAAAACAGGAGATCCCTCAGGGAGGCTCTTGGTGTTACCATGTCCTGTGATTAAGGTCGTTGGAAACCCACACAACCCAATCCAGGTCCAGGGGCTCAGGAAGGAAGGTTAGGGTCACCCCCCCTAGGTAAAGAACCACCGCCAGCTGCGGTGCTTGCTGAGGGCAAAGGAAATACGGAATGAGGAGGAGAAGAAGGTAGTTATAAACACCAGCTGTGACCCCGTGGCCAGCTACTGCAACGAGGACTGTCATTGTTATGGATATTTCCTCCTTATTTTGTCATGAATATATTTGTGGGTGGATACACATATACTAAGCAAATATCTTTGTTTTCTTTCCTCTCTTACTCCCTTATTATGTAACATAAGACACGTTGACTTCGACTCAGTATTTAAGTATTGCTAACTTCACATCATCCTATTCAGGTTATTGGTTATCAAGAGAAGAGTAAATATTACTTGCAAGAGAAGAGTAAATATTACTTGAGGACTTTATCTCCTCTTCCCAGCAAGAGATTAGTGTCCTTATAGTTATACACAGGACAGTTGTATCATGTTAAGTGGAATTATGATCTTTTTATTGTCTTTATTTGAAGAACTAAGTATGGTTTAGGGAGCTGGTAGAGCTGTGTAGTTGACGACAGGGGGACACGTGGTGATTTATTTTATGTGCCAACTTGACTGGGCTATGGGATGCCCTGATAGCTCGTAAAAATTTCTGGATGTGTCTGTCCATGAGCGTGTTTCCCAAAGAGATTAGCATTTAAATTAGTACTCTGGGAGAAAAAGATCCACCCTCACCCATCCAATCGTGAGGGCAAATAAAACAAGAAGTCAGAGGAAGGGGGAATTTTCTGTCTTCCGAGCTCTGATACCCATTTTCCCCTCCCCTGGGTCATCAGCATTCAGGGCCTTCCTATTCCAGAACTTTCACCAGTGGTTCCCTGGTTCTCGGGCCTTCAGAGAATTACACTACTGGCTGTGTTCATTCTCCAGCTTTCAGGCAGCAGATGGGGGGATGGCTCAGTCTCCGTAACTGAGTAAGCCAATCCCCCCATAATAAATCTCCTCTCCAACTATCCACCTACCTACCTACCTTTCTCCTATTGGTTCTGCTTCTTTGGAGAATCCTAATACAATGCACCATAAGCTCTATGAGCACTATTAAATATCTTTCTCATGTGACCACTATGAAGTAGATACTCATTTTATCTCCATTGCATAGATGAGAAACGAACTCACAGGACCTGAGGGCCTTGCCCACACCACATGATTAGCAAGCAGAGTGCGGAGACTGAAGGGTCTGACTCCAAAGCCTGTGCTTAATTCCTATCCAGGTTCCCAGCGCTACAGCAAGGACTTAATGCGACGTGCGGTGTAAGGGTCAGTGCTGTCACCTGGAGACTCTCGGCGGCTCTATTCTTCCCGACCAACCACCTTGTCCACAATCTGCAACATTTTCCAGTTTGGTAAACTCTTGAATCCAAACCCATGTGATATGATGAGATGTCAGAAACCCGCTGTTTGGAAAGCTCCAATCATGCAGATACTGTTAGGATTCTTTTTATCAGCCCAATGGACACCCCAAAACTAACTACTCCTCTTTACTGAAGGAGGAGATATGGAGAGCATTTCTGTTGCTTCTGCCTATTGAAATTTTCTGAGATACAAGCGACATATAACAGTAATTAGTTTTGGGCATACAACATAATAATTCAGTATTTGTATATATTGTGAAATGATCACCACAATAAGTCTAGTTAACATCCATCACCACGCACAGTCATAACATTTTTTTCTTATGATGAGAACTTTTAAGATCTACTCTCTTAGCAATTTTCAAATATGCAATACAGTATTATTAACTATAGCTGCCATACTGCGCGTTACAGCCTATGGCTTATTTTATAACTGGAAGGTTGTACCTTTTGACCCTCTTCACCCATGTCACAGACCCCCACCCCAACTCTGCCAACTGCCAGTCTGTCTTCTGTACATATGGGCTCAGTTTGTTTGGTTTGGTTTGGTTTTAGATTCCATATACAGGTAAAATCATATGGTATTTGTCTTTCTCCGTCTGAATTATTTCACTTAGCATGATACCTCAAAGTCCATCCTTATTGTCGCTAAAGGCAAGATTTCCTTCTTTTTTTGGCTAACTAATATTCCATTATAGATAGGTATCTATATAGCTCATATTTTCTTTATCCATTCACCTGTTGGTGGACACTTAGATTGTTTCTGTGCCTTGGCTATTGTAAATAATTCTGCAATGAACATTGGGGTGCATATATCTTTTTGGATTTAGTGTTTTCATTGTCTTCAGATAGATACCCAGAAATAGCTTGCCAGATCATATGATACTTCTATTTTTAATTTTTGGAGGAGCCTCCTTACATAGTAGCTGCACCAATCTACGTTCTTGCCAACAGTTTACAAGGGTTCCCTTTTCTCTTCATCTTCACTATTGACATTTTCATTCCAAAATCAGAAAATCACTTTCAGTTTCCTAGCACTTTCTCTCTAGCTTTTTCACAACAGATCCTGAATTTCTTCCAACTTTAGAACTCTAGGGAAGAGGACTCTTACAAAGAGGACTCTTAAAAAGTCTTTTTGCCCAGCAAGGGAAGAGAGACTCCACTGGGTTGTGCTACCTTCCTGCCCACTCCTGCCCATTGTCCTCCATCCTGCCACAGTGACCTTCCCGAATTCCAAATCTGAATGTGCCTTCCCCTGCTTGACGTCCTTCAAGGATCCTGCCCTACTGGAGCTGGAGGCCTGACCCGGAATCTGCTCATTGGCTGTATGAAGATTCACCAGTATTTACTCTGCACAAGGCACAGTTGTTTTCCTGAATGTTCTATCTTGTTCTCCGCCTTTGTTTCTCTGCACACATGATTGCCTCTGCCCTCCTTTGCCTTCCTCACTCCTGCTCATACTATAGGCCGATGCTCCATGTCCCTCCCCTAAGTCTTCCTTCAACTGGAGTCTGGCTAAGACCCCTACCTGCCCATGCCCACCCCTGTGGCCCTGAGCTGCACCCGTGGGCTCTCCAACCCAGGGCTCATCTTGCTTTCTTTCATCCTTGATTCTTTTGTCTGGTTCTCCCACTGAAATCCCCTGTCTGGTAGCACCCAGTCTCTGTCCCCGAAGCTCGTCCCATGGCTCAGCCTGGGTAGGTGTTCCACGAGGGGTTTACTAAGTGAGCAAGGCTCCGTGCCGCCGCTTAGCAGCAAGGAGACTGTGGTTAAGGTGTGCTTCCTCGTGAAGCCTCAACTGCCCCGTGATTACACTGGAGATGAAAATGACTCCTCCTCAGATCGTTGAGATAAGGAGAACGTCAACATCAGATCATTTCGGGCCTGGCCCCACCCAGCCCAATACTGGTTATCGATTCTCAGTAGCTGTTCTCCTAGCTTGCTAGAGGGCTCAGCAATGGATGGTGTCAGTTATGAAAGAAGGAATAAGCAGGCTCCAGTGAGCAAGGCTGAGGGGTGAGTAAGGCTGAGAGGTGGCGATGTGAAGCTGCAACGTCTAGGGAAGAATGGGTCAGAATGCCCCGCTGACCCCCGGCTCAACAGAGAAAGTGTCCCCAGCCAGCCAGGAGAGAAGGTGACATGGTTCCCAGGGCCCCTCACTTTAACTCACGGTTACAAGTTGATGCTGGTTTTTTTTAGCCATTTCGACTCCCCAAGGACAACCAGAGACAAGCAGGGCGTGCAGCACCCTCCCCCAGCTCAAACCACGGCAGCATGGGCTCCAGCCCTGCGTTGCCCCAGCCAGACCAGAGCTGTCAAGCTCCCCAGCTAGAGACAGGCCCGGAGCCACCAGAGGCTGGATGGAGGCTTGAAAGGAGGTGGTCAGGGCTGATGAAGGGGAACCAGCTGTACAGAGAGCAGGGACAGCTGGCTCGGGTCTGTCCCAGGCTGCGGAGATGTTCACCCATTCCAGAAGCTTCTTTCATTGTAAAATTTGAGCAGAAAAGAGACAAGAAAATGTGTGGACCCAGAGGCCCCAAAAGTTACAGAAATAGCTTATTTTTATCAACAAGTTTGAGGATGCTCTGTTGTCATTCTCCCCGTGATAGGCGCTAGAGTTCCGCTAGTTATACCACTCCTTTGGGTCAAAGCATTGCACCCACTAAACCCTCTTAATAGGTTAGCATGTTCCCTGAGACCAAGAACTGCCCATAGAAACAGGATTTTGTTTTTCTTTTATTACTTTTGAATTAATAAAAGGCGATTTCTTTCTGAACACAGTCGTTAGGAAGGACCAGTTGCGGGATCCAAAAGACTGCAGAAAACAGCCCAGCCCCAGTGCCTAAAATATCCAAACCAGTCCTAAGTTAGTAGCTGGGCTACTAACTGTTCGTTACCATTAGTAACTGGGCAATTACTATTGCTAGTAGCTGGGCTACTAACAGCTCTAAGAATTGTTGGAAAAGTATTATCTTCAGGGAAGCCCTACACGTTCAACACCAGGGACTGGACTAAAACCCAGAATGAAACCCATGCGGCAAACTGCCTCCCCAGTTGGCGTCCACACATGTCCGGACATGCCCAGCCACCTGCCGCCATCGTCTGTGAAACTGACACGGTCAGATGTCATGCTAGCGGAAGACTTTAATTGAAGCTGAGTTAAATTAATTACATCATTTCCCTGTCCGGGCTTAATTCCCCTGAAGTTACATCATGAAACCAGGGCATTACAAAGGATTAGGGACCAAAGGAAGGTAGATGTGAAGAAGGCTTCCATATGGCCATGACTCACGTCTTACAGTCATGCCCCAAATGTGGGCCCTCGTGACTCACCACCGATATAACACCACTTCCATGTGGCCCCCATGCGCATGAGACTCTAACTTTGCCTCCTGCTGCTGAGAACACTGAGGGGACCTGGGTTTAGTCAGAGGCAAGGGAAGCCACAGAGAGGACTCCCCAGTCCAAACAGGGTCTCTCAAGGTCTGTGCTGATTCTGGAAGACTTCAAGATCACTTCAGTTCACCCTTGCCCCAAAAGTGGGTTTGCCTTTCCTGTAGTCGATGCTATAGGAAAAACAAAGGGTTCCATGGTCAAACAAATTTGGAAAAGGATTGATAAATGGGTTTCCTCACTGCATGCCTCCTTCGGGTCTCAACCTACCCGCGCTCACTCTGAACATCCAGGATGGCAATCACGGATGTAGTGTTCCCCAAAGTTGGTTCACTGTGGACCCCATGGGGTGAGTGCACTGAAGAACACAATCTGGAAAAGGCTTTTTAGTTGTGGCTTCTCTTTTTGCCACTCTCCCTCACCAAGAAGGCAGAGCAGCCTCTAGACACTTGTGTTTCTAAGACAGTGAACTGATGTCCACCCCTACCACACAGCACGTTCTCAGCACTTTGTCCCTCGTCCCTACATGTGCTAAACATTTTGGCCTCCACCAGAGAAATGCTGTGTCATGTAGCCTCGAGATGCCAAGAGGGACCTCTGGGATTGCTTGCTTCTTGTGTTACCACCGAGGAAAGTGTGACCCATGGAGCAAAATTGACCAGCTAAAGCCGAGGCAGCTAGAGAGATGTCAAGCTCAGGCTGGACGTCTCTTGTCCTAAATCTCAGCCCACAATTACGGGAACAGCTTCTCATGTATAAATAAATGGACTTACTAGGTGATTAGCCAATGAGTTACTAAAGTCACTGGTTACTAGGTTACTAAATTAGAGAATCATCTTGGATCCATGGATCACTGGACAGATCTAGCAAGAAACTTCTTTTATTATTATTATTATGTTCAGTTAGCCGACATAGAGTACATCCTTAGTTTTTGATGTAGCGTTCAACGATTCATTAGTTGCATATAATACCCACTGCTCATCACCCCATGTGCCTCCCTTAATGCCCATCACCCTGTTACCCCATCCTCCCACCCCCCTCCCTTCTGTGACCCTCACTTTATTTCCCGAGTCCAGAGTCTCCCATGGTTTGTCTCCCTCTCTGATCTCTTCCCATTCAGTTTTCCCTCCCTTCCCCCAGCAAGAACTTCTCAATGGAAGAGGCAGCAATATCGAAGGGGTAAGAGGTAGGGCTAACTAGGGATGAATGCAGAGGGTAACAGTTATTTTTTTTCTAGGTTCCCATTAAATCCTGGACAGAATGCTACATTATCATTTGGTCTCTTTGGAGATCTTCTCCTTGTGTTAGAGTTTCTCAGTTGCAGACCGCAGAACCCACCCTAGCTAGCTTGAGCAAAAAGGATTTCTATAATAGTGCATGGAACCTTCAGAGGGAAAGAGGACGACGGAGGTGACTGAATGCAACACAGCAGGGCTAATAGAGCTGGGACCCACACCCCAGGTCTGGTCTAGAGAAACTCCACTGCCGCTACCATCCCCCACTCACCACCTGCAAAGACTAGCCGGGACCTGAAAACTCACAGAAGCCCTCGAACAGATACCTCCACCGCCATACTCATCAGAACACCTGCAGACGCTCCCCCTACCCCTGACTCACTGCAGCATCCGGGCCTCAAGCAGATGCATCTGCCAGTAAAGCGAGGCCACATGCTTCCATCAGTGTTACAGACTAAACTGCGTTCCCCCAAAACTCATAGGTTGGAAGACCTCACACCCAACATGACTGCATTTGAAGATAGGGCCGTTAAAGTAGTAATTAAGATTCATGAGGTCACAGGGCACCTGGGTGGCTCAGTCAGTTAAGTGTCCGACTCTTGATTTCAGCTCAAGTCATGACCTCGGGGTCATGAGATCAAGCCCTGAATTGGGCTCTGTGTTCAGTGGAGAGTCTGCTTGACTCCCCGATCTCTCTCTCTCTCTCATTCTCTCTCAAAAAAAGAAAAAAAAAAGATTCAATGAGGTCACAAGAATAAGACCCTAATGCAATATGAGCAGTGTCCTTATAAGAAGAAAAGACATCAAGAATATGTGCATTCATGGGGCGCCTGGGGGGCTCAGTGGGTTAAGCCTCTGCCTTCAGCTCAGCTCAGGTCATGATCTCGGGGTCCTGGGATCGAGCCCCGCATCGGGCTCTCTGCTCAGCAGGGAGCCTGCTTCCCCCTCTCTCTCTGCCTGTCTCTCTGCCTCCTTGTGATCTCTCTCTCTCTGTCAAATAAATAAATAAAATCTTAAAAAAAAAAAAAAAGAATACGTACATTCAGAGAAAGGGCCATGAGGGGACATGGCAAGAGACAGCCATCTACAGACCAAGGAAGGAGGCCACAGGAGAAGCCAAACCTGCCAACTCCTACACCTTGTTCTTCCAGCCTCCAGAACTGGGAGAAAACAAACTCCTATTACTTAAGTCATCCAGTTTGTGGCATTTTCTTATGACAGGTCTTACCGACTAATACACCCTGCTTGCAAGGGAATCTGGGAAACATGCTTTGCAGCTTTCCAGCTGCAATTATACAGGGAGGAAGATTCGAGGAGCCAATCACAGAATCCACCACACTTTGTCTAAGCAATAGGCTGTCAACGAAGATTAGAAATGTGTGGGTGCATTTTTTTGTTGTCAAAATGGGAAGAGGGCACACTGCTGGCATTTAGACGGTGAGAGCAGTGATGCTAAATGTCCCGTGGCACATGCTCCATCCCAGTAAATAATTTGTACTCAGAAACGATAGTAGAAAAAGGCTAGACTAGAACGTGAGCTTCATGAAGATGGAAATGGTGTCTCTTTTCCTCTCTCTGACATCAGCACAGTCTGGCACATAAGACATGCTCAGTAATGTTTTGCTGTGTTGAATAAATGTATAAAAAATGAATGATTGCACGAAGGGGTGAAAGAACAGATGAGTGGCCAGAATAAGAATGGAAACCTGGCCCAGAACTAGAAGAAACCAAATATCTGCCCCCTGGAGTACATAAAACTCTGTTTTTCTGTGTTTCTTAGCATTGAACACTAGACCTGAATGGAGGTGCGGTGAAGCGACTGGTGGCCTGAAGGGCGGGTCTGTGGGGGATGGAGTCAAGCAGGAGAGAGGGGCTGGGGTTGGCCATGGGGAGTCAATCAGACATACTGTGAGTGGGCGTGAGGCCATCCAGTTCCAGGCTCACAAAAGTTACACTCAACCAAAATGCTCTTTTTCCATGTATCCAGCACCACGACAGAGGCACTTCGCTGGTACCAAAATTCCCATGATCTCTGTCATTCTTTTAGGTCAAAGCATTGCCCCCATCAAGCACTCTTTTGCTAATATGTTCCCTGAAAGGTGACGCAGTGACCAGTAACTGTCCAGCAAAGCAGTTTTTGGATTAGTTTAGAATAAACGTAAGTTAGTCTCTTCTCAAAGAGTGAAGCTGTAGATAGAAAAGACCAGTGGTAAAAATCAAAAGACTCCAAAAAACAGCCTAACCTGGGTGCCTACAGCCTCCATGCTGGTCCTAAGTTAACCGCTGTGCCAGTGGACGTGCACACAGCCCTGGATGTGCCTAGCCACCAGCCGCCATCGGCCTTATGAAACTGACATGGCCAGGTGTCACACGACGGGCTCTCTGCGACGTCTCTGGGATTCACCCGAACTTTCCTCCTGGTGCGATCACACCACCTCCCGCCTGGACCATGACTACTGCTGGGTCCCCACCCTGCTGGGGCCTCTTGGCACCTACCTGCTCAGCTACACGGTGCCTCTTCTCACCTGTTCAGTGTCACTATGTTTCCTGCCATGCTTCCCATATAGGAACACATTCAACGATGCATTGCAAATACTAATGGAGATAGAAAATGAAAACTGAAGAAAAGAGGAACACGAGCAATCCAGCCATTTGCCTCGATATTTCCTGGAAGCCATGATATAAAGAAAGTCCGAAGCGTTAGGTAAATGTCATCGATGGAAAAGAAAGCCACGCACTTCTCCAGGAAAGCTGTTCTTGCCCAGTTCTACCTCAAGAAATGACCCTTCTGGGATTTCATGCAGAGATAATGAGTGATGCTAGGCACAAGGTCCTCAGCAGTCCTCACTCCCTAAAAATGCACTAGGAACTTTTATACGATGGTTCCTTCCTTCTGAGCCAAGAGTATAAAATTAAACTGCCATTTAGAGAAGGCACCATTCCCAACAGGCTTACTTTTCTTAAATCTGCGTTTATCATGTTACTCCACTGCCCAGAACCAGTGATGTCTCTCTGTTCCCTACCACTCCTGTGTGAGTATCTCTAGCCTGGTTCCCAGGCTTTCTCGATCCTTGGAAACTCCCTCTCTACCCCTCCTGGCATGCCCTCGGGCTCCCCCCCATTGCTTGCTACAAAGCTCTCACTTATTCTTCTGACCTACCCAAATCCTGGAGACCCTGCTAGGAGAGAGAGGAAAGGATAAGAAAGAAGGGAGCGTGAAGTGGGGAACGCCAGACAGAAGAGACGGAAAGAAGGAGCAGAGGAGTCAGCCAGGGAAGGAAATGGAGGGATGGAGAACACGGGGGCACTCCAGTGCCATGGACTCTGCCAGGCAAGTTCACATTTAAGGCTCAGTCCAACAGCCGTCACTTCCCTAAACTTTCTCTTCCCGTTTCAGGAATGAGGATTTCCCTGTGCCTTCCCTTGCCCTGAACTCCGGCTGCCCGACAAGCTAGCACCATGTTCCTCCCACTGCATGCCCTCTGCACCTTAGGCTCTGGCAATACCAAGAACCAAGAACTTGACATTCCTCCAAGCATACTGTGACAGCCTACCCAATATCCATTCCCCTCTTCTTCCTTAATAACAGACCTTGGGATTTATTCAAGGCTTCAATGTGCTCAGCAAAAAGACACTATTTTATTGTATCCTTTGATTCTAGGCAGAGCCTGAGAAGTCTCTAAGGGGATGATTCAGATGCAAGGAATAGCCTTTTGCCCCTCTTCCCTCTCCTTCCTCTCCACTTAGAACACAGACATCCTGGCTGGAGCTCCAGCAGCCATCTTGTGACCTTGAGGATAGAAGTCAGTCACATGCTAAGGATGGCCAAAGCAGAGATTGAGAAGTTGCCTCCACAGCATCCCTAAATTGTCTGCTTTGGGACATTTTTTTATGAGAGAGAAGTAAGCTTTCATTTAATTGAAGCCACTTACTTAGTTTTCTCTTTTAGACAGCTAAACTTAAATCTGATACAACAGCCATACGATTTCAGGCCTCTGAGCCTTTGCATAGCTGTTCTCCCCACTGGGAACTATTTCCTTCCAGTCCTCTACCTGGTAAACTTGTAGTCATGTCTGAAGCCTCCACTGAGTTCTCCCTTCCTGGGTGAAGCCCCTTCTAACTGACCACTCAAGTAGATATATAATAGTTGTTTAATAAATAGTCACAGAAATCCATAGTAGTTGATGAATGAAAACATCTGAGAAAGAAAGAAAAATGAGTCGCTTCCATAAACACAACAATATTCCCTCCTCCAGGGAGCTGTCTCCTCCTCAAACTTGACCCTTAGCAGATCTTCTTTGGTCCAAAAGCCCGAGAGGAAGATGTGGCCTCTAAACCCTACAGATGTGGCAGGGATTCTAGTCAAGACTAGAGATGCCTTCCAGCACAACTCCCACAGAGGAAAGAAAAGACCAGCAAGAGAGAAAAAAAAAGAAAATATATTTTTGAAGGTTAAAAGAAACACCTAACATTTCATGGAAAATTTGAAGCTGTTTTTCACCTGCATTAGAATTGGGTACAGCCCAAGATGGCTTTCACGCTGGATTGAGCACCCCGGAGTCCCCACTGGTTCTTTGCAGGGAAAAGTGGGGAGAACAGGCACACACATTGCACAGGATAACTGGGAGAAAGTCCCCATATCTTGGAAACAGGTGGGGAGAATTGACTGCTGCCCCTGGGAAATACTTGGAAGCCAGCAGTGGTGAAAAGGAATGTCCCTCTCTCAGCAAATGAACAAATATTCAGCTAAGCTGAGATCAAGATTATGAGCTTCTGAAAAAAACAAAGCATGCCAACACTTTCTCTATGCTTCTCCCATGTGGCCATGAGAGAAGCAAAAATGAAGCCTGGTTTTTTCCTACCTATCGATTCTGCTCAACAAACTATTCTGAGGGCCTAACTGGGCCGTGCAGAGAACCAAGATGGCAACACCACAACTCTGCCATCAAGGAGACTAGCCTGTAAGCGGATGCTTATAATAAATGTGATAAATGCAATATTAGAAGTTTGTATGTGATGAAGTAGTAAAGAGGAGAGAGTGCTTATCTTGGAGGATCAGGAGAGGTGCAACAAAGAAGGAGATATTGAGCAAGGTTTTGAAGGATATGTAGGAGTTTGCCAAGCTTACCCTGAGGTAGGATACCTGTAGATTCCTTTGTCTCCAGAAGTCTTTAAATATAAATTTGTCTGGGGCGCCTGGGTGGTGCATTTGGTTAAGCATTTGACTCTTGACTTCGGCTCAGGTCATGATCTCGGGGTCCTGGGATGGAGCCCCACATCGGGCTCTGAGCTCAGCAGGGAGTCTGCTGGAGATTCTCTCTCTCTCTCTCTCTCCCCCTCTGCCCTTCAACACACTTGGTATCTCTCTCTCTCACAAATAAATAAATAAATCTTTAAAAATACATACATACATAAGTATCTCTCTGGTGGATCCATTTCAATTAATTTGTTAGGAAGATGACTTAGAATAGCACATTTCAAACACTGATGTGCATATGAGTCACCAGAAATCTTATTTAAATGATTCTGGTTCCAAAAGGCTGGGGCTGAGCCCTGAGAATTTACAGTGTGGCAGCACGGAGACGCCATGGGGGCTCCGAACGTTCAGCATCTGTGCGTCCCTCGCCGTCCCTCTCAAGCAGCACAGATCCACAGACCATGGTGAGAGGAGAACGGACTCTCAAAGATGATGGGGATCTCTGCCATGTCTTCCCCCGGGGCTGCCTTCAGGACCGTGGTTCTCAGCGGCACGTGGACATCCCTGCCGATCTTCAGCCCTCTCTGTGCTCAGACTACCTGGAACAGTTCTCTCTGGACGTCTGTGGGAGGAGGGACCCAGGCCTCCATCATTTCTGGAGTTTGCCCAGGTGATCCCGGTGTGCAGCCAGGCTCGAGAACCAAAGCTTCAGGGCACAAGAGCACCACTGGTAATTTACAACGGCTGTGACATGATCCCTCCCAGGGACCTTATTGCCACCCCACCTGACAAGCAAGGAAACAAAGGCCCAGAGAGATAAGTGGCTTTTCCAGGGCCACACAGTTAAATGCATCCTCTGACCTGGCCCTTCACTTCCCAAAGCACGGTCCCCTGGCCAGCAGCAGCGTTCCCTGGAAACTTGTTAGAGATAGGTCACAGATTTCTTTAATAAAACTATTGGGCCCTCCCCATCATGCACAAAAATGTCAGTCTCCAGGGAACTACCCTTTGTGCTCAGTTGCCCAGCTGCTCTGTGACATCAGAGACTGTCCCTGGACAGAAGCAGGAGTCTGGGGCCAGATGTGCGGGGTGTGAACCCCAGCCCGTGGGACCATCACTGCCGTCCCCCACCCATTCCGGGGTAGACCAATAACAGCACCTGCGCCTCTTCAGGGGGCCGTGCTGCCCACGTGCCCATCTGGAGGGCCGAGCCCCGTGCACGGTGGACTTCAGCAAACGGCAGCGACTGGCTCAATGGTCAAGAAAAGCATGTCAACCATGGCATACCAAAGCCGGTCCGGACAGAGCACTACCCCCCCCCCCCCCCCGTCTCTCCTGGCAAAGAGCTATTCCCACGTTCCTTGCGACAGATGTGCCTCTCACTGTTACCCCTCCCTCCATCCTGGGGATCTTCTGCAGGCCCTTTGTTCCCAGAGCAGCTTAGCAAGGAATCCTCGGGCTGCTGTGGGAAGCTATCCGGGCATAATCCCTGGTGAGAAAAGCAGCTGACCCTCCAGCTGGGCCCAGGTGGCGAGGACACGGGCCGAGGTGGGCTGAGATGAACCCGCGGCAGCAGAGAAAGGGGTGCTCCGTTGGCCCTCAGCAGCAGGAGTCTCCACTCTTCCAGCCACCCGGAGAGGGGCTGAGGGCTCGCCACTTCTCTGCCGCGGGCTGCGCTGGCCCCTCAGTGGGCTAACCTCAGGCACCAGGACGAGACTCTTTTCTGTGCCATTATACACGCCAGCTTGCATGGGGGAGCCTGGCCCCTCTAGGCACACAGCTTGTGAGTGTCCCCCCACCCCTCCCACCCCAACCCCATGCAGGGCTCCCCTGGAGCCATTGGCGCTCTGAATTAGAATGGCTACCAGGGAGGGGGGAGAGACAAGATTCTGCATGACAAGCTCCCAAGTCATCACTTAGGCTGCTGGTCCACAGGCCATCTTTGAATAGCGAGGACACAGCATCCCTCATTTTAAATACTTGCCTTGACCATTCCTGATTGGGTGGCACAGAGACCAGTAATCCACTCTGAGCCTCTTTTCCTTCATCTGCAAGATGGGGCGAAATTCAGCCACTACTTTGTAGGGTGGGAGCACCCCGAATTCTGCAGAGACTGAGGGGAGGAGCCAGGGCTCAACCCCATGCTGTGTGTTCCTTCCGTAAACCAGGATAAAAACCCCACAAGGATGTTCAAAGAGGCTTTGTGATATCATTACTTCCAAGAGGCCACGTGCAGCATGGGTTTCAAAATCAAACAGACCTAAAAGCGTCCGTAACTTACAAGTAATAAGCCTTAAGTAGGTTTTGTAGTTTGGGCGTTTTAAAAAAAAAAAATCTTTAAAGTTCCTTGCGCAAGGCTTAGCAGGTAGGAGGCACTCAGTAAGTGTTCTCTTTTTCCTGTGTGGTTTTCCTTTTTCCCATCTTCCCAAAGAAACTGTGACAACGAACCAACAGGGCCAACCAAAGGCTTCTACAGAAAGTCATTTAAAGATCATGATCATGAATGCTTGTCTCTAAATCACACTTATTAGTCTGGATCCTTTGGTTATAAGTGACAAGAACCCCAGCTCAAACTGGCCTTGGAAGACATTAAAACAGCCTTAACTGAACAGTCTAGTGGGAATCAGGCACAGCTGGATCTAGGTGCTCAAGTGATATCGTTTGGAATTTGTCTATATCTTTATTCTGCTTTCCTCAGTACTAGCTGCATTCTTGGGTAGACCTCCAGCAGCTCTGGGTTGACAGGCCTGACAGAAGAAGAGATCCTTTACTCTGAACAACCTAGAAAAAGTCCCAGAGCTGATTTTTATTGACCCAGATCCAGTGATGTGTCTGTGCCTGACTCCAGCGCTATGACCTGCTCAAGTCCCGTGTGACGTGCCTGGAGAAGGGAATGGAGCTCTGCCATCCGATCACTCTGACTCAGTGAAGCATGGTATGTTCATTTCCCAGGACTTTCAGAGCAAAGGACCACACACCGGGTGGCTCAGACAACAGAAATGTATTCTTTCTCACTTCTGGAGGCCAGAAGTCCAAAGTCAAGGTGTCAGCAGGATTGGTTCCTTCTGGAAGCTCCATGCCTTTCTCCTCAATTCTGTGTTTCCAGTCATCCTTGGTGTTCCTTCCCTGTATGACTCCAATCTCTGCCTCCATTTTATTCTCTTTGTTTCTCTGTGTCTTCACATGGCCACCTCATAGTGACACTGGTCATTGGATGGAGGGCCCACCCTAATCCAGGATGACCTCACCCTAACTGATTACATCTGCAAAGACCCTATTTCCAAGTAAAGTCACATTCTGAGTTTCCAAGTAGACATGATGGGGGATGAGGGTGGGGTGGGGGGGGGGGGACACTAATCAACCCACTACAGGTGGTAAACTAGAAAAAAAATTGAGTATGAATACCAGAAAAGATAGGGCGTGGATGCTTGACAGGCAAAACCCTAAACCAATAGATGTTCCTAATACCACTTAAGTCACTGATTCTCAAGTCATCAAAACAGAGATAGTCAGCAGATCTGTGGTCCCACTGCCTAGAAACGATGATACCTAGTTAACTGCACACGAGAAATCCCATAGTGAACCCAATCCCACGGCAGCCAGGAAACCTCTCCCTTTGATGGGAATGCTTCTTAGAAGCTGAGCTAAATTTGTAACAAGACTGAAGACTGCAATTCTCTTCAGGCAAACTCTGCAGTCTCCCCAACTGTTCTGGCTTCACATATGTCTAAGCTATCGAGAGCCCTGCCCTCCAGGGAATTGAACTTCCGGTCCTCAAGCCCAGCTGCGTCTAAAAATGTAGAGTTGCTTTGTGAAGACAAAGTCAACAGTTTCTGAATCTCCAGCCTCGGGAGGCAGACCCTCCCACTTGGCTAAACTAGACCCATCTTCTCAGAATTACTACCCCCAAGACTCTAACCCCATGACAGATTTTACTTCTTTTCCTCCCTGAAGGAGGGAATTCAACTTGCAATTTTGGGGGGAGCAGTGGGAAGGGGAGTGGGGAAGGAAGGTTTAAGAGAATTTAAGTCACTTAACAGTGCTAATCTCTGGATGGTAGGATAAAGGAGGGTTTCCCCAGAGCAGAAATCATTTTGAAATAAGAGAAAAAAAAATAGTAAAAATACGTCTAAATTTAAAATATTTCCTACTGGTTCTATTAAGCTCCCTACACCGTGTTGGTGAGCTAACGACTATTGATTTAGGAATGTCTAGGGAATAAGAAAATTCTTCCTCGGCAACAGAAACAAAATCTAAATAAGAAGAAATCAGTGGAAACAGAAAAGCACACATGAAAAAAATAAATATATATCACAGCCAAGTGACATTTTACATTCTTATTTCCTCAAAGAAGCCAAGATCACCCATTTGGTGCCGTGATGCTCCCCGGGGACCCGAGACCACGCACACAGATCTGACTCACAGATTGGGCCACTTCCCAGCCGTGTGATTCGAGGCAAATCCCTTTACCCATCGGAGCCTTGGTCTCATTTTCTAAAAATAGCTCCACCCTCCAACTACTTTCTGTAGCTGTCCTAACACCCGAAGGGGCTGCTCTCCGTGCAAGAGCTTTAAAAAGACTACAAACATTATAGGGCACGATTAATCAAAGCATGCGCTGGTACATACTGAACAAAAGGTAATCCTTTTCCTCAAAAACACGGTCCATTTGGTTCCTGCGAACCTCAGGTGTGCTGAAATCCTCACACTCCTCAGCCCACGGGAGGGGAGAAGCATCCATGCAGGCGTCCACTCCTACTACTGATTTATTTCCCTTCACCTCCACTCCCCACTCCCCTTCGCCTCCTCCCCACTTGTAGGCAAGTATTTTCATCTGTTTATACCTGATATAGAGGCTTTTGTCCGTATTCCTTAAAAGCTGTATGTATTTGCACATATGTATTTTTTAATTTTCGTAAAGCGGTCTCACTTCAAGTTCAGTTTTGCTTCCCAGATTCTCGCTGAATTTAAGATCCAGCTGTGGGGCTGTGATATGTCTGCTCTGTTTCCTCTAAGTGTGGCGCTGTCCTTCGTGTGCCCGCACGGCACCAGGCCAGCCGGGCCCTCCAGCTCGATGGGTTCCTCCCAACACCGCAGAGAACACCGTGTGAGAGCATCTTCGTTCTGACGTCCGGGTGCAGGCGGGCTCCCTACACTACGAGAGCACTCTGCTTGCTGTCCCAGCCGACCCCTGTGTCACCGTGCCCACAGGCACCCACCCCTGCCATCCCTACCCCATCGGCCCTATCCAGCTTCCTGATAGAGAGAGAAAGGGACCCCTCTCGCCGCTGGATTCTTCATCTAACCGAGGACTAATGATATGAAGTACGTTTTGTGTGCTCATCACCCGAGACGCGGGGATTCTGCTTCTGAAAATCGCCCATCATAGTCTTTTCCCGTTTCGTTACAAGTTGCTATCTTTTTTCCTGCAGGTTCGAGGGTTTTCTTGCACAGCCTACCTACATCTCCCACTCTGTCCTCTGCCACCTTTGTCCACGGTGACTGGACCAGAGGGCCTTCCCCTGGATGGAATCAAATCCATCTCTTTCCCACCTTGGAAAGGCACCAGACTGTTCTTTTTTTTTTTTTTTTTGAAAAATTTTATTTATTTATTTATTTATTTAAGAGACAGAGGGAGCATGAGCAGGGGCAGGAGCAGAGGGAGAGAGAGAATCACAAGCAGACTCCACACGCCGAGCACAGAGCCCCACGTGGGGCTCGATCCCATGACCCCAAGACCATGACCTGAGCTGAAATCAAGAGTCAGACAGTTAACCGACTGAGCCACCCAGGTGCCCCCAGACTCTTCTTATTAATGTTCCCTCTGCTCCCCACACCCCCGCTGCCCCTGCACCACTGCGAGGACGCTGTCCTAGCCGGCAACACCGTCCCTGTGGCTTCAGCTCTCCTGCTGGTTCAAGGGTGAAATCAAAGCACACTATTCGGGTATGCAGGGCCCCGCCTTTACAACCTAATCCCAACCTTTCCGCCTCTTTTCTGCTACATAAGCCCCCACGTCCATCCACGAGTCTGCCTTGCATACAACGTTCACATTTTTAAGATACCCTCGTTGTCCTTCTTAGCAGGCAAACTGTGAAGATTCTTTTAACGATTGCTTTTGCTTTTGCTTTTGAGTAGTTGTTTTTGTTGTTTTTCCCCTACTCAGGACACCACTGATATATGCACATTTAACAGACACAGTTACCACTTTGGGAGACAATCCCAGTGGCCCGTGCCGTGTTACTGTCAGTATAATCCTAATCGGAGAGCAGTGCTGGGTAGAAGAAGCAACACTTAGTATCTCCAGTTTGCAGGTGGGAGGCTGAGCCTTCGTCAGAGAAAACCAGTGCGGGACCCATGATAAAGGCGGCAAGACAGATCTTATTCACACAACTGCCGTGGAGGAGAGAGACTCCCGCATAAAGTGAGCTCAACTCCAGCTAAGACAAAAGTACATGAACTTATAAAGGAGCAACAGACATGGCATGGAAAAAGGGCTTTGGGGACATGAAAAGGGGGAAACGAAAGAGGGACCAGGGAGCTATGGAGAAAATGGAAAGTTCCAGAAGGGGAGTGAGTGCAGAATTCCTGGAGATGGTTGGGCAAAGTGGGTCGGGACAAAAAAACATTCTGTGGTGCGACCGTATTGTACTTTCTTGAGCAAAAACTGACCACGGGGGCTGGAATCACGTTTACGGACACGACCTAGGGCAGGTGGAAGGCAGGCTTGAAGCTCCTCAGCACAGGGGTCAGGCGAGGGCTCCGTGCGGCGTGGGAGGCCGCAGTCCGTGCGGTCCAGCGGTCAGCGAGCCCGCACAAGGCTGGACAACGAACATGACAGAGCCCAGACTTAAACACCAGCCCACCAGACTATGAGGCCCGGGTTCCACTCCGGTTGTTAGTTGCTATTTGTTATTTTGGCTGAGGTGCTGATTTGGGGTGAGCCCCGAGGAGCCTTGTGAGCCGGTGAGGCTGCCTCACCGCCCTCGGTGCCGTGGGTCTCCCAGGGTCCTGAGGTGGTGGCAACTCCCGAGAAGGGGCATAAAAACCAGCAGAAAAGAAATCACTTGGTAGAAATGTGTCATCCAAGGGGGGAGGGGGGTGTGGAAGCCACCTTGTGGGACCGTTGAAGGAATGATTAATTTAAGGTATAAGAATATGCAAAACCTATTTGCTTCCAAATAGGAACACAATTCAGGAGGAAGCCTAAATATGTCCTTCACAGCCATGGGAACTCTCGGAGGTTTCTAGAAGCTGCTCTCTCCACCGTCACCATCCTGAGATACAATGAACTCCCTGACTAGGTTTTGGCAAACAAAGCAGATTTAGGAATCACCTGGAAGGTAGCCACGAGGCACTTTGCTGCGCAAGCCACACCCTGAGCAAAAAGAGACATCAGCAACAGGACTTTCTGTGGCAGAGATCGGCAGGTTGTAAAACTCAAGTCCCCCTCAGAGTCTAATTTGGATAATTATAGCTTGCCTCCCAGGACTCTCCGGCCAGATCCAACTGGCTGTGGTTGTCATCATTCCTGCTATTCTTCTAAATTACTGGGCAGGGCAGGATTACAAGGCCAAGCCTACCACGGGGAGAATCGAGGCGGGAGCATGGATTCTCTATCACCTAACTCGTCCCCGCCTGACAGAAACGATTGTTTCGTACAGAACACAATGCACTTCCATTCGGGGTGAGGTCATCGGAAAAGTGAGTGAGTGTCTCGTGGTTTTTCCCGTCCGTCAGCTCTTCCCAAGGAGACGGACCTCCTGGGCCGCCCCGGGACCCCAAGTTCTCCTCCACAGCAGACTGGGCTCTGGAACACCAGCTGACTCAGAGGGAGCGTCGCATAGAAGTTGGGAACATCTAGTCAGAGCCAGACCACGTGGATCCCAATCCTGGTTCTGCGGGTGCCCGGGTCTCCTGGTCTACGACAGCACAAGTCGGAGGGACCCCTTCCTCAGGGGCGGCCGGGAAAAGTCACTGAATTCATCCAAGCACCACACGCAGAAGAGAGCGTGGCCCCGGGCCACACTCCTCATGCTCAGCTCTCACGCGTCCTCCCGGATTGGGCCCCCAGCCTCTCCCAGTGGGCCAAGGCCAACGTCATGCACTTACCACAAATGACAAGAGTGGTTAGCGCCTATGGGCCCCCCGAAGACATGAGCTGTTGTAAGGAGTCATAGCCTTTGCTCACCTTTCTGCCTCAACTCTGCTGCCCCCCTGCTCAGGGATCCCCCACCCCTCAGTGCGGGGCACTGCACCCAGGGAGCCATGATTGACGCCACTCCCACTCCCTGGTCCAATTCCAAATCTTGAGCCCCTGTGACCCCCCACAGAGCTTTCCAGTTCCTTCTCCCACCCTGACCTAAGACACCACTCCCTGCCCCGTGCCTGGACTGTGCCAGGTGCTCCCCAAGCAGGTGCCCCCGCCTCTACTCCTGTCCCCACACATTCGCTCGCCCTACTGTGGCCAGAGTGAACCTCCCAGAGAGCTCAGCCTCCAAAACCCTTCTGCGGTTCAGTACAGTGTCAAAAAGGGCCAGGGGAACTCAGTCCCGGCCTCCTCTCGGGCCTCATCCCCAAACACTCTCCCCTTTTTCGTCCCTGACTCATCACGGGGCCTTTTCCTAGACCCTCAGGTGTTTCCAGACACAGTGGCCTCTGCCTGGAATGCTCCACCCTCCTCTCTCCATCTGGGAACTCCCCTCCTCTCTGATGAGCCCCTTGCAGTGTCCGCCCCCCGGGGGATGTTTCCCCGGCCATGACTCCTGACTCCACTCCATACCCGCCCAGCCCTCTGCAGCGGAACCGTGCTCTTAGCACCTTACCTCTTTCCTCCTTGCCTCATACCACAGCTTTCAGTTGTGTATTCGGGTAATTTGTCCTGCCTTGGTGTCCCCCGCCAGCCTGAGAGCCACGGAGGTGGGAGGCGCATCTGTCCCCTCCCCCTTTGTGGCTTTGAAGCTTGGCTGGTACCTGCTCGGCCCCCGCAGCCAACCAAATTGAAGCTGTCTTTATTTTTATGTTAATATTTTTTAAAAAGGCTTCCCATAAATATTTGCATTTTATCTGAATGGCCCTCAGGTCCATACACTGTTTACCATGAACGTCAGGCAGTGGTTCTCGCACCTGCAGGCACCTTAGACCAACAGAGGAACTCTCAGAAACTACAGGAGCCAATCTCCCATCTCCGAAGGGTTTGTTTGAAACAGTCCGGGAGGGATCAGGCCCTGGTAGCTTTTTAAATACCCCCACCTGACTCTCCCGTGCAGCCAGGACTGAGAACGCTGTGGTAAGGGCTGTCCTCTGGGTCCATCTCTGGCCCCACGAGTCCGTTGGCACTAGCGCCTTCAGTCTGCGCACCCCAGTTGATGAGAGGAAGAGGCCCAGCCATCAGATGGGAGGAAAGGCAATAGGTCTCAGGTCTCAGATAAGGGGCAAATAAGATTCAGGCTACTTGTCAGTGCTCTTAGCAAGCAATGGGAAAAGGAAGAACCAGGGCAAATGCCTAAACCTTCAGAGGAGTTGACCATCTGCCCAGTTGTCAAGGCAAGGGCCAGCCAGCAGGGCAGACCACCGCTCCAATGCTGGCCTCAGGCTCCAGAACAGGCCTGGGCTCCCACCGGCTCGTGGGGACAGGTTCCTAACACACTGCCGGCGTGCTCTGATTTGGCTGGAGCCCAGGACCTATTGATCTGACACATCAGCTTCAAGTTCTTCAGGGCCTTAAGCCAGCAGAATCCGGGGACAGCAGAGACCAACCACGGCCAGAGAAATTCCTCTCTGATTTTCAAGGCTCATTTAGAGTTTGATGCTTAGAAGGCAAACTCTTTAGTTGTTCAGAGCAAAAGTACTCAAAAGCCCCCAGTAGACAAAGGTGCCATTTAGGAGCCTGTCCCCGCCCACGTTCCTCTCCTCCTCTGGCCTCCTTGGTTGTCAGCTCACCGTGTTAGCTGTCTTGTCTGTTTGGGCTTTGTTCTCCTTTTTCAAGTTGGTTCTGTGCTCCAAGAGAAAGACAAGATTGACAGCTTAAAGAGAGCGTGGGCCTCTCCTCTTCGGTCTGCAAGGGTCAACATCTCCTTGGCCATCAGCCAACCTGATTTAGTGTCCTTCCTAATGATGGGAAAGGGCCTGTGATTAACAACCCACAGACCAGGCCCCATCAGGAGGCGGGGCCAACCCAAGGGGACTGCAGGGTCTGCACAAAAGAGGCTACCAGTAGGTGGCGCCCTGGGCAGCCCACATCCACAGGGACACAAGTGTCACCCGCAAGGCCTCTCCCCCTCCAGGGAGGAGCCACCAGATGCCCAGGGCACAGACCCCGGGAGGGATTTGTAGTAAAACCGAGTTGCCCTGCAGATAGCGAGGGCAGCCAGCGAGGAAACTGGGTGCAGAGGGACACAGAAAAGAGGTGTGGCTAGGGAGCACTGTATTCCTCCCTGAGCCGACAGACAGATTTCAGGTAGAGCGGAGGCCGGCCAGTGAGTCACAACTGCAGGGTCTGGAGGTTGTCTAGCTTGAAGGCCACGTCCACAGAGGGATGAAGATAGTGATAAAATTGGGGGGGGGGGTACACCTGCATAGCTCAGTTGCTTAAGCTTCTGTTCTCAGGGTCCTGGGATCGAGCCCCGCGTTGGGCTCTCTGCTCAGTGAGGAGCCCACTCACTTCTCCCTCTCCCTCTGCTGCTCCCCCCCGCTTGTGCTCTTGTGCTGTTTTTCTCGATATATATCAAATAAATAAATAAAATCTTTAAAAAAAAAAAATGGAGAAGGGAACAAAGGCAGGGGGACACGGAGAAAGCCTCAGGTCCAGCCAGATGGGGTGGAATGAATGGACAAAAATGGCCTGGCCTGTCAGAAGCTGCCTCCAAGAGCCACGCTGGAAGGGAAGGGTGCAGAATGGCAGCACCTGATCGATGAGCCCTATCCCCCCACTCCCCGGCAAACCCCCCCATACATACACACAGCCTCGCTTGCTAGTTCTGGAGTAATTCCTCACAGCCTACGGAGGTTTGTGGCTTTTAGGAATGTAAGGGGAGCAAGTTGCAATTCACTGTGCCCGAGGCCTGATGGAGGGGCTGGCCCAGCAAGGGGCAGAGGGTAGGTGACAGTTTGTGCCAGGCTGGGAGGAGGGACCCCTGGGAGCCAGCCCTGGCCTTCCCAGCACCCTCAGTAAGATGCCTAACCTGCTTGGCCTTGTTTCCTCATCCAATGAAGATTATTCATCATTATTTTATCTTTAGAATTACTAACTTATTCTAACTAACATTATTCTGTCTTTTGTTAACTCCTGGGTGGCTGGAGGGATGAAAAATTCTATGGGTCCTACGGATCGGGCCCTCCTTTCTCTTTTGTAACTTCTTCCTCCTCATCAGCTGCCTTCAGTGTTCGAGTCCGTGACTGAACCCTCTCTCCCCAAGATAAATGGTGAATGTGTGAAAGGAACAAAACAGAGTCGGCCTTAGAACCAACCCTGACTCACAGAAACCCTGAGCGGGACACACCAAGGTCATTGCTAATGACCGTCACAGCACACCGCTGAAGAACATCATTGAACATCTAAGGTAGGTCAGACCCAGTGCACTTGTCAAGCCATCGACCCACTTAATCTTCCCAGCAACGTAAGAGGTCAAGACTCTTATTTTTCCACCCAACAGATGGGGAAAATGGACACGGAGCTAACAAGTCGCACAGCTAGGAAACGCATAAGCTGGATTCTAAACCCAGAAAGTTAACCCCCTAAAACCCATACGCACAGCTTCTACCTAACACTGCCTCTGAGTAGTAACAAGGCAATAAAAGACAATATTCATGAGAGATTCATGGATCACTTAGTTTCTGCCATGTAACAAGTCATCCCAAACCCCAGCTTAGTGGCTAAAACATTTATGTTCCTCAATGACTCTGTGTGTAATTGGGTGATTTTTCTGGGCTGGGCTGGTTTGGCCGAGGCCGAGTGGTCCAAGACGACCTCCGTTTATGGATCTGGTGTTGGACTACCATTAACAGGGGTGACAGGAGCAAACCCAATGCCCGGCAGGCTAGCCCGTACTCAGTCACATGGCCGATCCAGGAATCTCCAACCAAAAGGCAAGCCTCAAACAGAAGTCTTGTAAGCCTTTATTTACATCACATTTGTTAATGTCACATGGCCCAGGTCAGATTCAAGAGGTGGAAAAAGAGACTCCTCTCCTTGGTGGGAGGATCAGCGAAGTTGTTTCACAAACGGGTGACATGCCAGGACAGGGGAGACCGGGAGCCATTTTTTCTAGTTACCACCTATACCGAGAGGTGAGCGTGTGCAGGTACACACACACACACACACACATGTCAGGAGTTTAATGCAGTGCTTAGCATAGTAGACACTCAGACATTTATTTTGAAGACTGCCTCTACTGTAGGATTCAAGTGATGTCAGGTACCCAGACATTTATAAGCCCAAGGATCATATGAGTCTCGAGATTACTACATCAAGATTACTGATTTGTTTATCTTGAACACTCTTTACTAAGGTTACTGCAGGAGTCACCCACAAATAAAACTTCCTTTTTTCACCGGAAAGTGCTAAAGCTATTCCTATCATCATGACCATAAAACGCTTTGTCCCTCACTTGCCTCTGAGCTAGAGGAATATATATACAACTATCTATCCAACATCCTGTCTTGGCTAGAAAAACATCTTAGGTATTTACACTGTGCCAGTGACCCACTGTCCATCCCCTTTTATCCCTTATGAACAGAATCTTCATTTTTGTCTGGGGTGTAGTGTGCTCCCCACATTCCCTACCCAGAAGGGTTGGCCATGAGCACAGTGATGGCCAATAAGACACAAGCATAGGGTATAGGGAAAAGCCTGAACTTCCCACCCCCACCCCCACTTTCCCCTTCCAGCTTCTTCCTGCCTACAGCAGGGATGAAAAGCTAGAGGCACAGTGACCACCTATGACCCAGAGCCACAAATATAAGCACAAAGGTGGCAGAGCAGAAAGGTGCAAAGAGCTTAAATTTTTAAAGGCATCTTGGAGCCACCATTCCAGCCCTAGACCCGCTACCTCATCCCTCTTGTCACATAAGACACACAAACCCCTTACTTGTTTAAGCCACTATTTATTGTGCTTTTCTGTCACTTGTCCTGAACTCCATACATCCAGAGCCAAATGGGTGATTTCGCCCAAACCTGGTCCTCTGCTAGTCTTTGCACATCTGCAAGCCAGAAACCAGGGGCTACCATGAATTCCCCATCTCCCTCATCCTCCATGCTGAGATGGATCAATGATCTCATATCTGTCTTCATCTCCTCCCTCTCCTCCAACAGACCACAACCCCCCACCCATTCATTTTCTGTCCAGCTGCCCGAGTGAAGGATCTTTCCCACATACAGATCTGTTTGGGGCCTCCTTCTGCTTAGAGCCCTCCGTGCCCTGCCCTCAGGAGAGAAGCCCGATGCTTCACCTGATGCCCAGCCTGACAGCCCACGCCTCCATCCCTCTCCATCCCTCTTCTCTCCATCCCTCTCTCCATCCCTCTTCTGGGCTCCATGTGCTCTCATCTTCTTCCAGTTCAGTGGTCCCCAAACATGTCCCATGTTAGAACGACCCCAAGATTTAAAATTTAACTAGATCCCAACCCCTAGGGGTGTGGCATAGGCATCGATATTTTTGAGACCCCCCAGGTGATTCCGGGGTGCAGACAAATTTGGGAACCACTGTTTCCTTAATCAGTGGTGCTCTCCCCACTCACCCCTGGACCCTCACACATGGACCCCGGACCCTCTTCCTCCTGCCTGGACCACTCGGCCCATCCATGAAACTCCCTCCTCCCCCAACACCTCCCATCCTTCTCATCCTTCAACTGACCCTTCAAATTGTCACTGTCCTAGGGGAGGCTTTCCAAACCCCCAAACTAGGTCAGGTGTCCAAACTCGGAGCCTGTGACTCTGTCCTCCAGGACGCCTACCGCAGTTGGCCCTTATGCTTTTATTTTGCGGTGATTTGTTCAACACCTGTTTCCCCCACCCGGCTCTAAGCTCTCTGATCTCAGGTCCTTTCTGCTTTCACTTGATCGTGCCCCCAGGCTGAGCCCACTGTCTGGGCTTAGTCGGTGTGCAATACATATTTGTGGAATCGAAGGATGGTCAGCATCACCCCCACTCTGTAGAGAGAACGCTGAGACTCTAAACCAAAGATCCCACTGCTCAATATCCAAACCCAGATGTCAACGCCCCTCTAAACCTGGGGTTGGCAAACTTCCACTACCTGCCCATCACCTGGGAGGGTGATAAGCACAGACCCGCGGGCTCAGCCACAGAGCATCTGAGGAGGAGCCCAAGCACGGGCATTACTGTCACGCTCCCGGCTGATGCTGATGCTCGAACTCCGGGGTCCACGCTTGAGGACCACTGCTCAGGCTCCGCTCCTGGTACCTCCCGGCCGCGCAGTGCATTGGGGGCAGGGAAAAGTCGAAGTCAATTCAAATCCGCTTTTAATCTGACAACTACCTTTTCTATCTTTCTTTTCTTTCCTTTTTTTTTTTTTTCTTAGGTTTTTATACAAGGGTTATATTTATAGTTAGAATCCAGCATTTGTCCCAAGCTGTTAGAAGGGCCTCCTTCCTCCCACCCTGCTGACAGAGAGAGCCCAGCTGTGGCAAAGCTCACAGTCTCCCCAGGGGGCTGGCAAAGGCTCCAAATATATTGGCAGCCAAGTGGCAAAGGGGTCTGGCAGGCCAACTTCTATCCCAGCTCACCTGACTCAGGTCCAGAAAGGAGACAAGCATGAAACGCTGCCTGGAGAGAAACGGGCAGGCCGCAGCCCTCCCCACAGCCCTGGAGATTTCCAGAAGATTTCAAGGCCTCACTTGCAGACACCCCACAGTCCACTTAAAAACCCCCTTTCTCTGCTTCTTTCTTCTTCCTTCAGCTTCTATCAACAAACAGCTATGAACAAACCTGCACGTATCTTTAACGCACATTTGGGGTATGTGAAAACAAAAGGTACAGATTTTGCATCATTTACAGCTGGTTCCGCCCAGATAATTAATATTTTCAGCCTGTGAGGTTTGTTTATATTTTGAAATACCAATCCACAGATCTGACACTCATAACTGACTTCCTTGTCAGGAACGGTGGCCACAAAAAAAAAAAAAAAAAAAAAAAAAAATCATCATAGCTCCCTAGTTAATGGTTCATTTCAGGATGGAGATTGCCATGTCAGAGGTATTACAAGTAAGAACAGTTCCATGGAAAAAAATTGAGAAAGCTGAAAGATTTTGAACACAATTCACTGGGTAGAGCTGGGTTGGGGGGGTGCCTGTAGTAAATGTTTTTTCAGCTCATTACGAAACAGAATTAAGACCCCCAGAACCCTCTCACCTGCATTTCACACACAGGAATTTTGGAAATAGTTGTGCCTCAACTGAGGTTTCCCCCAGCACAATTTGAGAAGAAAGCATTTGTATCTATTGTTCTGTTAATTAACTGTGTCAACAAGATTGTAGAGAAAATGTTTTTAAAGCCTCTTAAGAGGGCAAACATTTTTTAAGTCCCTCTAAGTACTCTAGGAATACCCAAGGATTTAAATTGACAATGATAAACAATCACTAATTATAGTCATTTTAGCTGGTTCTCACCAAGGATCTCTTTATTAGATAACACTTGTTAACCTAGTTTCAACTCCAGTATGTATTTAAGGAAGATTAAGTTCAATTTAATTCAAATCTGCATTTATCGAGTTTCCTATAATGTGTCACGTAATGAGACTGATTGTTCTGAAATATGCTATCATTCAGATCAGCCCTTCCCTAGCTAGCCAAAAACGGAAAGATTTAACTCTGCATTCAAAACCTATAACCATAGAAATATAACATTATTAAACATTGTATTAAAATTCTAACACGTCCCCTAACAAGTACTGAGATATTAGCTTTGTACCCCCAGCACCTAGCACAATGCTCATCCCAAAGAAGGGCCCAGTACATGTTTATAATCACAGAAACAGCACGAGCTCCATCATGGATTGTTCCAGAAGATGAAAGAAGAGGAATTAGTGTCATCACTTTTTGAAAACAGGACTCATTCTCTTTCATGACACATTTCCGCTGAGCTGAGTTAAGCTTCCCAGTTGTTCTGTCTTATTCAAGAGTCAGGACAACCTATGAGGAACACTCCTTGCAGTGTACCCATTTCACAAATGCAGACGAGGGCCAGCAGGCTGTGAGGTGTGGGAGGGAAAAGAGAACCCAGGACTGCTCAGCTCCCCGCCAGTGCCCCCAACCACAGGGCGCCATGCTTCCCATGAGAATCCAGCCCGAACCGCTGAGCCTGGGTCCATACAGCCTGGGGCCTGGAGTCTTAGCTCTGCTGACAATTCAAGAAAGTAAAACACACTAGAAGCAGCGCGGGTATCAAGTGTGACGAAGAAGGAAGGGGTCGGTCGGGGAATGAGAGCCCAGGAAAGAGAAGAGGTTTGCCTACATCGCACAAAGATTGCCTCACGTTTCTGTCTGTTGTAGCATCCACGCAACGTGGCTGAACAGAGTAACTACCCCGAAGAAACCCACATGAGTCCCCCTCACCACTCAACAGTGGCTATCTTGTCCCTGTGATCTTTGAAGCCAATTAACTGAGTAGGAAACACGAGGAGGTATACGACATGTAGTGAGGAGTATTACTGTTGTCATTTAAATGACATTAAATGACTTACCTAGAGTCAAGTAGGTTTTGGAAGGAGAACAGGAAAAAGAAGTCAGATTGTGCGAAGGTTCCTTCAGTGAAAGAAGCTGGGGCTAGAACTACACGCAGTTCGAGAAAGGGGGTCTCGGATTGCGGAGGGCATAACCATCTCCAGGCTTCCTAAAAACCTCTCCTAGTTGGGAGACAGGCCGTGACTGCAGAGAAGGTGCCAGGTGGTGGAAAGGTTTATGACAAAGAACAAAGCAGAGTTAGGATTGAGGGGACATTACCTCTATTTCCAGGGTGCTCTGAGAAGCTTTTCTAATAAAGAAACAAACTAGATTTCAATATAGATTTTTCCAGAGGAAAAGCATTCCAGAGAGAGGGAACACTCAGTACAAAGACAGTAAAAATTCTGGGTCAATGGACTTATTCTGATTTAAAGAGCACTTGCCATGTGCGGACGCTTTGTGGCAATGATCGTCTTTCAAAGATAGAACAACTCTGCATCACTGGTTATTGTGATTCCCATTTTACCCACAATTACATGGGGAGGTGGACACAAATGTCACAGAGGACAAAGGTGAAGGCTGACCAAGGTATGACGGACGGAATTTCCCAAGCACAGTGCTATAGGGGAATTCCCCCCCCCACCCCGGGGAATAGGTCCCTCCTGATAGGCGGCCACTGTGCACAGGGGTAAAAAAAAAAATTACTTAACTACATGATAGCACACTAATGCAGTGATCTAAAATTATATTTAGGGGGTGCCCAGGTGGCTCAGTCCGTTAAGCATCCAACTCTTGATTTCAGCTCAGGTCATGATCTCAGGGTCCTGAAATCGAGCCCTGAGTGGGGCTCCGCGCTCAGGGTGGAGTCTGCTGGAGAGTCTCTGTCTCTCTTTCTCTCTCTCCCTCTGTCCCTCCCCTCTGTGTACATGCTCTCTCTCTCTCTAAAAATAAGTAAATAAATCTTTAAAATGATATTTAGGTAAAGTTTTCTTTAATGATTTGGATAAGTGCAATGCCAAATGAAATAGAAGAGTATACAGAATTGTGTGGATAGAGTGAGCTTAACTATATAAAGAAAATACAGCACAGGAATATAAAATGAGAGGGAAATATGCCAAAAATGTGAGCTCTGTGGCTGCCTCCAAATAGTACATGTCTTTAACTCTTCACTTGTCAGTACTTCCCAAATATGTCTGCTCTGATAAGCAGATTTTTCTTGATCCTTGGGGGAAAACCAAAAAAAATATTGTGAAGATGGGCATAGCCTTCTCCTTCATTGGCCCATGCTTGGAGCTTCAAGATTTTGATTTATTTCTTTGAGAGAGAGAGAGAAAGAGAAAGAGGACGAACGGAGGGAGGGACAGAAGGAGAGGGAGAAGCAGACTCCCCGCTGAGCTGGGAGCCCAGTGTGGGACTCGATCCCAGGACCCTGAGATCATGACCTGAGCCGAAGTCAGACGCTTCACCGACTGAGCCACCCAGGCGCCCCCGTGCTTGGAGTTTTGACCATGACCTCATCTGCAGGTGTGAGTGGCCACACCCCTCATATTAATTCCTCCATGTCGCATTCCCATCCCACACATGCCCCCCTTCAGGCAGGCCCTGAGCAGGACTCAGTCAAAGGTCCCCAGAGTCAGGGTCTGGCCATCAAGGGAGGGAGGCAGGAAGGAAGGATGCACTGTCTTCATCCATCATGTGGGCTGGCCAATGGAGTTATATTTTATAAGAGATATGAGGGCTCCACTTGCAAATCTTTCAACATTTCACTGCTATAAATTCTCCCGGCTCTTATTAATAAAATATAACGGTAATTCCTAGAATAATGGCCTATTATCCAAAGTCACCGAATGACAGAGCAATCAAAATGAGAATGAATTATAGGGCCCGAGGATATGGTAGAAGGGTGGGTAAATTCTGGCTTCCAGAGGAGCATTTTAGGCCCATGCTACAAATCAAATAATATTCAAGCCGGTTGTTTACATTGCTTGAGAAATAACAATAGGATTACAAGGCCAATACTAGCCCAGAAATGGCGGACAAACCAAGGAGTTAAGTGGACAATCGATGGGCAAAAAATGGCCACTTCCAGTTTACATCTTTACTTCCTTCTCCTTCCCTTCCAAAGTGTTTTTATTTCAACTTTGCTTTGAGTCTAAGTTCCAGGTCGATAGTTACAGCTACGGTTTCTTCTTCCATCAGGTAAAAACCATTCCATACGTATGACCGAGAACTGACTGGGCCACTTTGAGGGTTTAAGTGAAGTCTTTGAAGTTCAAAAAAAAAATCCCTTAGGGGTCCTCTCTAAAAGAGAACCAGAGTCATAGGGGGATCCAGGGTTTGGGGAGCTTTGTGACTCACTCTCCAACCACCAAGAGACACACTGATTTCAGAAGTCCTTGACAGGAATTTAGCTGAGAGTACCCTGAACCTATACAGTGAACTTCTTCTGCCGAAGAGGCCAATGTCACCTACCATGATGAATTATCTGTGACTCCCAGCAAAGTTGCAGATCCTTCCAGTTCACTCTTAGACCATCTGCCATGTCCTCACAGTAGGACAAACATTCATCATGGCAGCCCCTCCAAGTTCCTGCATTCCTGTATTTTATTAGGCTGTAAGGTAATGGGTCTCAACCCTGAAAATCTGGGAAGTTTTAAAAACATCCATGGCTGGGCTTCCGTCAAAAGATTATGATTTAAATGTTCTAGATCCTTGCTACTCAAAGTCTGGTCCTTGAGCCAGCAGCAACAGCATCTCAGGCACTTGTTAGACGAACAGCATTTCAGACCCTACCTGAGACTGAATTCATCAGAATCTGTATTTCAACAAGACTTCCAGAGAATTCTGATGCATAGTAGAGTTCAAGAAGCACCGGTCCAAGGTAGAGCCCAGGAATTGTTTTTAATTCCCCAAATGAGTCCAGTGTTTGGCCAAGACTAAGAAACCCTCCCTTAAGGTCTGTGACTGATCTTTCCTTCTTCTTGCCGACCACTGCTAAGCCCAGAGTCCTAGGCCACAAACCAGCTAAGCCCAACTTCATCCCTCACAAGAAGGGTTATTGTTGACTATGGAAAATTCCCTCCATCCCCGTCCTGCTTCCCTGAGGCTTAGCCCAGCCAACCACATCTAGGCTGGTCTCCCCCCAAACCCCACAGCCCACCTCCTTTCCTCATCCTGTAGCTGACCATCTTCCTACCTTGCTCAGGTGCTCCAGCTCCTCCCCATCGCTTGGCCTCTCCTCCGCCATGTTTCCTTCTTGGCAGCTTTCAGTACCAGTGTTTCTACAACAAGAAGCACCGAATGAAGGAAGGGTGGGCTTTCCTTTCTCTTGTCTTCCCAACACCCTCTCCTCCCCTGCACACGGCTTTTCCACATGACATGCGTGGGAGTGACGCTAAGGGCAGGAAGGCAGAGAAAAGGAGGAGGACACAGCAAATGGAGAGCTGTGGGAGAGCCGTCATTGGACATCCACCGAGAAGGGCAGAAATGGCAACTTTTGAATCATCCCAATAAGACGATGTAGAGCAAGCCGCAGATGGAAACCGGGGACAAACCTTGCCTTTGAACATCAGGAGGTCCCACAAAACAACACAAAATATTAAAGGCAGCCAAAGACCCAACACTTAAGACTATCTGATTTCAAATCACAGCCCCAGGGCTAAGAATCAGCCATCTCGCAAAAATGACCAGAGCCATTGAGGTGCCCGTGGCTGTCGTCGCCTCCCAGGACAAGGGTCCGGGAGCAGCAGCAGACTGTGGAGGGGGCAGTGTCTTTTTGAGCCTTAGACTCCTGGGCATGAAAAAGGGACAAGAGAGACAAAGATTTTTCCCGTAATATTCAGAGGGGGAGAGTAGCTGAGAATAGATCCAGGGTTCTCTTCACCTTGCCCCAGCCCCTCAAAAACATTCAGTAAGATGAGAACGAAAACTAGGGAAGTCTCCCCTCCTGAAAAAGCAATTCTGCTTCTAGGCACCCCGGCTCGGTTGTGAAGGTTGTACAGGCTTCCCGGCGGCCAGTCACTGGGACACGCAGAAGCCGGTGGACAAGGCAAAACGTTTGCTGTGTTGTTGTGTGTTTCTTAGCATCCCTAAGAGTCAGCCTCCCTGAGGCATCGGCTGCCTCGTCTTCCCTGTCTCCTCTGCTCTCGCCTTTACCGGGTCTCAGCGCCAAGGGACGTCAGGGAGGCGGAGTTCACACCGGCACCTGTCTCTCGGATGGTTACACCCGGAGAGGGGACCGGTCCCAGCAAATGTCATGTTCCATGCAGACAGGGGGTCTGCTGTTTTCTGGGACTGGTAAATCTGGGTCAAATTTAAGACAGGACCAGTCATCAGGGAAAAGGAGAGAAGCAGGGACTCTCGGAAGAAAATTCTTTATGGGGAAAGAGGGCATGCAGCCTCTGGAAAGGCTGGTGGATCACACAGGGAGCCCGTGAGAGCACCCTTTCTCCGTGCTATCTTCTCTCCAAGTGAAGGAGACTGAGCCCCCTACAAGCTTAAGTGTACTCAAAGACTCAAGCTTTATCTGGAACATTCGTGCCAATCTTGCAGTCTTACTCTGCATGTTTTCATATGAAAATAAAGTTTAAAATTCCTTTCCAGTTCAACTATCAAGCAGACTTCTAGAGCAGGTTCAATGGAGTAAGGACACTCCACTCTATCTCTCCCAGTGATTACAACCAAGAACCCCGGACAGGACTCATAACGCGATCATCAGAAAAGTCTAAAAAGGAAATCAGAACAGGCAGATGGAGGGAGGGTAAACACTCAGAGAGATGGATATGGCAATGAGTTCTCCAGTTGCTTCTCTGCTCCCATATCCCCCAGCTTATACTTGGGGAAAAGGTCAAATCCCAAAATAGCTCAGCAGTCACGGAGGGGAAAAGGCCCAAGAGACGCCGCCTCTTTATGATCAGAGAACAGAGTGAGGAAAATCCACCATTTTTTCTTTCTCTCTGTGTCCTGCCCCAGGCAAACGTCCCAAAGCTGTCCTCTCATGATGGTGGTGGCAGCAGCCATAATGGTGTCAACAACTCTGACAGAAAATTCTCCCTTCTGACCAGAAGACTGAAAAAGCAAGCAGGCATACTGATTATGCTGTTTTCTCTCTTCCTTCTTGCTGCTTCCCCTCAAGGCTAGACCCCGTCACAGGAGATGTGCTACAGGGCTGGGAAGCTAGAAGCTCACCTTTCTGGCTCAAGGAGCAGGAGAGGGAATCCAGAGACCAGGGGAGTTTGGGGAGAGTCATGAGGAGGATGGAGTTTTCGGACACGGATCACACAAAGACGGGCATGCAGTTCTGCAGCCATCTCTAACTGCACGCACGTGGGGCAGACCTCGAACAGCATGCCAAAGGCCTTGAGAAATGAATGTAGGTCCAGGCCGGCCCTCAGGTCCTGAACTTGTCCCTGGAAGGAACGTAAATGCAGAGGGTCAAAGTAGTGCAATTAACATTTGGCAACTAAACTAATACACATAGAAAGTATTGCAATACCATAATGGTGGGTACATTTCACCACGCATTTGTCAAAACCCATAGAATGAACCAAGAGGGCAGCCTAACGTAAACCATGGAGTTTTAATGATAATTATATGTCAATGTAGGTTCACTGATCATAACAAATGTATCTCTCTGGTGCTGGACATTGGTGAGGGGAAGGCTGCGCATGAAGGCAAGGGGTATTTAAGAACTCTCTGTACTTGTCACTAATTCAAATCATACAAAGTATGTCTTTGATCATAATGGAAATAAAGTAGAAACATTCATAAAGATATGTGGAAAATCCCCCAAACACTTGGAAATTCAATAGAACACTTCTAAGTAATCCTCGAGTCAAAGAAGGAAATCTCAAGGAGAATTAGAAAATAGTTTAAACTAAATTAAAAGCGAAATTACAATATATCAGAATTGAGGGTTGCAGTTAAAGCAGTGCATGAAGGAAAAATTATAGCATTAATTTTAGATATATTATATATATAGAGAGAGAGAGAGAAGAAGAAAGGTCTCACCTTATCAAGGTTTCATCTTATGAACTTAGACAAAGAAGAGCAAAATAAACCCAAAGTAAGCAAAGGAAGGAAATAATAAACAGAAGAACAAAGACCAACAATATCAAAAACAGAAAATCGATACAGAAATCCAATGAAACCAAACAGTGTTTCTTTGAAAATCTCAGTAAAACAGATACACTCCCAAGCAGACTGACAAATAAAATTTCAGGGAATCTACAAAAGACCTCCCATAACCACTGAGTTTATCAAGTTTGCAAGATGCAAAGTCAACACACAAAAATCAATGATATTTCTATATAGTAGCAAAGAACTACTGGAAACCAAAATTTTAAAAATCATTTATAGTACCACAAAAAAAAAAAAAGAGAGAGAGAGAAAGAAATACAATATGCACAGAATCTGGATGCTGAAAACTTAAAAATGTTGATGAAAGAAATCCAAGACAGCTAAAAAGGTGGAAAATCATGTCATATCATGGATGGGAAGACTCAGTAGTGAAATTATCAATATTTTCCAAATTCACCTTTATAGACTTAATATAACCACAATCAAAATCCCAAAAGAACTTTCTTATACATTTAGATGTGCCAATTCTAAAATTTACATGGAAAGGAAAAGGAGCTAGAATAGTCTAAACAATTTTGAAAAATAACAAGCCTGGAGGATTCACATTACTCAATTTAAAAATTTACTGAGAAAAAAATAAAAATAAAAATTTACTGTGCCTCTATAGTAATCAAGATGTACATTAGCAAAAAAAAATGTGTATTAGCAAAATTAATAAAAAATGAATGGAACAGACTGAGAGTACAGATATAAAACTATACAAATATAGTCAGCGGAATTTTTTACAAAGGTGAAAAAAGGAGAAAGGATACTCTTTTCACCAAATGGTCCCAAAATGAATGGACATCCATATGCAAAGAAAAAAAGAAAGAACAAAAACCTTGACCTATGACTTCTATATGTAAAAATACACTCCAAATGGATAATAGACTTAATGTGAGATGTAAAATTACAAAACTCTGGAGGAAAACGTAGAAGAACAGTTTTGTGACATTGAGTAAAACAAAGAGTTTTTAGGTTTGACACCAACAGGATGATGAATAAAAGAAAAAAATCAATAAACTGGACTTCATCCAAGACAGTCTTAAGGGAATGAAAATACAAGCTATACACTGGAAGAAAATCTGTTACATATATCTGATAAACAGCTCGTATCCAGAATATATTTAAAAATTCAAAATTCAAAAATAAGGAAACAATCAAATGTAAAAATGGGCAAAAGATTTGAATATTCTTCACCAAAGAAAATACACAAATAAAAAATAAGTACATGAAAAGATGCTCCACATCATTAGTCACTAGGGAAATGCAAATTAGTACCACGAGATGCCACTTCACACTAAAATAATGGCTGAAAGTTTTTTAGAGTGAAAAACTAACACTACCAATTGCTCATGAGGATTTGGTACAGTTGAAATCATATATTGCTGGCAGAAATGAGATGTGTATGGCCACTCTGGAAAACAACATCTCCTAAAGTTAAATACATGTTTACTATACTGCTCAGCAATCCCACTCCCTAGATATTTATCCTGAAGAAATGAAAATCACATTCACACAAAAATACAAATGTTGTAACAGCATTATTCATAATCCCCAAAAGTTATCAACCAAAGTGTCCCTCATCATGTAAGTGAATAAACAAACTGTTGTACATACATATAAATGTACTGCGTGTAAATTTTTTAAATAATAAAAACATACCCCGTTGGAAAACCATCTGGTCATAGTTAGTAATGGTCAGCATATGTATACCCTACGACTCAGCATTTTCACTCTTAAGATATAGACACCCAGAGAAATGCTTACATATATTCACCACAAGATATGCTTTGTAACGTTCAGAGGAGCACTGTGTCATGGCCAAAACCCAGATGCTACCCTCAGGCGGGTCAACAGTGGAGTGGACCAATAAAGCGTGGGACAAATCACACACTGGAATACTACAAAACAACGAGCACAGACAATTACAGCTACACTCAAAACATGGACAAATTCCACAATGTTGAGTGAAAGATCTGGATTCAAGAGGAGTACATAATGTCTGATTTCATTCATGTAAAGTACAAACACAGGCCAAATTAAGCTTCAGTGTCAGAAATCAGGGTAGTGGTGACTCTTGAGAGAGTAGTAAACAGTTCCTTGATCTGAGATCTATGTTACAAGGACGTGTGCAGTTTTTGAAAATGCGGTGATAGGTACACTTGTCATTTGTGTACTTTTCTATATATGTGTTATACGGCAAATTTAAAAATTTTAACAAAAAAGTTATTGAGCGTTTATTCTAAATATTTAAGTCAAGTGGCTCCAGGAAAATACACTGGGAGCTTCAGATAGCTCCTGACATGAGATGTACTGCAGTTTGAGACACACGGTCGTAATGTTAACTAGTCCTCATGATCTTCCTGGAAATGACAGATCCTGCCCAACGCTCCATGGGTTACCCAGAAGCCTCTGGATTCCTGTTTGTTTGTTTTTTAATTATCAATTTTACCAACAGCGAGATAAAGTGTCAGTGCTATCTTGGGGTTGCAAGCGGTTAGGGTAGAAAATTCGACAATGCAAAGACTGTGAGCTCCCTGTGGGTTAGCTTCCTCTGCTACTTATTCCAAATTAGCAATAAAAAGAAACAAACTACTGATCTACACAACAACATATATATATATCGCAAATGCATTATGTTCAGTGAAAGAAATCAGACTCAAAAGTTGTGTAGCGTAGGAATAGACAACCACAACTCCCAAGATCATGTATTACAATCCCAGCACAGAGGCATCAAAGGAACTCTTTCTGTGATCGCTCTTCTTTTTCTTGCTCACTCATATTTTTGTCTTCCTGTGTATCGGTTAGTATAAACTAGATTATGCTGCAGTAACAAGCAATCTCATCTGAATGGCTTTAGAACAACAAAGTTTCATTTCTCACTTTTTTTATAGTCCATGGTGCATTGGCAGGGGCTCTACTCATCATACCTGCCATGGCGCCCCAGCACATTACCATGCCAAAGGGAAAAAAGATTTCCAAGGGTCTTGTACGTCCCTGAAATAACCCACTTGGCTTCTGCTCACAACTCTTTGGTTAGAACTATTCGAAGGCTCTATCCAACCACAATAGAACTAAGAAATGCAATCCTACCACGTGTTCAGAAGGAGGACCAGCAATATTTGTTGAACTACATTATTTACTACTATTAGCTTCTAAATTCAAATTCCCAGGAGAGGGACCCTTGGGTGACTCAGTCAGTCAAGCGTCTGCCTACAGCTCAGGTCATGATCCCAGGGTCCTGGGATCGAGTCCCGCATTAGGCTCCTTGCTCAGTGGGGAGCCTGCTTCTCCCTCTACCTGCTACTCCCCCTGCTTGCTCACGCCCTCTCTCTCTCTGTCTCTCTCTCTCTGACAAATAAATAAATAAAATCTTTAAAAAAAAAATCCCAGGAGAAAGAATGCAATTGGCTCCAACTGACTGAGTTGTCCTTCCCTACCTGAATCAGCGAGCTCACTGGTTGGTGGGGAGAGAAGCAACTCTACACTTCCTGTATAGCTAGAAACGTGGGATGGACAAGTGAGGACGATGAAGGCAATTCACAGACTCCCAAGCCAAACAAATAAACCATAAAATATAGAAAAAGGACTCATGGGTATGAGCATGGCAGGGGACAGGACTAATAGATTAACAAGCACAAAACAAAAGAGTACAGCTGCCAGGATGAAAGTGGCAAAAACCAAAGCAGATAATGCCCATTATCAAGACTCAGTCTCCTACTAGAATATTCCCTCTAGGAAATGTTTCAACCGTGTAGCCATTGACATGTCTGCTAGATAAAAAAGCTTCCCAATTGGAGTTAAACCATGATGAGGACCGAGCTAATAAAAGCACACTCCGATTTCTCTGCTGCTTTACTACATAATTTATGTACTAGCCAGGCACCGGTTTCATTAAATCAAGAGCTATCTTGTCCAACCTTTCAACTCTGAGTAACTTTGTACAAGATGAAAATAACCTAATCCATCATGATGGTAGAAATTTTTCTATTTCTTCCAGGCCCTTGCTGCCAACAAAATGCCAGGAATCTTGCTTCTTTGGGTGGTTTATTAAAATGCAGCAGACCCAAATTTCATTAGGGCTGTGTAATAGCATGTTCTTCCCATCAACTAACGCTTGCCAGATGTGCAAGTTCGGCCACATCTGCAAGCACCAAGCCACCTGCTCAGAGGCGTGGGCCTCCAGAACCAATGCACGGGCAATGCTGCTAATGCCTTATTTGCCCTCCAACTGATGCACCCCGGAGCAAAAAAATATTTAAATCAAAATGGGGACAGGAGTTTGCCAGGGCAAAACGGCCATAGTCAAAGGGTCAATGATTTAGATGAGGTTATACTTTGCTAGATTTTTACAAATGCATTCCCTGGACTTCTGCACCCATACGTTTTGAGCCTGAACATCAAGGTTCCCATCCCTACAACAATGACCTTGGGTAAGTCCCTTAACCATCCTGAGCTTCACATTACTAATTTGTAAAATGGGAACAACTACATGCATTTGCATGGCCGCTGTGAGGATGAAATGAGAGGAAATATGAGGAATTGCTTTGCACAGTGACAGAACTCAGTAATTGCTCAATAAAAACCAGTCCACACATGTATTTTTTAACATACAAAACCCTGGATCTCTCTTCCATTCTCAAATCATATCATCTTACACACACACACACACACACACACACACACCTCTCTCTCTTCCTATCTATTATCTATATCCATCTATCTATCCATCTATCTAACTCTTTCTTCTCTCTCCCTTCCTCCCTCTCTCCCAGCTTTGGCTGGGACTGTACTATAATGCGAGGGGTTAGCAGGAGGGGCAGGAGGGCCAAGGAAGTTCATTCTTCTGAAGGTAAGAATTCAGAAACAGGCAAAGAAAGAGACAGAGTAATGGAGGCCTGATCTCTCCATGCCATTCCTGTGCCCCCCAGAGCGCAGGGAGTGGAAGCATGAATCACCAGCACTACCCACATATACCTAAGCAATATGTTGTTTGTTTGGTCTGTTTTTGAACATTATATAAATGAAATCATCTTTATATATCCCTATGTGACTGGCATTTTACACCCAGCATTGGATTTTAAAGATTTACTCATGTTGAGGCATGAGGCTATAATTTATGCATGTTCACTACTGTATAATATTCCATCACGCAGCTGTGGCCTAATTTGCTCTACCATTGAGGGGTGCTGGTCCTGATGCCAGGCTTTCACTATTCGAGACAGCACAGCAAATGAACATTCATGGATCAAAATTCCCCAAGACATGCAGCCAGGAGAATACTGCTCTGTCTCATGTTGCACATATTTTCAACTCTAGTCCTGTAGTTCCCAAAGGGCTTGTTCTAGTTTACACTCTGGTTTCTCAGTTCCTGGCAGAAGCACTGAAAACTACCTTGGAGAATGTTATTCCTGCGAGGAGAGGTTGCAAGAGTTTGGGAACACTGGCCAGATCGCCTCCCACATACGCCGCCTGGAAGTTCAGAGTCACAAACATTCCACCAGAGCAAGGAGAGGTTTTGTCGCGTACACAGCTTCCAACAAAGAGAGTCTTGAGATGAGTGGTTTTGCGGCCCCCTGGCTCTGGGGATAAAACCTCCCCAGGACTAACTTGCACCACTTAGCCCGTGAACAGAACACTCATAGCTGCTACTGTTTTTCACCTGGGGACGGTGGAAGCTGGCCTGACTTTACTTCCAGCGGCGCTGGGTGGCTCAGTCAGTTATACACCTACCTTTGACTCAGGTCATGATCCCAGGGTCCTGGGATCGAGTCCCGAGTCGGGCTCCCTGCTCAGCAGGGTGTCTGTTTCTCCCTTTCCCTCTGTCCCTCCATCCCGCTCATGCTCTCTCTTGCTCTCTCTCTCTTCCTCTCAAATAAATAAATAAAATCTTTTAAAAAATAAAAATTAAAAAATAAGGACTTTACTTTCAGACCACCTTTCCTCAACAGACTCCTCCAGCTAGACTGCTCATCTTTGAGAACGAGTTGTCTGGATCTGTAATGCTTGGTAAGGTGTCTGCACATTGCAGGTGCTCCATTAAACTTCATGTAATGGAATTAAGACTTAATCACTTACGCAGACACCACTATGTGTTGCCAAAAACCTGTCTCCTCGACCTTCTGGGTCCAGCCCTGGACTATTATTTCCCAGCTTCCCTTGCCGTGTTTTGTGGCCATGTGACTGAATTCTGCTAACCAAAGGTGACCAGGAGGGATATTTGCCACCGCCAGTCCTGCCCTATCAAAACCTCCCAAAGGATCGTCCACACTCTCTCTTTTCCTGGCTGCCAAGCTGGATACTTCTTTTCCTCGTCATCACCTGGTTCACATCGTGAAAGGTGGCAATGGCATCTTTTTTTTTTTAAGATGTTTTATTTATTTGAGAGACAGAGAGAGATCACAAGAGACAGCACAAGTGGGGGGAAGGGTGGCAGGAGAGGGAGAAGCAGACTCCCCACTGAGCAGGGAGCCCGATGTGGCGCTCCATCCCAGGACCCCAAGATCATGACCTGAGCCAAAGGCAGATGCTTAACCAAATGAGCCACCCCAGTGCCCACAATGGCATCTTTTTTAAATAAAGCAAGGAAGTAAACATGTTTTCTCTTTAAAACAAAAAACAAAGCTGTGTGAGCGTCTCTGTGCGCTTTCAGCGTGATTGTTTGAGAGAGCAGATGAACACATTCATGCTTCAGACCCTCGTGTGATTCGCTGCTCAGCCGCCCAGGTGCTAGCCGCCAGGTTCCCCTGACCGGATAGCCACTGGTTAAGGACAGGAAGCATAAGGAACGGTGATGTTGAAATTCGACAAGCAAGTAGCAAGGTATATTACTTATCTATTGCAGCATAACAAATTACCCCAAGCCCTAGTGAATTAAAAGGAAACCCTTATTATCCCCATATTAGTTCTGAGAGTCAGGAATCTGGCCAACCTAGTGGAGTCCGCTGGCTCAGGATGTGTCACCGGCTGCAGGTAAGGTACTGACCAGGGCCGCAGTCGTCGAAAGGATCGACTGGGCAGGGATCCACTTCCAAATTCACTCCGTGATTGTGGACAGGATCTGGCTCCTCATGGGATATTGGACTGAGGGCACAGGTCTTCACCAGCCGTGGGCTGGCGGCCGCCCTGGAGGATTGCAGGGGGTGGGGGCTAGAGGAAAGGGCTTCCTCACAACATGGCAGGTCACGTCATCAGCATGAGTAAAGTTGAAAAGAGAAGGAGAAGGGGCAAAAGAGAAGTCACAATCCTTTACAACCTAATCTTGGTAGTGAGATCTCATCTCTTTCTTCGCTAGAAGTCAGTCACTAGGTCCAGCCCACACTCCAAGGAAATGAACCTTCTTAGAAGCTGCCTTCCACACGGGGACCCTGAAAATGATAATTCTGCCAATTCGCTCCTACTTTTCTCTGAGTTTAATCTCTAAATTTGATTTATCTCTCCAAAAGTCTCAGTAGTCCTTCATGCTATCTGCAACCTTTCAGAAGCCAACATTACAGAGAAAAGACTATAATGAACATTACGCTCATCTTAACTTCTTCCTTTACTGTGAATGAAGCTGCCCACACTGCAATGGGAAAATATGGAGAAATAATGGCCAATGGCCAAGTCTCCTACTTTATGTCAACACTTAGATATAAAACTCAGAGTTCACATTAATCAACCAGTTGATTTTTTTTTAATTTTTTTTTTAATATTTTATTTATTTATTTGACAGAGAGAGACACAACGAGAGAGGGAACACAGGCAGAGGGAGTGGGAGAGGGAGAAGCAGGCTTCCTGCCTAGCAGGGAGCCCGATGTGGGGCTCGATCCCAGGACCCTGGGATCATGACCTGAGCCGAAGGCAGACGCTTAACGACTGAGCCACCCAGGCGCCCAACCAGTTGATTTTTTAAGTCAAAATGCATGACATCCTGCGGCACTTGGGTGGCTCAGTCGGTTAAGCATATGACTCCTGATTTCAGCTTAGGTCACGATCTCAGGGTCATGATATGGAGCCCTGTGTTGGGCTCCATACTCAGCAAGGAGTCTGCTTGAGATCCTCTCTCTCCCTCTCCCTCTGTCCCTCCTCTGCTCATGCACACTCTCTCTAAATAGATAGATAGATAGATAAATAAATAAATAAATTTTTTTTAAAGTGCAGGAAGCCCAAACATGAGGTCACAAAAGCAGGTTTGGCCTATTTTCAATGCTAATACATAATTAAATTTCCATTTGCATTTTAAACATGTATTTCTCAACCAAGTGTGATCAACTACGTAATTCAGGAGTGTTTGTTGATAAATCACGTTTCTCACATAATTAATTTCAAATAAATTAAACATCCTGCATGGCTTATAAGATGTGAAAACAATGCTTAAAAATTCCCAAATGCAATTTTTAGAACATGCAATGTGCAAAAATGACAGAATGGGTTTTTCTTTTAAATCCTAGAGGATGAGGAAAGGTAAGAGATTTTATGCTCCCAGAAGGAGGTTCCAAGGGCAAATTCTGGAGAAGCACCTCTCCGCATCACATACCCTCCCCTGCTCTCCAACTCTTGTGACCATGGACAAATCAGACACATTGGAAAGGACCCACCATAACCTTCCTGTGGCCCCGTGAGCAGCACAGATATGGAAATGTCACTCCCCAGCAAGTCCACGCATTTTAAGGAGCCGTGGCCGGCTGGAGTGACGGAATCCTTCAGCCATGCCCCACGCTGCCACGGCTGGCCCAGGGTGGCAGAAGCTGCCTCCTTTCAGGGTCACCACCCTGGGTTTGGTCACAACTGCATGAGATCTAAACGCAGACTGCATTTTCCCAGCTGTTCCCGGGAGAAACTCGGCCTACACTGGAGAGCTGGGAACATGGCATTCTAGCCAAAGTTCAAGTGTGCTGGAAGAACACCAGCTGAGGAGGGAGTTGGGGGGGTGGGGGAGGGTGGGGGTGGTGGGGTGGTAAGAGGCAAGAGCCAAAAAGCAGGCATAATCAGTCCGGCAACCTTACGATGACATTTTAAAGTGTGAGGTCGTTCTGAGTCCCGGCACCGGGAACATCTTTAGATATCGAAATGGCTCTTGCTAAAATGCCTGCTTGGCAAATTGGTCTTTCCTTTAGCTCATTACAAGAAAAATGATCATTTATGAATTTATGAAAAGAAATAGGACCCTCCCAGAGCCGACCAGCATCTACCTGGAGGCCGTCCCAGTCTCTCCCTCCCTGTAAGCCGGTTTTGCTCTTTCTTTATGTCAGCAAGGGGCTACGAGGTGCCTGAGAAACAGTCCCTGCCCTCAAAGAACTTTCAGCCTGGTGTAGGAACAACTAGAATGCAGATTGACTGAAATACAACATGGACTGTGGCCCCTTCTTCCGAAGGCTGATCACCAAGTCGCTGGGGATCCTGGCCCGCCTGCGCAGGTGGGTTTCTGGGTTACAATTTGCTCTCGTGGAACTGACAGTTAGCTGAGACCCCAAGAACGAACAGAAGTGAGCGTGAGGAAGTGCGAGGGAGTTCAAGACACAAAGTCTGTGCATATAAAGACGCAAGGGAAGGTCCGTGCCTACCTCTGATCAAAGCACAGATCAAAGCTCCTGTGTTAATTATTTTGTCCTCAACAACTCTGGGCAGGTGCTGCTATTATCGCCACTTTACAAAAGAGGAAACTGAGGCAGGGGAGGTGAACTGACCTTCCCAAGATCCTACAGTTAGGGAGTGGCTGAACGGAGTTCGAAGTGATTGCAGCATGCCGGGGTTGGGGGTGCACCGGGAAGCAGCTGGAAGGAGGGGGTAGGCACGGGTTGTCCAGAGATGTAAAAGCAGGCAGGGGCCAAAACATGAAGGTTCCTACACATCATATAAGGAATTTGCAAGGAGGGGTTTGAGTTAGTGATGATAGGAGCTAGTATGAAAGCTCATCTCACATGCCTTATGGCAAATGTAGTGGAGGCAAGCAAGCTTTGGCGGTGGGGGGCGGGGAGGCCTATAGTCTGGTGAGAGATGGTGGCGGCCTAACCTAGAGCAGTGACGACGGAGAGGATGGGAACTAGGCTGATGTCCAGAGTAAGTACAATCAACCAGACAATAGCTGCTGGAATGGTCGAGAAGGCAGACAGAAAGGCATGAAGGTCAACTGCCAGGCTCCTCCTGGCTTGGGCTCTGCACAGATGGTGGGGCCACCAGAAGAATTCTCTGAGATCCTAGAAAAACAGCAATGAGGGCTGGCTCTGTTCCTCGGCTGTTTAATGGCACGAGGCTGGACAGTTTAATGGCATGAGGCTGGACACTTGGAAGAACGCGTCTGCCCCAGGGCTAGTCCTGCCAAGGTGACCAGAATGTTCCCAGACACAGGCTTCTTCTCCTTCACGTGGTGTTTAGGAGAACAGGGTCGGCACTGGTGTCCCTAAATCCTCCTGGTCTGTGCTTCTGGGTAATTCCTTTTTTCACGGGGCCTGGCTTTGGTCATTCCAAGAGGGACGTGTGACCCCAAACGTCCTGGTAAAGAATGAGCAGATACGCCCAGTTGCCTCTGGACTTTTCCATCTTCCCCCAACATGTATGAATTCTCTTTTGATCCCAAATCAGGCTTGGCCCCAGGCATATTTTACCAACACATGTGGGTTTTCAGTGAAATTTAATCTGTCTATTTCTGATTCTTCTACACTTAACTCATTCACATGGTGTGAGGAAACGACTCCTTGACATCCAGAAAACCTTCCCAGACATTTTATGACATTTTAAAGCCTTCTTTTCTTTTGTCTTAGACATAGGAAGCAACAATATGCCAAGTGTAGACAAATTTTCTCCAAGATGTTGAATATGATTTTAAATGTCTTCTCAGATGGAAGTCAGAGAAAAGAACACAAGGCATGGAAGGGGCAGAAAATATAGTGAAAGAAGGAACAGGGCTTGAGCATTTGGATAAAACAAAAAGGTCAAAAGGAAGCAGGAGGAGAAAGAAGTGGAGAGGAGAAGGACAGGGGGAGGAGAGAGGATGACAGGGAGGGGGAGGAGGGGGAGGGGAAGGAAGAATATAGTAACCAGAGATATAGTAAGAGTACCAGAGTCATCACCAGCTCACAGCATTTCTTCCCCACTGGCCTTGTCTTATGTCCCTCCACAGAAGGCACTTGAAGATGCGAGAAGAACAGATACGCTGAATGATCATCATGTGCATATTTCCAACTATCCTAATATCTGTAAATTGCCTAAATGTCCTGAACGAATCAGTGCTTTTTTTATGCTCTGGTCCTATAGGTTGCTATGAGAGAGGTCAGTTGATACATAAACTATTTAAGATTCAATTCTTCTTTATTTTGGAGACCTCCTACTTCTTAGGAAAAAAACTGAAAGTCACTCAGAAACATTTTCTTGAGTGGCTGACACATCTGAGGGTTATGAAAGATGTCTGCATTCTTGCTTTCCCTTTTAGCCAGTGCTTCAGAGAGCTTGCTTTTTCTACACCGTGCCTCTCTCTTTCTTCTAGAAGAATAGGCTAGCCCAGCCTCTGTCCTCTTCTGCCGAGCCATCGCCTAGGACCCAGCTCTAAAGCAGTTAGTTTATTAATAGTTCTGAGCAGCAAGAGGTCAAAGCAGGTGAGAGCCTGTCCAAAGAGGCATTTACAGATGGTGAGACTCAGGAAGAAATGTGCATTCCAAAGAGGGCAGTTCTGTGGTGTGTGTTGTAGCTGGACCCAAGGAAAACATGCCCTCTCCTCCCAGCTCCAACCCCTCCCTGAGGGGCTGATCCCAGTCATTCAGGGTCTGCTGTTGGATCCCCAGTGAGGGAAGGGGCTGATGAAGAATTCATCTGGGCTGATTTGCAGAGAATGACCATGGACTACTTTGAGTTTAAATCCGTTTCTCTCTAGACAAAACGTAATTTGAAAGAGCACAGGGCAAACCAACTGAAGCCGCTGTCAACAAAGGCTCTGTCCACACCCCCAGAAAAGACCGAAAGGCAGCGGTGCAGAAGGCAGTCCAAACAGGACGCCACCTGCCACCCCAATGACTCCATCTTGTTTTATGTCTTATCTCCTTGGTTCTTAGTCACACTGAGACACTGAGAAGGGGGCTTCCTTAGGAACTTTGACTTACTAATATCATCAACATTCATGAAGTATTTCTCCCTTGCTTCCCTCCTCCAACCCTCTCCCCCTGCTAGAAAAGAAGCGGGGATGAGGCAGGCAATTTTTTCAAACTCAGGAACCATGGTTGCCATTTTTGTGTTCGTTCGGGGTATTTATTTTATTAATTGGTGCCCAGCCACTTCCACAAAGAATTTGAGGTAGCTGCAAGAAAACCATAAAGCAGAAATTATAAATAAAAAATACCAGAACCAAGCAAACATAGACGGATTGGGAGGTGCAGGCTCCCAGTTCAAGATGGCAGCCTGAGATCCACCCCCTCCTCATCTCTGTCCCTCCCAGATGCCTCTGAAATAGAAATGTACAAGGACAGACATGAACATACCTCCACAGTAGCTATGCCACGTGGGGACTCTAAAGAGCTAGAATTGAACTCATGTCAGCTTAGTCCTAAAGCCTTTGAGGCTTCCACCATACTAGGGTCCAGCGTGCAGGTAGGGAAAACTAATGGGCTCAAATAAAGATAAAGCCTATAAACATACCCACAGGGAATGGTGCCTTTCAACACTGAGCCGATCCACACGCAACAGGGCTGACATTTGCCTCTTCCTTCCTGGCCAGTGGAAGCATCATGTCTATGCAAATTGAGACAGGCCTCATTAAACCAGACCATTGTTCTCAACTGACCATGAGGCATAAATTCCACAAAGACACCCAAAGCCAAGTCAGCACCAAGCATTCTCCTGGAGGTCCAGCAACCCAGGTCTTCCCTGGAGATGTTGAAAGGGAGCAGCTTGGGAACAACTAGGAAAACAGTATCCAGCAACTCACCCCTGCCAAAAAAGAGGGATGGAAATTGAAGGTCAAAATCCCAGACCATTCCAAATAAGAGATTCTGTCTTCAGGCTAACTAGAGAGACCCAGTTTCCTCATCAGTAAATAGCCATAATAATATTGCCCACCCCACAGAGATACTATAGGGCTCAATTATATAATGTGCATAATAGCTTAAAACAATGTCCGCCATATTGGAAATACTCTCTAAGCAGCTTTTCTCGTTATCATTCTCACTGTAAGATATTACAAATGTTACTTTTAATTAAAATAAATTATAACTAAAAGTCCATCAATACAGAAAAGTGTTTGGGGTTTTTTGTTTGCCTGTTTAAGCTGTGGCCTCTCTGTGGTCTTGCAAAGTCCCACTGATATCCTTTAATAGGCAAAGTAGGTACCTTTGCCTACTCAGTTTTCCCCAAACCAGGCTGCAGGCCCAGTGCTGGCTGAAGCTGGTTGTCAATCCCTAAGTATTTTTAGATTCTGGCTGAGTGGTTTCTCTCCTTTTTCAAAAGGGCTGGATGACAACTTGCCACTAAGAATAGCAGTTTCCCAGTGTAATCGACACATCTCCAGGCCTCCTAATATGTTCGTACTCATGAGAGGTCGGCTGGCCACGTTCACCTGCAGACCCTGAGCTGCCCACTCAAACACGGGCCAGGCCCACAGCCTTCCCCGTGCCCCACCCTTCATGAGCCTGTCAGGACACCAAAAGGAGAAGTAGAAACATGTCCTCTCCGAGGAGAGAGGAAGGAGGTCTGGACCCAGAATCTTTGGCATTTCTTCTGAGATACTTGCATTTGCAACTAACACATGGAGATTGTAGTACATAAAGAACTCTCGCTTAAAATTCATCTTCAAACTACAGAATTGGGAAGTGGATTTTCCTTAGGGAGAACTAGGGCCTGAATGTTTGTGTGCCCCCAAAATTCAAACCATGAAACCTTAATGCCCAGTGTGATGGTATTAGGAAAGTGATTAGGTCATGAGGGTGGAGACCCCATGAATAGGATTAGTGCCCTTATAAAAGAAACCCCACAGAGCTCCCTAGCCTGTTCCACTGCATGTGGCCACAGCAAGAAGTCAGCAGTCTACAACCTGGAAGACGGCCTTCACCAGAACCCCACCATGCTAGAATCCTACTCTTGGACTTCCAGACCCTAGAACTGTGAGTGATACATTCCTGTTGTTTACGAACCATCCAGACTATGGCATTTTGTTAGAGCAGCCAGAATGGACTAAGATGGGAAGCATAACTGGGGCTTTTGTTCAGAGGGACAGGGCCAAATATGATGAAGGAATCCTCTCCCACACCCAGTTCTCAGGGCCATGATTAGACCCATCTTACAGAGAGGACACTGGGGCTCAAAGAGATTGTAACCCGCTCAGGGTCACAGAGTTGGCCAATTAAGAGGGCAGTATTTGAACCCAGGCCTTCTAACCCCACATTCATGCTGTTCTCAGCACTCCAAGATGCCTGGGACCCATCCCAATCTCAGCGCCACTTCTCAGCGGGCTCAGTGGATCACCATTAGGTCGTCCCAGCCCACTGCCACATTCCACCGCAGCCCTCTGCTTGCTTGTCCATCATCTCATGGCCCCCAGGCCAACATCCTAGTCACTGGCCCCAGGACACCCACTGGCTGGCCATACATCCCATAGCTGTTTCCATGTGGTCTGTGCGTCCCCAAAACTAAGAACATGCCCCTCGCCAGGCAAGATGACAAGTAGAAAGCAATCCCACCACAAAATGGAACCTCCCAGTTTGACATGTGGATCCAGAACTCAACTGCATGTGCCTTTTAATCCAGCAAGACCACTTCCAGAAATAGAGAAAACAAACAAATAAAACTTATGAACAGGAGGTTCATGACAGACTCAAACAGCAAAGAGCTGAAAGCCCTAGGAACAGGGAGGTCATGTAGCAAATTACTGCATCTTCTCTAGTTACAAAGTTATAGCAGGTTAAAAATTTGTTAAAGAATATTTATGATGTAGGGGCGCCTGGGGTGCTCAGTGGGTTAAAGCCTCTGCCTTCGGCTCAGGTCATGATCCCTGGGTCCTGGGATTGAGCCTCGCATCGGGCTCTCTGCTCGGCAGGGAGCCTGCTTCCCCCTCTCTCTCTGCCTGCCTCTCTGCCTACTTGTGATCTCTCTCCTATCTGTCAAATAAATAAATAAAATCTTTAAAAAAAAAAAAAAGAGTATTTATGGTGTAGAAAATACATACAATCTAAATTTCCATGTAAAAGGGTCTATGAGGTAGCATCTCAGTCACTTATAAATATGTGAATATGAATATGAATGCGGTCATTCATTGGTTCAGCACATATGTACTACCTACTGGATGCCATGCAGTGCTCTCTGTTCATATATATAAACCTCATTACTTGAGCAAAAGAAGAGCAATATAATAAAATGAAACAAAAAAGAAAATGAAAGTGAGCCCGAATTTGCAAAGGGCTTTGAATTTCTCATAAATAGACATCAAATTATACTGTTCACATCAGGTGCAATGCTTTTTGATGTATCTAACTTGTCTGATAGCATTAATCAATTCCATTTACTTTGATAGCAATATATCGAAGTATGAAAAAGCACACACACAAAGAATGCTCTTCCCCATTTTCTGCTGCATTCCTACAATTCCCTCCCAATCCCCTTGAAATATTACCTTTCTTCATATTCCCCTGATCCCCTACCACAATGGCATTCACTCTCCGAGGCTGCATCAATTGCTTCCTCCTCTGTGTTTCTATAGAACTTCCTAAAAGCCAGCTTCATAGAGCTTATCAGATGATTTCCTAGTTTTTTTTGACTGTATGCTCTGCTGGAATAAATGTTAGTTATCTTTCTAGCCCCAGTTTCTCGCACATGGCACCCCATTCTCTCCTCCTATGTCTGTGGCAGACATGACTAATTGATTGCAATGCTCTTTCCCACTGAGCCTAGGCAGAGATTCAGAATGCTTTGCAACACAATGCAATCAACGATCAGGGCTGGCATGCACAATGAAGCTAATTGCCAATCAGACTTGGCATGGTGCCTGGGGCTGGGTAGCTGCACCATAGTTTTCTTGATTGAATAAGTGAAATGAACAAATATCATTAGGTTTCTGGAAATAAGAAGAGCAAACTGATAAAGTAGTACAAATGCCCAACTAGGAAAACTAGGACAGGTTTATGTAAACAACCAGTTGGCAAATTCAGACATGCAACCAAAAGATCTTCATGAAACTCACCCAAACAAGCCTGGCCTCCGTGATGTAACTGGAGTTAGGTCAGGACGTGTTGCTAAAACCAATTAGGCCAATCAGCTGTGGTGAATCATGATAGAGTGATCGCCATTATGTCAATATGCTTGGTAAGAAACAGCTATGCCATAATTTTTGGCATGCAAGATCCCACTCGGCTCCCACAGTTGACAAATAAGTTCAGATAAAAACATTAACACAAGACCGCAAGCTTCTCTAAATGTTTTTAAATGAAACAACAGCATGTTCTTGGGGAGAGCCATAAGAACACAACAACTTAGCGGCACCTGGGTGGCTCAGTAGTTAAGTGTCTGCTGAGAGTTGAGAGCTCAGATCATGATCCCAGGGTCCTTGGATCGAGTCCCACATCAGGCTCCCCGCTGAGCAGGGGCGCTTCTCCCTCTCCCTCTTTTGCCCCCCCCCCAGCTTTGCACTCTCTCTCTCTCTCAAATAAATAAAATCTTTAAAAAAAAACACACACACAACAAATTCATACTGACCGAAGTGCTAATTTTTTTTCTAAAGTAATAAAGAAGGGGATGCTTATGGATATGGCTCTCACACCTGGTAAGAATACTGATAAAAATCTGAATCTCAAAACTTCGTAGTTCTGAGAGAGGAGTTTAAAAAAACAAAGTACCAGAAGCCTTCTACCCTGATTTATTCCTGCCCACGTTTCCATGAGTCACTCAGCCAATAGGGAGAATCACACTGCAATGAGACGCCCCAAAGCCGTCTCAAAGCATCCAGCTGCGGTTGTACTTAGAACCATCTGGGAGGCTTGAAGGAAAATACTCCTGCCCAAATAATCAGCTCCTACCTTCAGTTTTGCGTTAATCTGGAATTTTCTTGAGTCAGTCAAATCCCACTGATTTTTCACGTGCTAGCACTCAGCTAGATGCTCCGTGTAGGAATTGGTCAAAGCACAGATATGTCTACCCGCAAAAACCAAACCGTAGTAGAAACCAAAATTCAGACACCACCTGCTTTTAGATTCAGTCTTTCATTTGAGGCTCCAAACAACCTTATGAGTTTTGATTATTATTATACCCATTTCATAGGTGAGGACACTGAGGCACAAAGTCACCAGGTGCCCAGGATCACACAGCTAGCACGGGGAGACCACAGCCCTCACACTCAGGGTCTTCCAAACCCAAATTTGGAGTGTTTTCCATGTCATCACACAATTTCCCTGAAATAAGTCCTATTAGTTAGAAAGTCATTGTACTTGGCTCTTTTTTCACTACAAGGCTCTTCTCTGAACAGACCATCGGTCCAGCCAGCTTAGCGGTTAAGAGTTTCAGAAAATTCATCAGGCAGCTCTCCTCTCCACCTCCTCTTGGCCAAGAGCCCGTGCAGAGACTGGGCCCTCGGGAAGCATGTAGAACATAGGGGCGGGCTTCCCCACTGTCTGTTTGCCCAGGGCTCGCGCAAAGGGTAGCCCATGAGAAATGCTTAGGCTGCTGCCTTTCTAGGCTGCTGGGGACCAAACGGCATCATTACCTGATTCCTGGATTATTCCAATAAAAATAAAGCTGGAGAACAGAGTTCTGGACATCCTTAGCAGAGCTGTTCCAAAACAGAAAACTGAATGTGACGGGGTGTCGTAAGACATCGTCCTCAGGTCCTTCCTCAGCACCCACGGGGAGCCCCAGCTCTGGATTAAGCCTTTTGCGACCATCATTAATGAATGTCCATTTTTCCAAATTCAAAGGTATGGAAATCTCAGAGATTCCCAAGGCAAGCTGAGATAAATAAAATGTAGCTTTTAGGCATTGCCTTACGTACAGACAATGGGAATTCAGGTTCCAGTTCTGTGGTCAGTTCTGGGCTCTGAGTTCAAGTCAGAAACCCCGGGAGAAGGGAGGAGGCTTGGAAATGCTCAGCATCAGGCTGGTGTGCAGCTGGCAGGGGGCGTACTACCAGACTGCTCCTGCCTCCTCTGGCCTCAAGCTGGACTCACCCAAACTAAGCCTGAGACCTCCCTGGGGACAGGCGTCCCACATGACCTGTGCGTGTCCTGGTGACAGAGTTGGCGATTTCCTTCCTCAGGTCACCAACAGTTTAGGGACTTCCGGCATCTCTTCTGGTACTAGGGCTTACAAAAAGGTGATGGCTCTCTTTGCAGAAAGTATCTCTTCTAAAATATTAACTGTGCCCAGAGAAGTAACACGTAATGTGCATGTCCGAATAAGAAGACTCACAGGTGTATTCCTGGGCGTGAGTGGGCGTGTGAGGGCTCTCACTGGTCCCAACAGCCTTAGAGTCGTATATAGGAAGACCCTGCAAGTAAAAATATGTTTCTCTGTGGGAAAGGGGCATCATCATTAATTGAACACCTACTACTTGCCAAGCACGGTGCTGGGAAGGTTCAATAAGATCATTTATGGGAAAGCACTTGGCAATAGAAAAATCCCTCTACAAGTATTAGGGCTTGTATTATTTTGTTACATTCTGATGATCCAATAGAGTAATAAATCATGGAAAAGAGGAATGAAAGTGTGGGAAAGGAATTCAGATTATAGATTTGAAAAGATGGGTTAGGAATAAAATCAAGAGGCTTTATGGCTATGGGCTCCTTCTGGCGGCACAGAGAGTTGGAAGCCATTTCCCTAAACACACTTTACCTGGCTCCCCGCAGCCATCTGTACCAACATCACGCGTATGGGATGGCTCTGATGCCCCTAACTCCAGCACCGAAACCAAAGTTGTTCCACACCAAGGTCCTAGGACCAAGGGCGCAATGGAAGAGACGGCTGATATGGCTTGCAGTAGACCGTGTCCAAAAAAAGCAAAAAAACCAAAACCATTGGATTCAGATGTTAACGTCAAGGTGAGTCAACAGGAAACAAGAAAGTGACTGCATTAGTTTGCTACTGCTGCTGCAACAAATAAACACACATTTATTCTTTTACTATTCTAGAGGTCCAGGCTGAACATCAAGGTGTCGGCCAGGCTGCATACCCTTCGGAGGCTTATGGGGAGAGTTTGCTCCCTTGCCCTCTCCGGCACGGAAAGGCACCTGCCTTCCTTGGCTGAGATCCCTGCCCCCAGTTTCAAAGCCTGCAGGAGAACATATTCCAGCCTCTCTCTGCTTCCACAGAGAGAGGAATTCATCATTTTCTCGCTCATAAGGACGCTTGCAATTACATGGAGCCCACCTCGGAGAATCCAGGATAATTGCCTCCATTTCAAGATTCTTCACTTAATCACATCTGCAAAGTCCCTTTCACCATGCAAGGTAATGCAGTCACAGATTTCAGGTAATAGGACATCTCCGGGGACTGTTATTCAGCCCACCACAGGGACTGTCATCTTAAGCTACACCAATAAAGGTTTTAAGCTGCGTAAGGCGACGATCCTGCTGCTCTCTGTCCTAGAGTACGTAGTCACTACGAGGCACACAGACCTCCTACCGCACTGCAAACATAGTATTATATTACTATAATATATATATATAATATACATATATATATTACTATAATATATATAATATACTATTATATTACTATTATATATACTATTATATTACTATAATATTAAGTGTTGAAGAGAGTGGAGAAACGAATCTTCCTACACATCATTGGAAACAGCGCAAAGTGTTATAAAACTTTCGAGAGGGCAGGCTGGCAACCGAGAGCATAAGTTTTTCAAATGTTCATTTCTATCAATCCAGAGATTGTATTTCTATAAATTTATCCTAAGGAAGTAATCACGAATACTTGCAAAGATTGACCCGTGAGAGTATTCGCTTCCAAATTAATAGGGAAAAAAATAGAGAAAAAAATAATTTTCTAATTCTCAACATTGAAATAAAAAATAAACTCTCGAGGTGAAAAAAAATAAACTCTCGAGGTGAAAAAAAATAAAAGACGGAGCAGATTATAAAGGAGCCTACAAAGAATGTTGCATATTTGTAAAATCCAGCTGTATCCATCGAAGTCTCCGCTTGGCAATAGATGGCACCTGGAAGATGGCTCGTGAACAAAGGGCTGGGACCACAAAGGACAGTGCAGCAGCCCAGAGCTGGTAACAGAGAGTCAAGGGCAGAAGCAACTGTGAGCAAGAGGAAGAGAGAGGAGTGTGGGGTAGGCTGCCCCAGAAGGAGAAGTGACTTGGCAAGAGACACAGCAGCTGCAGGCGACTTCACCAGGAGGAATCAGGGACAGAGACACTGTGACCTCTCTTCTCTGCCAGATCTGTGCCCCGAGCATCCCGCTGTCTACACCCGGGAGGTGGGAGGCACAGAAGCCCTACTGCAGGTGTGTTCCCCTGCAAGCCAGCCTCCCGGGCAGAGAGAAGGGAAGGAAAGGGTGGCAAAGGTCCAGCAGAGCCACGCACGTGCCTGTCTATAGAGGACTGGTCTCCCCAAATGTCAACAAAAGCCATCTCTTGGCAGCTCAGTCCCTGGTGAATTTTCATTTTCTTCTTCTTACTTTTCTGGATACTCTACAATGGACATATACAATGCTAGACATCATAAATAAAAGCAATCCAAGTTGAAACGAACACACGTATAAGCCAGGTAGAGTGTGCTCACGGAGGAGCAGTGAGGAAGACTAAAGGTCACTCTACAAGGTAAGGCTAGGGGTGTGTTTGGTGTGGGAGAGAGGCGGCTTCACCGTTGGCAGCAGTTTGGAAGCCTCACCCAGGGAGGAGGGATTCAAGTTGGTGTGCGTCCAGCTCGGACCAAAAAGTAAAACGACAGGCAAGCAGATTCCAATTAGCCTGATGAGAGCTGCCTGAGAATGAGTATATGTTTCCTCAAGAAGTACAGAGCTATCTGACCCTGAGAGTGTTTAAGCAGAAGCCAGAAAACATCTTAGTGGATATTCCATAGAGGCAGGTGAAGGAGGCTTTGGACCAGATAAACTTTCAAGTATCTTCTAGAAAAAGAAAAAAAAAAAAAAAAGAGTTAATTCTTATGAATCCATGATTGTTATCATAACTTAATTTCTTTCATATTGCTTCTCTGTTTTTAGAGGGGGAGTAAAATGGAGAGGTGTGTGGAAATGAATTCTTGTCCTCTCAGATTTTTAATTCCAAGAGAAGGTCTCTGATGAGGAGTGTATCAGTAAAGACTCTTCAAGTTCCAAGTAATAGAAAACTCAACTCAAGTTGGCATAACCAAATAGCATCGACTTCAGGTGTAGCTGGATCCAGGCACTCAAATGACTCATCAGGATACAACTGCTCTCCTTCTCCTGGATGGCTGCTTTATCAGGCTTGGTCTTGTGGCCAGATAAGTGTCAACAGATTCACATCTTCACAGCTCCAAGGGCAGTGAAAAAGACAATACTCATTTATAAGTTGCTGAACCCAAAGTCCTGAGATAAGCCCTATTTGGGTCTGATTGGTTTACCCAAATGGTTACCCATTTCTGAAACATGTCCTGTGGCCAAGAGGATGCCACGTTCTGGCCACTTCTGTCTCCTTTGGGAGGAAGACTATGTGGAGCTGGGGAGTAGAGACTGCCTCATTCTAAGTCCTGAGATTTTTTTCCTCTCTGTGGGAATTTGACTCGACCTTGTTTCAGCTGATAGATATATTTTTTTTTCCTCAAATGAAACTGGAAGCAGAGGTACTTGATCTGGAATAATGCAGAGGAGTGGGTTCCTAAGAACGAGCTTCAGAATTATTGATGCCGCCGTGGGAAAAAAAAAAAAAGAGAAGCTTCAGGAACTCCCACTATGGGAGTACTAAGCAGAACCCCCAACCTATAGACCAGCCTTCCTGAAGTGTGATTCGCTTTATATTAATGGTTGCCCATTCCCCACCAAGAAGAGATTTTGATTCCCTGGCCAATTAAGTTTGCAAAGTTTTTGGTTCGATGAAGTCAAAGAATACTTTTGACTATGGAACATTTCAGAGCCTCAGGTACGCACATTTTTGCGACTCTCCAGAGGAGAAAACACACCATGCAAAATTCCCTGAACCAATTTGATCGCGAACCTTTCGGAGCACCTCTTGGGACTAGTATCCTGAGGGACAAACTCGGGACAGCCCTGCTCCTCTGGAGGAAGGAGCTCCTTCCTTCACCCAGTCCCACCTTGCCCTGCCCATCACGTTCACTGAGATCAGAAAGCAATAAAAGGTTACTGGGGAAGGCTGGTTTCGTCCCTCCATCACCTCTCTGGAATGTTTAGAAATGAATATAATAACACAGAGATAAAACCCATCAAATCCCAGGCTTCTCAAAAGAAACCCTTTCTCCGTCCAACCTGTTAGTCGCCGGAATCAAATTGCAAAAACCCTGCTCCGGCTCCAGTGGGAGCGCAGACCAGTGGTGGGCTACACCGAGAGGAAGTTTGGCCGCTGCGGGAACTCGCGTTCACCTCTGGCAAACCTCTGTCTCCAGCTGCAGGAGATTGAGTCAGGCTCACATCTGTTCCCCAGACACCCGACACCCCACCCCAGCTTCCCAGTCCAACAAAGCCTGGCCAGGTTTTCACAGTTAATTCCTCCAGGGCCCCGGGCTCTTCTCCTCCCCTCTTGCTCCTATGAATTCTCAGAGATCAAAGCAGCAAGTGAGCCGAAGCTTTGTTTGCTCGGAATTCAGCAGAGCACCTTAAATTCCCAGCTTGAAAGGAGGCTGAAAGAAAGTCAGACGTACCCTACTGTTGAAGAATGTTAAAACGACAAGACATGACCAAAGTATTAGCAGAGGAACCTCTGTGATTTCTCTGGGCTTCGGGGACCTACGAAGTGAGGGACTTCCCCCAGCAAGTTGAATGAAAGAAGTCTCATATGGTCATTTTTGACTGTCTTTCTGATTCATTCAATCCCATGCCCTGGACTGTTCCTCCTCCCTCTGCCTTAGTTCGCAAAATTATATGGCTTTTTAGAACTGAAAGGTCATCTAGTCTGGAGATTTTCAGATTTTTTGGCAGCAGCAGACATCGTTTTAAACCAAATCTTAAATATGACCCCAATATAAAGCAGATAGAGTTGGTGGCTCCGGGGGAGAGTGAGTTGGGGCAAAGCCTGGACTTCCCCGTACTAGGCCACACCCTCCTCCAGTGCGACATTGGGCTCCCATGGTTTGAAAAGTCCCTGATGTGATCCAAGGCCTTCCATTTACAAACCGGAGGTGGAAAGGGAGTTCCCAGCCTCCTGTGGCACACATTAGCGGAGCTGATGAGAATCCAGCTCTCAATGCTGGGGCTATCTTCATTCCCCTATCAGTGACACAATGGTCCATGGTCACTGAGTCTCACGTGCTCCAAACCTTAAGTCCTCATTGAGAGCTTGTACCTTTGCTCTTCGCGTCGGAACACTCTCCAAAAAAGTCAGTCCTACCTTCCAAATGCCCTTTTTCTGTTCTCACCATCTCTCCCTCCCCTGCTGGGAAACACCCAGGACATCCCCCAACATCTGCCCCCCCTTATTCCTATCTCCCGGCTCTTCGGTTGCTAGATCCTGTTTCCTCGACTTTTTAAATCACTAGAATCACCTGGGAACTTGTTAAAAATATAGATTCCTGGGGCCAGCACTAGACCTAGTGAATCAGAATTTCCAAGGGTGGGTCCAAGAATCTGTGGTTTAAATGAGCACCCCCGATGATGTGGGAGACTGACCAGCTTTGGAAAGCATTGTATTGGATGAAGTTGTGTTCCTTCTTCATATCTACCACCAAAATTAAGGAATTCTTACATTAAATCACAGCCCTCTTTGCTGATAGGGTCATAATTTCATATGACTCTCTGGACAGCCTTTTGGAATAATAAGGGTAAGGTCTCTGCAAGAGGTTTCAGTCATGTATTCTAAGAAAATAGCCATAGACTTTTGCAAATATTTATCTATGAGGATGCACATCATTGCACTAATGAAACAGAAATGTTCAACAATGAGGGGATTGAGTCAATAAATGTTGGTACATACACGTACTATTGTACATTTACTAAGAAACAATGTTTAGACGTTTTGTATGTAAATATGTTCACAATATATGTAACATAAACACAACATGTTACAAGAACAAATGCACAGTAGGATTCTATTTTCTCATATGCATAAAAATACTGGAAGGATAAACAAGAAAATGTTAATATTATCCTTAGGATGGTGGTGGGATTAATAGCAATGTTTACTTCTCACTTGTGTTTCTTTTAATCTTACAAAATTTCTGCAGAGAACATGACTTTTGGAATCTACAAAAAAAAAGCAAAAGTCATCTCAAAACTATCTTTGGGAGGGAAGGAGAAGCAAGAGATGGGATCAAAATGGTGATTTAAGATATTAACTACTTGCACTCTTGCCCTATCTCTTCAAATCATAAAGAACAGATTTTTTTTTGTTTTTATTGTTGTTGGTTTTAGAATGAATTCATAAAAGCTCTTAAAAATAGAAAGGCACCTTCTATAGACTAAATACAGTAAGAAATTTTTGGAATATAGAAAGCAAATGAGATCCCTAGATACTTAAGGCAGAGCAATCATGTGAAGGATGAAGATTAAAGTAAAATCTCCCAGTACAAAGGGAAAGGCAGATTTTTAAATATGAGAGAAAAGACATTTGAAATTTATCTGCAAAGTCCAACTTCTGTTCAGAGAGAGGAGGAAAGAAAGCAATTCGCAATGTGAGAAATCAGGAAACAGGGGACAAAATGCTCAATGGAAGAAAAGCCTGAGCATTCAGATTAAAATAGCCCCCTGAGGGGCGTCTGGGTGGCTCAGTGGGTTAAACCTCTGCCTTCTGCTCAGGTCATGATCTCAGGGTCCTGGGATCGAGCCCCGCATCGGGCTCTCTGCTCAGCAGGGAGCCTGCTTCCCCCTCTCTCTCTGCCTGCCTCTCTGCCTACTTGTGATCTCTTTCTCTCTGTCAAATAAATAAATAAATTAAATTAAATTAAATTAATAGCTCCCTGAGAACAGAGTAAATAATAAATAAGTATAGATATATATTGATCTCTGGGGTGCCTGGGTGGCTCAGTTGGTTAAGCATCTGACTCTTGATTTCAGCTCAGGTCATAATCTCAGGATCATAAGATCGAGCCCCACATTGGGTTCCACACTGGCCATGGAGCCTGCTTAGGAGTCTCTCTCTCTCTCTCTCTGCCCTTTCCCACCCCCTGCTTGTGCACACACATGTGCACATGCTCCCTCTCTCTCAAAAAAAAAAAAAAAAAAAAAATTTGTCTCTTTCAGAGCGAGGCACTGGGCTAACTGGTTTATGTGCAGCATGTATTTTAATTCTCACAGCAAACCTGAGTTTGGAAACATCATTTCCCTCATGCTATAGACGAGGCAACTATTACAGAGATTACAGACATACTAAAGACACTAACCCAAGTCCTTAGGACTTGGAGTTACATGCTCAATGAAATTTTAGTACACCTAAGATACCTTCCTTAAAAATGTCTAGAAAGAAAAATGCCTCACCTTTAAAGAAACAAGGAACAGGGGCGCCTGGGTCGCTCAGTCGGTTAAGTGTTAGACTCCTGATTTCAGCTCAGATCATTATCTCAGGGTCCTGGGATGGACCCCCTGTAGGGCTCTGTACTCAGCAGGGAGCCTGCTTGAGGATTCTCTCTCTCCCTCTCCTTCTTCCCCTCTTCTGCCCAAAGCACTCTCTCTGTCTCTCTCTAAAATAAATAAATCTTAAAAAAAAAAAAAAAGGAAACAGGAAACAAACCAACATGTAACTTTTCTTCAACAACACTGGACTTTGAAAGAAAAGACCACCCAAGTCACAAAGAAAATTACTTTGAACCTAGAATTCTATATTTGGCAAAACCATGGCTATACCATAAAATGAAGACTTTTTTAGTCATTAACTCAGAATGTTTATATCCAGGCTCTCACTGAAGAGTTATTCAAGAATACTGAAAATGATGAAAAAATAATTAAGAATAATGGTTAACAAATAAATGGATATAACTTACAACTTAGTCTAAATAAATAAATACTGAAGCATACTGCAAGAAGAGGAGAAATAATAAGCCCCATTATTATTATACAGGAGAAGATAAGAGCTGATGAGGAGAGTGATAAAGTTGAACAATTAAGAAAATTAGAAAATGTTTATTAAGAAATGATAATGAAGACACAGTATATCAAAACTCATGAGGTACAACTATGGCAGTTCTTAGGGGGAAATGTATATCTCTGCCTATGTGTGCATGTGTGGATGTGTGTATTTGCATAACACTCATTCACATCTACACATACAATTAAAAATTAATACAGAGTGATAGCAGCAGAAATTGTGGAATGAGGATCTCTGGAGTTCCTCTTCTCTATTAAAGAAACGAAAACCTGGCAAAAAAAATTGTCAAAATCAACTCTTTCAGAACTCTGAAAATTTATCAAAGGCTTGCAATGGTCCATGGAGATTTTATTCAAGAAGAAATGGCTAAATCTCAGGATGAATAATGATCCTTGTAGGATTTCAACTAGCCCTATTCCCACCCTTCTCTCCCCAGCCCTGCTATAGCCCTGAAGACCAATATCCTTGAATCACAGTAAAAGCTAGCAGCCTTGTAGCCACTAGAAGAGAGGGAATGAGATTGGAGCTCCTTCAAAGCCCATTCGCAGAGATTTGTCATAACTTGTCCTGAAACCTCCCTGGGAAATCCCACCCTCAGGGTTTGTCTTTATTTGACTTGACTCAAAGCTCGCCCAGCACAAATAGGATTTCCCTAAGCTTTTACCAAAACCATCAGCAGCAACTGTTTAGCATTACAGTTGTCTGAGGCAGTAATAACAGTTGGGACAAACAACCACTAGCCAAAACCCATTTCAAAATATTAAAAGGAAAAGCTGGGGAGTAAGATGTCCATAGGGACTGTGAAATAGTCCACTATATCCTGGGGAATCTGGAAAGCCACATGCATGTACAGGACTGGACATGTGCCTGTGGTCATGCACATGGCCAGGAAAGACCTGAGAATGCTGCAAGCTCTCACCTCTCACTTGTCCTGAGGCTCTGCACAAATGGAAGGTAAAGGCAGGGTAGTAAACTTCCTGCCTGAGCATTAAAGGATGCTCTCAATGCACACCGAGAGCCTTTCAGCAAATACTGGAAGGTTTATTGGTTCCAGGCATTTATGAAAATCTCCGTTCAAACCATTAGCTGACCCCTAAGCTGAGTGCAAGACTTCAGTGGCCACACATAACAAAGAAAACAGACTTTACAGAATTATATCAGAAGAGGTTATAAATAAACAATTACTATTACGAGTAGCAAAAATAACAAACCCTAAGGAGGGGAGAGGATCCGATTTCCAAAATTGCCACATTATACGATTTTAAATGTCTCGTTTTTAACAAAAAATTACAAAACATGCAAACAAATTAAAAAAAAAAAAAAAAAAACAAGAAACAGTATGGGGACACCTGGGTGGCTCAGTCAGTTAAGTGTCTAGCTTCAACTCAGGTGATGACCCAGGTCCTGGGATCGAGCCCTGCATCAGCCTCCCTGCTCAGCGAGGAGCCTGCTTCTCCCTCGCCCAGTCCTCCTGCTTGTGCTCTCTCTCTCTCAAATAAATAAATAAAATCTTAAAACAAAACAAAACACTATGGCCCATTCACAAGGGGAAAAAAGAAACAGAAACTGTCCCTGAGGAAGTCCATACATTGGACTAACTAGACAAAGATTTTAAACATGCTATTTTAAATATGTTCAAAGAGCTAAAGGAAAGTATGTCTGAAAAACTAAAAGAAAGTATGAGAGTGGTGTCTCATCAAGTAGAGAATGTTAGTAAAGAGAAAGTAAGTACAAAAATGAAACCAAATGGAAATTCTAGATGTGAAAGGTACAATAATAAAAATGGAAATCCACTACACGAGCTCAATAGCAGATTTGAGCATATAGAAAAAAGAGTTAGCAACATGAAGATATGTCAATTCCACTCATCCAATCTAAGGAATAGGGAAAAAAAAAAATGAAGGAACATGAACAGAGCCTGAGAGACCTATGGACACCATCGAGTGCACCAACAGAGGAGCAATGAGAGTCCCAGGAGGAGAGAAGAGAAAGGAGTAGAAAGAATATTTGAAGAAATAATTACTGGAAGCTTCCCAAATTTGATGAAAAACATGAATCTATGTATCTAAGAAACTCAATGAACTCCACATGAGATTAATTCAAAGAGATCCGCACCCAGACATCATCATAAAGCAGTCAAAAGACAAAAGAGAGTCTTGAAACCCTCAAGACAAAAGAGACTCGTCATGTACAAGGGACCTTCAATAAGATTAACTCTGATTTCTCATCAGAAACCAGCAATGTACAATGGAATGATTTCCAATGTGCTGAAAGGGAGTGGAAAAAAAAAAAAAAAAAGCCTGTCAACCAAGAATTCTCTATCTGGCAAAATTATCCTTAAAAAATAAAAGAGAAAAAAACACCATCAGATATCTGTTCCCCGTAAGTCTGTCATTACCAAAACAAGAGAATAAAAGACAAACCCTCTATTTACTGCTAGAAGAGACAGAGGCTGGCCAGCTGATCACCATACCCACTCCCCTTTCCTTTGGGCACACAACCAGATAACACTGCCCCGTCTTCTGCGATGTCCCAAGGGAACACGTGCCTGAGCACAGGCAAACTGAAGGTGAGCGAAGTAACAGAGATCCAACCCATGTGGCAATCTTGTGGTCTTTGCCCTATTGTAGCCCAATGCAAAATGGCAAAGCAGCCTAGGAAGCTGCAGAACCCCAAGATCAAAAGAATCTAGGGCTCTGAACAGCCAGAGAGCTGCCTCCTCAGAACATTCATACTGGAATTTTAACTTTTATCATGCTAACATAAGTAAACTCCTATTATATTGCCCCATAGAGATTTTATTATATTAAACCACAGAGGTTTATCTGGGAAAAAAAATCAAACAGATATTAAGACATTCCCAGATAAAAATAACTGAGAGAATTCTTCACTAGCCGACTTGCCCTAAAAGAAATAACAAAGAGAGTCCTTCAGGCACAAATGGAAGAACACTAAACAATAATTCAAATCCACAAGAAGAAATACAGAGCACTGATAAAGGCACCTACAGAGGTAAACACAAATGACAGTATAAATTTATTTTTTGTCTCTAAGTCCTTTTTTCCCCCTACCTGTTTTAAGAGGCAACTGAGTAAAATAAATTAGAAAATTTTTTTTATAAATTGTAAAAGTATATTAAAAATTTATAAGAGCATATAGAAAGTTTATAAATTATAGTATAAAAAAGTTTCTTTAAAAAGTAACTATAAATGTGCTACATTGAAGGTCACGTCGTGTATGTAATTTGTGGTAATAACAGCATAAAGAGGAAGAAGGAATGAAGATATTACAGAGCACAATTTTTAGACACTCTTGTCATTAAGTTGATATTAATCTGAACTACATTGTTATAAATTAAGATGTTAATTGTAAGCCCAGGGCAATCACTAAGAAAATAATTCAAAAATATATGGTAAAAGAAGCAACAAGGGAATTAAAATGGGGCGTGAGAGTAAATCAATTTAGCACATCAATAGAAAAATGACCAAATGATATTCAAAAAAGAATATATATATAAATAGGTGATAAATAGATGAAAAGATAATCAACCTCACCAGTTTATAGAGAAAGGTTATTTAAAATGGTGAGATAGTTTTAATCCATCAAATTGGCAGAACTTAAAGACTTTGTTACCAGCGTACAAGAAAATGAGGACACTTGTACCCTGGGAAACTTGGTGCAGCCTTTGGGGAAGGCGTTTTGATTGAGTGCATCAAAATTTAAATTGCATGTGCCCTTTCACTCACTGAGAACATGGCCTTGAGCAAGACACATCTCTGAACATCTCTTTTTTAAAAACTTGATGGTTGACTCAAGTTTATTGTATTATAAAAATACAATAGCAATGTGCCTTTTGCTGTTGTTGAAGAACCTCTCCTTGCAGAGAGATGTATCTACTTTGAGAAAAAGTGAAAATGCTCGGCTGAAAACCTTTCAGGGCAGGATCTGAGTCTCCAGAGCCCGAATGTAAACAGTCCTCTTCTGCTTACAGGAGGAAATGGTACAGAGAAGAAGGGGAGGTAGAAAGGGGAAAATAAGACTGTGTACTTTATGATGTGTCCATTTTCCAGGATTCTTTATTGCCTCACCACTACCACCCCACAAAAAATCATCAGCAACATTACTAAATTTATCTGAAACTGTGGATCCATCCCAGTTTCACAGGGAGGTCATCTGCCCCATAGAGACCTGGGTGTGGCCAGCTCTCATTGTGACTGCAAATGGCAGGAACCAACACCTGTTAGACCTCACTTGGGTCACTTAACCTCCCTGAGGCTGAGATGACCGGAAATACTATTGGGCAAACAGTCTCATGCCTAGCATATGAAGGTGCTGAGGAAAATAAATTCAGGGTTCACTTTACAAGTAAGTATTTTGCTGGTAAAATCACTTGGTAAATTGTGTGAAGCAGCAATCTTGCCCTGTCAGCACCAGTATCTAAAGGTGAGCGATTATCCTGGAAAAATAATTAATCCCTGGCAGGGATTAATCCACTGATGGTGCAATCGACATGGTGGGAAGGATAAGAGAGGCACAGAGGCGTAGAAAGAGGGGGGCGTAGAGAGAGAAGCTCAAGACAGAATCATAGAGCAAACATTTCCAAGGCACTTCCTGAGCACCAGCCACTGCCTCACAAACGTTACCTCCTTTGATCCTCACAAGGCCCTATGAGGCTGGGACTCTTCATATGTCCATTTCACAGATTGGTAAATCGAGGTACAGAGGATTTAAGTAACCTACCCAAGACGCACACAGAGCCAGAACTTAAACCCCTTCCCTCCAGCTCCCGATGCCAGGCTCTTGGCTACTACACCAGTCTGCCTCTCAGAAAAAAAATTAATATAAAGCAAATTCCCATTCTTCCATCGTTCTACTAGAAGACAGACTGAGAAACCCACGAGGCTCTCTCTGCTGTGTCTACTCATTCAAGGCTCTAACCACACGGTCCTGGAAACCACGGCTCACTGGTCTACCTCCCACTAAATGAGTTCCCTGAGGGCAGAAATGCATCTTCCATCTATGAATCAGGATCTGCCATGGGAAACTCTGGCCCACGTCCTCACACCTGCCATCCTTTACACACTGAATCCAGGGGCACTGTCCTGGGATCTGGAGGTCTTTAGATCCCACCAGCACTGCATTGCCGGGACGCTGGTGTTTTTGGAACGGCCTTGTCATTCTGATGGAAGCGTCCGGCTTTTCCAGCTGTTCTGGGGAGTCCTCATCCATCACTCCCCACTGCTGATGCACACTTAGTAATTCTTCGGGACAGTCCTAGCTTCATGACGATGACTTTTTCCCAATCAAAGCAATGTGCTAAGGGTTCCAGAGTTAAATCAATATAAATCAATATAAGACATTTTGTATAGATAAATTCTCAAGTCAGAGGAAATCCTTTGTTGGCCCACATATCTCTTCTTAGTCACTTTAGTAACACTCTTAAGGAAGTCATGACCTTGAAAGTAAATAAGGAAGAAGAAGAGATGGAAGGATGTAAGAGATTCCTATAATTTAAAAATGATTGGCCGAGTTTTTAAATTTTGAAGATGGATGATGGGTCCATGTGGTCTATTATCCTAATGGCTCTCCTTGGATGTATTTTTAAATTTCTCTTAATAAAAATTAAAGGAATATACGTATTTAAAAAAGAAAGTCAAGAAAGACAAGTGTGTGTGTGTGTGTGTGTTTACACATACAAATATATATGGGGGAGGGCAAAGTGAAAAACGCATTTAAGTGTTTTTATTTTTTTAATTAAAGAAGTATTATAAGTAGAAAAAAATAGAAAATGCCAATAAACAAAAAGGGGAGAAAAAAATCGCCCTGCCAGAAGAAACTACTTGAGCATTCTAATGTGTGCCCCCCAGATGCTCCTCCAGATGTACATATTTACACAAAAGTGTGATCATACACACTGTTTTCAACCTGCTTTAACATTATGAGTAACATTGTTCTAGTTTCCCATGCTTTTTATCATTGCTCTGTCTGCACTTTACTGGGATTTGTCATCATTTGTTTATATGACCTCAAAGTATTTTATAAAATGAATGTATTGTATTTCCTTGACCAATTCCCTACTCTTGGACATTAGACTGATTCCAATTTTTGGCTCTTACCACCAATTCCTTAATTGTCTCAACATTTTGAATCAATGCCACTCATCTAAAAGGGTAGAACTCAAAAAGTACACTACCAACAGTGATTCTGAAACCATGTGGCATCCACTCCTGACCTAAATTTCATTTTTTTTCCTCTGGATGTTTTAAATTTCTAAATTCCTTCTTTTTTGTCACAAAACCATTTTCTGCATCCAAACACTCCCCCTCTTGATTTTTCACTCCCTCCCAGCTGTTCGTCTACCAGTTTTTCTGAAATCACTTTTTCTTTCTGTTCTATGAAGTCCACTTCTGCTCTATCCTCTCCTTTGCTTTCATCCACTCACCCTTCGTCCTATTGACTCATTCCGTCCTTTGAAGCCTACCATACAAAGGACACACGCAAGGCCCTGTGAGGATCAAAGGGTGAGAGCTCCACATCCAGAGCCCTAAAGGAATTCAGAGTCTAAATGGAGATGCAAGGGACATGTACACAGTGGTATGCCAGTAAATTGTCTCTCTGTGGGGGAAAGAACCCTTGATGGATGGATTTGACAATTTCCACGCTATAAAATATTCCCGCCATGGCCAAGCTACCAACATGATGTCACTGACGCCAGAGGTGAGAAGAGATGCCTAAAAGCCAGCTCCAGGACAAAACTGCATGTGCTTGAAAGGCTGAAATACATACCTATGTGTGCATACATATGTGTGTGTGCACATGCATAGATGTACATGCATGTATCTTAGCTTCCTGTGTTCACATAGTCCCGTGTGTGTGTACATATAACCAGACAGGACAACCAGAGCAGATACTTATAAGTAGGCAATCATGTCAACGTCATCTTCATCATCAATATTTATCAAGCATTTACAACGCGTCCAGCCCAGTGTTCAATGTTTTATATGCATTGCTTTACAACACACTCCTAGGAAGAGATGTCGTTACTAGTGCCAATTTTGCTATTTCGCCCTTGCAAAATTGGAGTCTTGAAGAGGGGGATAATTTGTCCTTGGTCATTGAGGGCAGTTAGTGGGGAAGCCTGGATCCAATCAAGGTCTATCTGATTATAGAGCCCAGTCTGATTACAGACTGCCCTCTCCTCCAGCTTCATGCCAGAGAGTGAGGCCTCAGGGCTCCACACTTGGATTCCAGGGGGCAGACTGGCCTTGAGTCCCCAGCGTGGACTGGCATTCCTGCCCAGCCACATGACTCCCTTGTGTCACCAATACATCTCTTCTCCAGTACATAGCAAAGGCTGGTCAGTGACACCCAAAGTCGCCCTTGAAGTTGCTAGATACTCCTCTCCCCATTTAGCTCTCTTCCCTTTCCTACCAGAAGCCTCCCTGGGTCTTCCTTCTTTTAACTATAGCTTTCTTGTGCCTATACATTTACATTTGTCTCTTGAACTCCTTTTTTTTTAATTTCTATCTCCTTATCCATAATCACGGATAATTCTTCCTTATGAAACCAGGGAGACCAAGAACGAGTATAACTGAAAGGAACTTGCGCGTGTGCACGCGAGAGAGAAACAGAGAGAGAGAGGCAGGTGGAAAGCCCAGGGGGATGGCCAGATCGCGATGTGTCAGCCGGATGAGGTCACCATTCGGGAAGTGCACACGTGTGTATAAATGGCAGGGTCTGTGTAGGAATTCTGCAATCATTCGCCCATTCCTTGACCCTAGGGGTCCGAATCTAGTTTCACAACAGAAGGAATTGAGAGAATTGGACAGGATTTAGCAGAACACCACAGAGATGATTAAAGAATTAAAAAATGAGATCAATGATGGCAGGTTACACACACCAGGAATCTTCTGATTCTGACGTAGGAGGCTAAGGGGAGAACGAGACCTCATTTTCCACTGAAGGAAGGAATGAGAAATTTCTTGACTGAACTCCATGTGATGGGCACCACGTTTAGCATTTTATGCACATCATCTCCCACAAATTATAGTAACCCTTCAGAGTAGGCTGTAGTGACCTCCATGCTTTCCTACAGGGAACGCAGTGTCCATGGTGGTTTGGGAACTTGTTCCAGGAATGCAGTGGACACATGAAGAGTCAGAAGGCAAACCCCCATCTCATGGGCTCTAAAGCCCCTAACTTTTCCACTTTACAGACTGCCTCTTCTTGATGTGGCAGGATTCCTCAACTGTAGCACTGTTGATATTTGGGTCCAGATCATTCTTTGCTGTGGACGCTGCCCTGTGCATGGTACGATGTTTAGCCCCATCCCTGGCCTCTACCCACAGGCAGCCAGGAGAATCCTTTACCCTTGCGAACTGTGACAATGAAAAATGTCTCTAGACCCAGCCAAATGTCCCTGGGTGGACAAAATCAACTATGGTTAAGAACCACTGAGGTAGAGGGAGTTCACACCATGTCTAGAGCCCCCTGTTCTCCATTTCCCCTAAGGATGTTTTCTTAGGCAGTACTTGGCCAGAAATAGGTAAGAATGTACTGACCAAGTAAGCTATTAACTTTGGCACATTTCGCTTTACATGGCGGGTTTCCTGGAAGCTGGAGAATGGACAAGAGATCCAAAGCCTTTCCTTCTCAAACAGAATTTTAAAAAGAGCTAACACTGGGGGCGCCTGGGTGGCGTAGTCAGTTAAATGCCCATCTCTTGGTTTCAGCTCAGGTCCTGATCTCAGGGTCGTGAGATCAAGCACTGTATTGGACTCTGCACTCAGCGCAGAGTCTGCTTAAGACTAAGACTCTCTCTCTCCCTCTCCCCTTGCTCCATCCTCTCTGTCTAAAATAAATAAATAAGCCTTTTTTTTAAAAAGAAGAGCTAACACTTACTGGGTGAAGAGGCTGAGTACTATTCTAAATGCTTCATATGTATTGACCGAACTAATCCCCTTGCCCCTTAGTCCCATACAGAGCCAACAATTTCTTAAAGCAGCAAGAATGAGACCTATTCTCTGGGAACTATTGTCACCAGAACTAACCTTGCACAGAGAGGCTGAAGAAGACTTTCCAGCACCCAGCACCGTCCCTCCAGCACACAGCCAAGAAGACAGCACCTAGTGGGAGTCCTCGTCCCAAGGGTGGTGGTGGGCAATATCTGTGGCTTCTGTGAAATGAAAATTCTGAGATCCCAACCCCAAAGATTCTGATTCCCTAGCTCTGGGATCTGCATCTTAACAAGCTCCCAGGCCCTTAATGGTTCTGATGAACTTGTTGAGAAATGAGGCCCTAGGACCTTGGGTCTGGGTCACCATAAAAGCCCTGCTAGGCCCTGAATGTGTGTGTGCCCCAAAATTCCGACGTTGAAATCCTAACCCTCAATGCGATCGTATTAGGAGGTGAGGCCTTTGGGAGGTGCTTCAATCATGAAGGCAGAGCTCCCATGAAGGGGATTAGTGTTCTTCTACAAGAGACCCTGCAGAGCCCCCTTAGCTCCTTTCACCATGTGAGGACACGGTGAGAAGACTCGAGCTATGAATCAGGACGCAGCCATGCTAGCCCTCTGATCTTGGACTTCCCAGCCTCCATAACTGTGGGAAATAAATTCCTGCCATTTATAAGCAACCCAGTCTGTGATATTTTGTTGAAGTGGCCCCGATAGACTAAGACAAGGCCCTAGCACCCAAGGAAGCCAATAAATCAGCTTGATCCCTGTGCTAATTTCCACAGGTGGTGGCTTTCCTGAGAGTGATCATGAGATCAGCAGGTTGATTAGTGCTGCCTGCCACGGGTGCAGGAATGAAAGTAATGATCTGCTTGATATGTATCTGCTAACCCTGATCGAGGGCCAAGGTGAGCTTCATTAGCCATTCCAAACTGCAAGATCTGTCTTCTGCAGCTTCTGGCAAGAGGGCTTACCATAACAAACTATACTCCTTCCATGAGATACTGACTATTATTGGCATGCCTCATGCAACTTTTGTCACACCAGTCATTAAGATTAAAGCAGGATTAAAAGCCTGAGTGTTATTGATGGCAACCATCCCAGACCTGCCTTGATGCTTTTCATGGCCTCCTCTTATAGCTCCTCACTGAGTGCCCGTGAAGAACCTTACTCTCCTACTGAGAGAACATTCAGCAGCTTGGCCCTGGGCCCAGGTTGCGGGGGGTGGGGGGAGGGAGACAGACTTTCTGCTCCTCTTGCCCCTCTACAGGAATCCGCCCCCCACCCCCCATCTGCCACAGGACCTAGACGGCAGGTGGATGGTCCTCCACTGACTGAAATAAAAGAAATGCCTCGTGAAACAAGGAGCTATGTCCAGCTTGTACATCTGTCTGTCCAATATCCAACACACAGCTGAAAGGCCCATAGGAGGACTAAGAAATATCTATGAGAGGAAGGAAGGAAGGAAGGAAGGAAGGAAGGAAGGAAGGAAGGAAGGGCCAGATAGGAATATTTAAAACAGGTCTTGGGAGAAGTTCTGTTCACATGACAAGAAATATGTTCATCATCACCACGCTTCTGGCGTCCATGACAATCCCATCCTGTCCCTCCACCCTCCATGGCTGGCCATAAGAGGTCTGCCCTTCCCAGGCCAATGAGGTTTCTCTCTGTCCCTCCCTGATGTTCTGCCTTTCCGTACACTACTCTGTTCTCCACCCCCAGCTCTTGGCACACATCAATAAATCATAGTAAAAATTATAGTGAAATTCCCCACATGTATCCTTTAGGCCCATTTTACATGGATTTCCTCGTTTTATCTTCCCAACGGCTCTGAGAAAGAACTATCATCATCCCTACTTTACAGTTTAGAAAACCAAAGTCGAGTTGGCCTCCTCCATGAAGCATTTTCTGACGGCCCTGGGCTGACAGTTCCTTCCTCTCACTTCCCAGCCTCCTCTGGGGCCCATCATAGCCCCCGCAGGCACCAGCGTGTCATTCTCCACCTGTGTCTGGGTATGTCTGGGGTCCTGGTGACGGCCACGACTAACATATCGTATCAGCATCCCAGGGCTGCCAGAGAAAGTACCACAGACCGGTGGCTTCAAAAACAGGAAGTTTCTTCCTCACGGTCTGGAGGCTGGAAGTCTGAGGTCAAGGTGTCAGCAGGACTGGTTTCCGCTGAGGTCTTTCTCCTCAGTTTGCAGATGGCCGTCTTCTGTGTCCTAATCTCCCCTTCTTACAAGGACCCCAGTCACATTGAACTAGAATCTCATGTCACTTTAATCACCTCTTTAAAGACCTTACTTCCAAATACAGCCACATTCTGAGGTCCTGGGGGTTAGGACTTCACACATGAATTTGAGGGGGTGTAATTCAGCCCCTCACATGTGAATCATGGTTCATGGCCCCCAAGGAAGAATCCCATTTGTTTCCTCATCTGGCTGCACGGAGTCAGCCGGGGCTATAAGCAGAGCAGGCATGATGATTATTACTATTATTACCATCCTCCTCACCTCAGCCCCCACTTCCTGACAGGAAGCCTTCATCCAGGGAAGGGCCATTCCCAGCCGCAGCAGGAAACATCTCTTCACAAGGTTTTCACACCCGGAGGGGACGGTTACCTCACAGCTGAGTGAGCTGACCCCACAAAGTACCCCCAGGAGGCGCTCCTTCCTCCCCCCACAGCACCCAACACTGTCCTTGAACTGGGCTGGTGGACAGTCGGCCAGTCCGCAGACTGAGGAAGAAGCCACTAGAAGCCACCTCCGCACCCAGACGGGCAACTCAAAGTGCTACTTTCACCAGAGAAGGCAGAGAAGAAAGAGATGACGTGAGGCGCCATAGTGGCCAGGACCCCATGAATCTCCTCCTTGGGTCCCTCCTGGCCCAAGGTTCCTCCCTGACCCTGACCCTGACCCTGTTTCAGGTCTCTGCTCTCCCACACTGAGGCCTGTGTTTGGCCCATCGGGAGGCCGGAGCCGGAAGCACAGCCATGGGGAAACGTCGGGGCCTGGCCCCTCTGAAAGGCTCACTCCTCTTTGCTGTCAGCTCAGAAGCCCTGCTTCTCATCAGCCGGGATCCCTCGGAAGCTCCTAGGGGCACACAAGGCAAACCTCTTCTCCCAGACCCAGCCCCGCGCGGTTTCTTCCAACACATCAGGCCTTGGTGCCTCTGTGTTTACGCCCTGACCCGTGGTTGAGGCCTATTTTCTCTCCCCAGGCTGTGACCCTACCTCCCAGGACGCCTGCCATATGTCTGTTGATTTTTCTCCTTCCTGTCTTCTCACAGTTTCTCCATCTTCCCCATCTGCAAATGGCATTTCTTGGGGTGGGACAGAGGCCCCAGACCGCAGGTATGTGTCCTGTCTCTGCCCGGCCCAGTCAAAGGCAGACGCCTGCGGTGCCCGGTCCTGGTGGGAAGAGAGGAACGCATCCCTGGCGTGTGGTCAAAGGAAAACCCTGCTCCTTCAGGGCTGAGTGCTTCGGGGGGCCACTCTCTCCTCGCCTGGGATGATTTTTACTTCGAAAAGACGACTTCTCCCGTCTGGGGGCTCCTGCCCTGCCTAGGGAAACAAGGTCAAAGGGAACCACCAAAGATGTTGAGCCCAGAGAGTCATGGGTTCCAATCCTCTGCCTTTCTTTCTTAAGTGTCCCAAACCTTCTTCCTCTGGAAAGGAGAGATGCTCCCTGAGGGCGGTGGGGACAGCCTAGCCACCCTGGCGTGGCTCTGGTCAGGGTGAGGTGGCAGGGTCCATAATGCCAGCTGCCTTCCCAGCCCATCCCACAGCGACCGCACCAGGACGGGGAAAGGCAGGTAGGGAGGTAGGGTCACAGCCTCTCCCAGTGTGGTCGCGCCCCAGGGACCTGCCCGGGAGCAGTAGGCCCTGCGTCACTCCCCATCACCCTCTTGTGCCCTGGAGTTCCCTTCAGTCACCAAACCACACTGTCACATTTGGGGTTCAACAGTAAGATCCTCTTTTTGACAAGAAATACAGACATATCAACTTATAAGCAACATTTTTACCCTAACTGTGGGTACTTTCTCCTGCAAGGGTTTGAAAGGCACAGACTCGATAGGACCCACAAAGTTCCCAGCAGCTCCTGCTTGCAAGGACAAGTAGACCACCTTCCTTCCACGCACCCAGGAGGGGGACACATTGTATTGCTGACGCAATATCAGAGTGGGGGTCCTGTAGCTGTTCCCCACCTCAAACACCCCCTCCCTTGATCTTCCCCCACCCATCCTTCCCCATGCCCCTCACCCAGTGCAAATCATTAGGCGTCTCTCCTGCAACACTGCCCTGAGGGGTTCCTGCCCCACTTGTGGAGTTCAAGTCCTTCCGGTTCAAATCCCAGCTCAGTTCCTTACTGGCTGTGCAACTTAGGGAAGTGGCTTAACCTCTCTGAGCCTCAATATCCCCATGTGCAAAATCAGTAGGACTGGTGGCAACATCCTCCTCCTGGGCTAATGATGAGATTAAATAAGACACCACCCCAGGGATGCTGGTGCAGGGCGGGAGCTCAGCACAGAGCCAGGGCCCGCCAGCACAGTGGCGCTCCTAGCAGTGGGGGATGGCAGCGGGGCCCTGGGGACCCTCCTGTGCAGGTGACTTATCGCGGCTCAGAACCCTGACCAAGCTCCAATTTCAGCAGAACCGTGGGTGATTTCTGCACAGCCTCCGAGCCACCCTTGACCAGCAGGGGGAAGTGGCTTGAAATAACAATTTCAGGGCGTGGCTTCTCCCCAACTCCCCCTCCTTGCCCTCAACCCCAAACCCTGCTCCCGGGTGTCCCCAGAGTTCACGTTGTGCCCCAGGCAATACGCTTCAACTCCTCGTGGACGCACCTGACTCTACATCGCTATGGACCCTGAGGAGGGACACAGGTCCCTGTCACCCTGAGAGAAGGCCAGGCACCAAGAGGGCACTCAGCAGTGTGGCCACTGGCACCAGCACAGGGAGCCTCCAAAAAGACGGCAGAAACCGGGGGAGGGGGTGAGGACCAGCGGGGAGCAGTATCCGCCCCGCAGAGTCAAGGCTTTGTTCCTGCGAAGAACGGGTACCCTTTGAGCCCTCCCTGGGTGCCAGGCACTCGGCTAAGGGCTTGATATCTCTGTATCTTGAGGGACAGAAACCACTGGGAATGGACTGGCTCAGGTCCCCGGAGGTAGTCCTGTTGCAGCTAGACCCGAGAGCTTAAACAGTGAGTGGTACCATCAGCCATGTGTGTGCTCTCTCTCTCTTTCTGTCTCTCTCTCTGTGTCTCTAGTGTGTGTCTCTGTCTCTCTCTCGTCTGTGTCTCTGTTTCTGTCTCTTTCTCACTGTCTTTATCTCTAGATCTCCGTCCCTCTCTAGATCTCTTTCTCTCCCTCCTCCCTCCCTCTCTCATATTCTCAGAGGTATTTATGCTACGTGGGTGTTTTCACAGAGCTTTCACGACTGAGTTATCATCTGGGATCTCTATCAGACTCCATCTGCTTCCAGAACTGTGTGCAAACAGTAACATCCAAAGCTCGGGGAAAGAGGGGAATAAAACACTTTTTATTTGTTCTGACCCGAAAAGCCATATGATCCAGAATGTGTGAGAGAAAGTCCGAAAAAGGAAGGAAGAACAGATTGTGGGGCCTGGTCACAGCCCCCCAGGAGCCTCCCAGACCCAAATACTGTGGCTCCGTGGTACATAATAGAAGCCCCCCAGAATGGGCCTCGTGCCCCATGGTGGATCTTCCTGAGCAGCCGTGCCCTGCCCGTCAGAAGAACATGCAGGCCTGGGTTGGAATCCTGGCTCTCCAACTTTCCACCGTGTGACCTCAAACAAATTCCCGAACTTCCCTGAACCTCAGTCCCCTCCGCTATAAAACGGGACTGATAATTCCCACTGTGGCTAACGGACCGCTGTTAGCCCGGTGTTTGGCATGTCACAAGGACCCGGGAAAAGGTGGCACCTGTGTTGCTGGGCTAGTGGTGGTGGAGGCAGTGACGACAGTGACAGGGGGGACCCTGGTGCTGACGGTGGTGGCAGGGGTCGGGTCAGAGGCAGGAACAGAGCTGGCTGTGATGGTGGGTGGGGGGATGGGGATGCTGACGGTGGAGGGAAAGGTGGTTAGGAGGATGCCGGTTGGGGGTGGTCGTCCTGGAACCTGCCTGTTGGCTCCTGTCCCTTCTACACCCTTCTTGTACATTAAGAAGCCTGGCTGTGTGAGCTTCAGTGTCCCTGCCTTTCAGACGCACTTCCAGAATCACCATTTGGCACTCCCGTCCCCTCAGCCTCATTCCCTCGGTAACTGCCAATGAGTCGCCTCCCCCTGGACAATACTGAGTCAGGCTCCATGCAAAGACACACGCATTCTCTCACTTGGCTCTGCCCCTGTCCTGTCCACGTCCTGCCCCCAAGCACATCGTGGCTCCCTGACCGGCTCCCCTGCTTGTCTCCCCACCTGATCCCTTGGTGCCTGTCATACTCGAGATCTTGTGCTAGGGAAACCAAAGTGAACAACAAAAGTACAGATTTTCACCTCAACATAAACCAAGAACTTCTTCCTGCCTTGCCCCAAAATTACCAGGAGGAGACCCCTCAACATTCAGAGAGTAAACTCTAAAAATCAAAGTGAGCCTCATAATTACAAAGCCAAGTTGGGTTTAGAACACAAGTATCAAGAATTGAGTGGCATGGAGAAAGGGGAACCCTCTTGCACTGTTGATGTGAATGCAAATGGGTGCAGCCACGCTGGAAAACAGTATGGAGGTTCCTCAAAAAGTTGAAAACAGAGCTACCCTACGACCCAGCAGTTTCACTACTAGGTATTTATCCAAAGGAAAACATAGTGGTCTGAAGGGGCACCTGCACCCCCGTGTTCATAGCAGCAATGTCCACAATAGCCAAACTAGGGAAAGAGCCCAGATGTCCATCAACAGATGAATGGATACATAAGATGGGACTGTATATAGTGGAATATTAGTCAGCCATCAAAAAGAATGAAATCTTGCCATTTGCAATGACATGGATGGAACTAGAGGGTATTATGCTAAGCAAAATAAGTCAGAGAAAGACAAATATGATATAATTTCACTCATGTGGAATTTAAGAAACAAAACATAGGGGAAGGGAAGGAAACATAAAATTAGATGAAAATTGAGAGGGAGGCAAACTATAAGAGACGCTAAAGTCTAGGAAATAAACAGAGGGTTGCTGAGGGGAAGGGGGTAGAGGGGATGAGGTAACTGGGTGACGGGCATTAAGGAGGGCACTTAACGGAATGAGCACTCGGTATTACATGCAACTGATGAATCACTGAACTCTACCTCTGAAACTAGTGTGTGTGTGTGTGTGTGTGTGTGTGTGTGTGTGTGTAAAAGAACTGAATGGCAAACTTTAAAAGATAATACTGACCCAGAGCTCATTTCACCGTTAAGTGAGCCGAAAGTTCTTGAGAGACGGAGAGATGCTGTCCTATCAAGTTTTACAGAAAACACGTTGTCTTTGGAGATATCTGGAAGTATGATGCAAGGAAAGGAAACAGCAGGTCCAGAACCAGAGGCAAATTTGAGATAAATGTGACGCTTGCCCCCATGAGGGTGAAGGGCTCTGTTTGTAAACAGTGAAGACCTCGGCAAAGATGAACCTTTTTTTTTATTCTGAAGCATTTGAGCAGCTTTCCAGAACAACCAAACTGTCATCCGTTAGGGCAGAGCTGTGGCTCCCAGCTGTCCCAGTGCAATGTCTGGGAGCCAGTCCCATTCTATTTTCAAGCCCCTTCCTAAAAGCCTAAGTTGGAATGAGGTCAGTGACGAGCTCCCTTGAGAGAGGGTCGGGCAGGCCCATACACTGCCATGAATTGTGGTCTGTGATTGAGTGTTATTAATGGAAGCCTCTGGTGCATTGAGATTAGTGGGCCAGCAAACGTTTTGCGGCGTAGCTCACATATGTGTGTATTGTCCTGGGCCTGGCAGTCTATTCCTGGGGAACTTTCCAGAAAACAGGGAATGGAGAGATTTTTTTTTAATCTACTCTGCCCTTCTCTGACAAATTCCATTCCCACCACCCAGGAAATTTGTATGGGGTAGGGTGCAGCAAGGAGTCTGAGCCACAGCAAAAAATTTCAGCAGAGTCTCATTTAGAGAAGATTGTGGTGACACAGCATGGGGGGCAAATATCGTAACAATTTGAGAAATACTTGGGTTGGCTGGTTGCTGAGTCATTGAAAACCCACACCCACTCTCCCCTCTACCTACGCTTTCCACCTGTCCCCTGCTTTACCTGTTTTTTTTACTTTTTTAACTCAATTCACATTTCCCTTTTCTGGAAAGCCCTTCTCCTACCATCATCCTCCTCTCCCACTTCCTCTAAGCGGTGCTGGAACAACTTGAACATAAATCTCCAGACTCCTTTCACCCTGTGCTGGAATCCTTACTTTGGCTACATTCCCTATACCTGACTACGAGCATCTTGAAAGCAAAGACTGGGCTTCCTTTCCATATATCTCCATGTCTCCAAACCCAAGGAAATAGAATGAACCTGCAATAATTGGTGTCGAGGACTCATTTAGAACTCAGAATCTGCACATTGCAGGTAACAACTGCACTGATGGGGAGACAACTCAAAATGAAGGCGGACGTTTTGTCTGGAAATTTTTTTAATTTAATTCCCGAAGTCAGTGGTGACCAGGATACATGTCAGAAGAGGTCTTTTTCACATGCATGGTCTTAAACACAATGAACATAAAAGAGAATGAATTGGGGGCGCCTGGGTGGCTCAGTCGGTTAAGCGTCTGCCTTCGGCTCAGGTCATGATCCCAGGGACCTGGGATCGAGCCCCACATCGGGCTCCCTGCTCAGCAGGGAGTGTGCTACTCCCTCTCCCTCTGCCCCTCTCCCCCGCTTGTCGTTGCTTTTTCTCTCTTCCATGTTCTTACTGCTGTGTTTGCAACCCCAAGGTTTGTCCAATGAGGCACAGGGAGCCTGTGCCTTCTTGCTAAGCCACAGACATCCATCCATCCACTGGCTGGGTGGGATGGTCTCCTTTAAAATCACGGCACAGATGAACATAACAGAGGAAAGTGACTCAGTTTGCCTTTAGTCAGAGAATGTAGCTGGATGGCTCCCCTGAAAAATATCTGGACTGGATTTAATTCAAGTCCGCAAATGACTTTTCAGCAACTTGTCAAGGGCACTGCTGTGTGCTGAATAAAGAATTTAAAATTATCCCAGAGAAAAACGGACAAAGCACGGAAAGAAGCCAGTTACAAAAGAAGAGGTGCAAATGGCTCTAAAACATATAAAATGATGTATTACTTCATCAATAAATTTTAAAAGGCAAATTAAAATGACAATAAGTAACCAATTTATCACCAATCAAGTCACTACTGATATTATAGAATTATACCAACAGTTCTGGAAAAGAGACACATAAACAAATACTGTTATCCACTGGAGGTAGGAATGTAAAATGATTTCTTTCTGGCAGATTACTTAGAAAAATTGAGAAGCTCCTGGGTGGCTCAGTCAGTTAAGCGCCTGCCTTCAGCTCAGGTCATGAGCCCAGGGTCCTGGGATCGAGCCGGGAGTCTGCTTCTCCCTCTGTCCCTCCTCCCCCAACTCATGCTCGCTCTCTCACTTGCTCTCTCTGAAATAAAAAATAAAATCTTAAAAGAAAAAGAAAAAGAAAAGATGTATAGCATCAAACCCCCCGAAATGTACCATCCTCTGACTCAGCGGTTCTGCTTCTAGGAAAGTATCTTAAGGAAATAATCAATGCTTATCTTTGTGACATATGTTCAGGGATCTATATCCCTGCACTGTTGAAATAGGAAAAATCTAGAAACAATGCAGTTGAACATTATGAGCATAAGAATGTTACCGTATGTACATACACAGAATATTATGCTGCTCTGAGAAGCCATTCTAATATAATAGCGTGCAGCAAACGTTTTCTTTCAACTGCCAGAGAGTAAATATTTTCGGCTTTGTGGGGCCAAGAGGCAAAATCAAAGATATTATGTAGTACTTATAACAATGAGAGCAAATAAATTCCCACAAACCTTCATGGACAAATTCAACATGCAAGAATGATTGAATATGATTATTTTGTAATACAGGCCTACTAGTGAGAATAATCTAATTCTCTTCAGACTAATAACATTTTGCTTAATTGGGGTTCAAAGTTGGTTTTTCTTATTGTCAAATTGACTTCAAATGTTCATGTGTAAAAAGCATTCTTAGCTCACAGGCTGAAGGAAAACAGACAGCAGGCTAGATTTGGCCTGTGTCTTGCAGTCTGCTGACCCCTGCTAAGGAGGAATGCTCGTGAACGTGGAGGAAACTTCCTGAACTATTGGTAAGCAGACACTAAAATAGTATGAGTAGCATCTGGGCTGGTCATCATGCTGCTCACCAAATATTTTCAAGTGGAAACAACACATGACTCTCCAAGGCCACACGTGGGGAGGGAATATGTGCAAATCACATATTTGACTCTGATCTAGAATTTATTTTGTAACACTCTCGATACTCAATAATAAGGAAACAAACAACCCAATTTATTTTAATGGGTAAAAAAATTAAAGACCCTTCACCAAGGAAAACATATGGGTTGCAAATAAGGACATAAAGACATAGTCAATGTCATTGGTCATTACAGAAATGCACATTAAAACCACAGTAAGATACCACTCCATACCTACCAGAATGGCTTAAATAACGTTGTTGAAGATTTCATTTTTAAGTCATCTCTACGCCCAACGTGGGGCTTGAACTTACAACCCTGAGATCAAGAGTTCCATGCTCTACCAACTGAGCCATCCAGGTGCCCGTTAAATAATTTTTTTAACTAAAAATACCAAGTATTGGGGAGGAAATGGGGTAACCAGAATTCTCATACATTGTTGGTGGGAATGCAAAACGGTACAGTCACTTTGGAAACGTTTGGGAGTTTCTTACAAAGTTGATCATATTTACCATATGACCCAACAGTCCTGCTCATAGATATTTATATATTTAAAAAAATCTATATTCACATAAAAACCTATACCTAAACGTTTATGGCAGCTTTATCAGTAATTCCCCAAAATTGGAAACAACCCAAATGCCCTTTACCTGGAGGACAGATACTCAAACGGTGGTATATGCATACAATGGAATACTATTCAGTAATTAAAAAGGAGGGGACTATGGACAACAGCAACAGGGATGAATTTCAAATGTATTTTCTAAGTGAAAGTAGTCGCACCCAAAATGTTACTTATTTTAGGATTCCGTTTACATGACATTATGGAAAAGGCAAAACCATAGGGGCAGAGAACAGGTAGTTGCCAGATGCTGGGTAAAGTGAGGAGTGGATCAAGTACAAAAGGCAGCTTGAGGGATATTTTGGTCGATGGACGGGCGACAGAACTGTTCTTTATCTTGATTGTGGTACTGGTCAACACTGTGCTCCAAAAAAATGAATTTTATTGTATGTAAATCTTAAAATAAGTTTTTTTTTAAAGTGTTTAATAACCATACCAGAAGAAAAAAAGAAAAATACAAATACTAGAGCCTAGACCACATGGGTGGGCAGCTCAGTCCTGCTCAGTGCAAAGAGCAAGTCTCTCTGGGTCCAGTGGAAGTGAGGCAGAAGCCCCATTGGAGGAGCTGATAGGGCGCTGCCTGCCTAGAAAGGCATCTGCCAGCTCCTGACTCTGCCCTTGGCTCAGTCTGGTCCAGCAACTCCCTGTGTCTGTAGGCAGGGATTGGCCACATGCTCCCAATCTTTCTATTTCTCTTCCATTAAATCCCCTTAATGGAAGCAAATGGAAGTCAAGAAGAGAAGACAAAAGCTCATGGCAGAATCAGCAGCCGGGATTGAATGCCGGGCTGAGCCCAAATAGTGTAAAGAGGGGAGAACACGTGAACAGAGGTGACCTGCGGAGGTCCCACCCCTTGTATAGCGGTCTTCTTCATGAGCCCCACGCTCAAAGCCTATGCTGCTGAGTCTACGTCATTCTGCTCAATGTACTGCCCCAAGCAGCACCCAATGCTGGCTGCTAACTTTCATCAGTGTGACTTTTGTTTGGCTCCTTGATCCTAAGGTCTGCATCCTGGAGCGGGAGCCCTGGTCGAAGGTAGAAGATAAACAGTAAACTCATGTTACACAACCACACATGTGGCCAAACATCCTATCACAGCCTGTAGATGCATCCAGGCACTGCCCCTAGCCCTACCCCTCATAGAGCCAACAGGCTCAAAGAGGCTGTGTGCGTCCTTGAATGAGTGAGCAGTCTAAGCTCAGCTCTGCACAGAACCAGACCCTCAGCTCCCTGGGGAAGGTTGTGGGTCTCACTCAAGTTTCCTGTCGGCTTGGCAACAAGCATAGGCTTAGGGCACATAGGGTGGTAGATAAATGAATGAATGAATGAATGAATGAATGAGTGAGTAAATCTTGCTGCGTGCCCTTCCTTCTGTATGTATTAGACCAAATGATCAAAATTGGTGAATAAAGCATAAAAGCACGAGGTAGGTAAGGGCTGTGTGAAAATTAAATGAGAGAATTCATGAAAAGCACTTAGGACAATGCCAGGAACAAGGCAAGTGTCAATGAACAGTGGCTATCTTGATCATTATCCTAATCATTATCACTGCTCAGCAGTATCAAAAGAACGGAGTAGCCAAAGCGGAAGGAGTGAAACGTGGATGCTGACCGCCGACAGACAGACTTAATGAAAGGGGCCGAATTAGCAGATTGCCCCGCAGTGCCTCTATCGCTGTAACAATGAGGAAGTCCAATGGATAGATTTTTAACGGTCCTTTTTCACTCCCGAGCCTCCAGGAATGGCAGCAATAGCCAAACGTCTCCTGATAGCCCCATCTTATCTATCGTCCCCAGCATCCTCTGCGTCTTGTTGCTATTTGTGCGTTTATGTGTTTCTCCATCGCTCTCTCTGAGCAAATTTGATCTCATCAGCAGCTAGGAAACAACCAGCTGCGATCTCAAGTCTTTGGAAGGTCAGCTGGAGAGGCGGCATCTTCCTAGCAACAGTTGCCAGGCAAGATTCTGAGGGTGGACTCAAGTCCCACTGGAGACGAAGACAGACGGAGGGCTATATAATTGGTATTTGTTTGAATTGGGGGGATGGGGGGAGTTGCCCCTACAAAGGGCATATGCAATCTCCCATTTTTGTGCTGTTCATCCCTTTCATTAGGAGTTCAGGCTGACCTTTTTGTTTTACTTGATGGTCACTCATTTTCCTAAAATATTCAGACTGAAAATTATCCAGCCCAAAGTTCCTACTTCTGTTAGACCCAACATTCCATTTTTATAGCTAATATCTTGCAAGTATCCCCCTTGCTATTCTTAGACAGAATTATAGATGTATAGCCTACCTAAGCCCATAATTTTAAAAATAAATATAATGCCCCATAATAGAAATACTATATGAAAAATCAAGTAATTTCTTTTTTTTTCTTTTAAGATTTTATTTATTTATTTGACAGAGAGAGAGAGAGAGCACAAGTAGGCAGAGGCAGGCAGAGAGAGAAGAGGAAGCAGGCTCCCTGCTGAGCAGAGAGCCTGATGCGGGGCTCAATCCCAGGACCCTGAGATCATGACCTGAGCCGAAGGCAGAGGCTTTAACCCACTGAGCCACCCAGGCACTCCAAAAAATCAAGTAATTTCTAATAAAATAAGATGAATTTCAATATGCAAAGACTTGTGAAAAAATATACTTAAAAGACATAACGAATAAATCAGATGTTTATATCTAGTTTTGATGTATTATCCACATTCATTCTTTCTAGTTGACATTTTGAAGGAAGAGCTAAATAAGCACATTAACAACAGATGTAGAATCACCAAGAATTCAATGCCTACAGGTACAAAGCATGAAGAATGGCATAGTCATCAGTGACATGATTTTTTCAAAATGGTGAACATGTAGCTTGGTAAAGCTACAAACAAGACAAAGTATATACTTCTTCCGGTTACAAGTTACTGGCCTTTCTAGAAAATTCAGTGTATCTTAAAACCATGAAACAATGGTGTGAGTTTATATGTAAATATACACAGAGTTGGGTTTGAGACCCAGGTGATTACAAATAAGTTTTTTACCTACTTGAGAAAGGGTGCCGGGACAAGGTTTAGGATGCCTTATGCACTGTAGGATATCATCACTCCCTGGTCTCCACCCACTAAATGCCAGGGGAACCATTCCTCATCACTGTGACAATGAGAAATATCCCCACAATTTCCAAAATGTTCCCTAGGAGCACCAGGATTTAGCCCGATTCCCTTCATTACAAAGGTATAAACTGAGGTTCTTTGTTCAAGGAAAAGCCAAGATGAAATTCAGACTCTTCCAATTCTCAAGTTAGGGATTAGAGCATTAGCTGAAACTTTGTGAATCCCCTTCACTCCTTGGATGTGTAAACATCAGTTATGAGATGAGATATATTGACATTATCCATGGTTCTATTTATCTCCGCCTCTCTCCATTTTCAAAAGTAACCTTGATTTCTGATTGCCAGCGATTTCTTGTCTGTATTCACTTGTGAACTCTTTGGAAGCTCTGATTTTGGCAGAAAGGCATTGTTCTTTAGAGAAAAGAATCATTTCTCCACTTGCTTATTTCGCTTGGAATGGCTCAACAATAGAATCTATCAATGCTCAGCCAGTGGAGGACAATGGAATAAAACCATGCAGAGGTCACAGTGAAGGATTTTTATTTCATTCACATGCCAAAAAAAAAAAAAAGGTGTGATATTCTGATATATTAAGAAATATATATTTGAGGGGTACCTGGGTGACTCAGTCGGTTAAACATCTGCCTTCAGCTCAGATCATGACCCTGGGGTCCTGGGATCAGCCCTGCATTAGGCTCCTTGCTCAGCGGGAATCCTGCTTCTCCCTCTCTGTCTGCCTGCCACTCCCCCTGCCTGTGCTCTTTCTTTCTCTCTCTGTGTCATATAAATAAATAAAATCTTTTTTAAAAAATAAAAAATAAAAGAATAAATATATATTTGATTTTCATCCCCAGTGCCTGGACAAAACTCTTAAAACCCTTGCAATTTCTACTACTGGGTATTTACCCCAAAGATGCAGATGCAGTACAAAGAAGGGCCACATGTACCCCAATGTTCATAGCAGCAATGGCCACAATCACCAAACTATGGAAAGAGCCAAGATGCCCTTCAACAGATGAATGGATCAAGAAGATATGGTCCATATATACGATGGAATATTATGCCTCCATCAGAAAGGATGAATACTCAACTTTTATTTTAACATGGACTGGACTGGAAGAGATTATGCTGAGTGAAATAAGTCAAGCGGAGAAAGTCAATTATCATAC
>CM052896.1:9519631-9600307 GCA_028534135.1 Potos flavus | reverse complement strand
GGGGGGGGGGGCCTGGTAGAACTTCCAGCCTCACCCCCTGGCCTCCTAGGAGGAGGGACTGAAGGTTGAGTTAATCACTAATGGCCAATGACTTAATCAATCATGCTACATAATGAAGCCTCCATTAAGAAAAATCCTAACTGAAGGGTTTAAGAGAGCTTCCCAGTTGCTAAACACACAGAGGCACTGGGAGGGTAGTACCCCCCAGACAGGGCACAGAAGCTCCACATACCTTGCCCTATGCATCTCTCCCATCTAGCTGTTCCTGAGTTGTATCCCTTTATAATAAACCAGTAATCTAACAAGTCAACTGTTTTCCTGAGTTCTGTGAGCCATTCTACCAAATTACCAAACCCATGAGGGAGGTTATGGGACCCTCCAACTGGTTGGAGCCAAGTTGGACAGAAGTTGTGAATGACCTGGAGACCCAGAGGTGGACTGGCATCTGAAGTGGGAGACAGTCCTGTGGGACTGAGACCTTAACCTTCAGGGTCTGCAAAAACCCCAGGTAGAGAGTGTCAGAACAGAATTGAATTGTAGGATACCCAGTTGGTATTGGAAAGCTGAGACGTGGTTGGTGTGGAAAACCCACCCATTTAGTGAAAAGAAGGAAACAGTTTTTCCTTCAAAAGGTATTGTCATGTCTTAAGAAAAAGAGTTTTATCATCTGATTTACTTCCTTAAAAAAAAAGTATTAGATGTCATGTATTAAGATTATTATTTAAGAAAAACATTGAGGGACTGATGTATATTCAAACGTGATGTCCAGGATATGGAGGAAGTAAAAACTAGACACCAAAGGAGGAGAGAAGACGGAGTTGGTGCTGTTGAAGAGAGGGGGTGGGTTGGAAAGATGAGTTCACACTTGCAGGTGCTTGTGGACATCCATGCAGAAATGCCCAGCAGGCCTTTGGCAATGTGGTCTGAGCTTTGTGAAGAAGGGGCTGGGCTGGAGGCCCAGATCGTTGGGTCATAATGAAGGATAAGGGAGTGGACACCACAAGATTAAGTTAAATCACCCCCAAACAGACATGTGGAATAGGGGAGAAAATACAAATTAAAGCTAGAAGAAGCTTTAGGAAAGCCCAAGGGACAGAAAGAGGCAGAATGCCAAAAAAGGGCAATGAGAAGGAAGAAGCAGGAGAAAAATGAAAAAAGTGTTGTCAAAAAGAAGAGCCACCAACGACAAGGTCTTGAGAAGTTTTACAACATACACTGTCTTGTTTAATCCTCACCACAATGCTGACAGGGAGGTAATATGATGAGCCCCGATTTACACTTGAAACCACAGCAAAGAAAAGGTAAGTAACTTGCCCAAGAATGCACAGCTAGTAAGAGGCATAACTAGAATGTGAAACCAAGTAGTCTGACCACAAAGACTATACTCTTCCCTCCAGTTAAATTAATGGAAACTACAGACTAAAGATTGTGCCTTGGATCAAGAATTAATAACAAAATGCTAAGGAAAACCCAGGTATTCAGCCCATACAGTTGAGTTGGGCGCTAGGACAACTGTTCCAGATAAAGGCTCTCAGGTAGAGGGCAGAGCCAAGGATGAGGGTGAACTCTGCCATTCTCCATTTGTAATTCTTACCCTCATGCAGTCCTCAGCACCAGGATGAAGGTGGAAAATTTATCATTGTGGATTATATTGTCTTCTCAACAAAGCCAAGAATTATTCCCCCAAAGAGATCTTTCCCAAATGAGTAAAGGGATGAACAAAGAAAACATGGGTCCAATTTGGTATATAGAGCAAATGAATTTGCTATGAAAATGTGGAAAGCAAAAGTGATTGGATCACTGACACTTGTCATTTCTTGCTCCTAATTCTTAGCAGTCTGGTCATCCATGGGAAACAGCAATGCCTACACTCAGGACTGGTAGTAAGAGGAGAGCTCCAATCTCATCCCATAAAAGAAAACCAAGTATGGACTAATTGGTCCAAGCCATCCCACAAGAATGGAGTCCTGCCATTTTGAATAAAACTATCCTTACAGAAAAAAGATGAAATACTCATGGCTTGTCCTCAAGTTTGAGGGATATTTGACTTGGCCAATCTCCTTCAGGAGAGGAGAAACCAAGTAATCTTCAAAATCAAAATAGCAGTCACATCCCTAGTGAGGCTATGGTGATGGAGATTAGAGAAGTGGACAGATTTGAGAGAAACTCAAGAGGTAAAATTGACAAGACCTGAGCATGCATAGGTGGGCAGTGAGAGGGAAGGAAATGTTGAGGATGACAGGTAAGTGCCCTCTTGTAGAATGAGGTGAGTCACCGATTTGGGAAAAGGACAGGTTGAGGCAGAAAGATCATAGTTTGTGATTGTGGACATTCTGAATTCGAGCCAAGATGTCCAAGAGGCGGTTGGCACTGGTCAGGATTTCCAGGAAGGGGTCTGAGTTGAAATAGGAATGACTGGGCCATCCTCACGGAAATGGTACCAGACGCCATTAGGGTGAAGGAGACCCCCAAGGTTTAAGAGAGATAGAGGTGGGGAGAGCACCTAGGCTCCAGTACTTGAGGAACTCCCAACATTTAATGCCAATTAGAGGAGGACAATCCTGCAATCCCGCAAAATCAGGGAAGTGTTACTTCACAAGAGTCAAACGAAGAGTGTGTTTCAAGAAAGAGGGGTCATCGTCATTGCACAACGCTGTGCAGCGGTCAAGAGAGAGACCTGCAAAATAGCCAGTGTTTACAGCGACAGATCATTCATGCTTTTAGTAGGAACTGCTTCCATGGCGTGATGGAGGCAGGAGCAGGATTGCAGTAGGATGCAGAGAGGCCGTAAGGAAATGAAGGCGTAAGTGCTGCAAAACCCCCTCAACCATATCTGCTATTGTACTTAAAATGCGGGCCATTACAAAATTTCTGCGCATGCGGAAGCCCGCAAACGGCGGGCAAGGCTGGGCTCTGCGTCCTGCATCCCGCACCAGGCACCCCAGTCCTTGGTCCTCAGTCCTCAGAGAGCTGTTCCTCTCTCAGGGCAGCAGGGAGGACACAACAATAACAAATCTGGGGGTGGCTTACTGGCAGGAAATGGGGGCCACTTTTTGGGCCCTGCTGACTGGTAACAGACCTTTGGGAGTTTCCCTTTCCAAACTGGGATTCTTTGTATTTTAATGAAAAGCTTCACTGTCTTTTTTCACATGCCCACTGCCTTTCATATCAATACCATTACTAATAACCAACCTTTGGAGCCACTGTTACTCAGAGTGGGGTCCCCGCAGCAAAAGCACGGTGTCACCTGGGAAGCCACCAGAGATGCAGAATGACAGGCCGTCCCTCAGACTTGCAGAATCAGAGCCTGAATTTTCACAAGACACCTAGGGGATGCATGGGCACTTTCAAGTCTGAAGGCATTCATCTGGAGAACACATTATATGCATTTATTCCGGATTCCTCAAGACAACCCTGTAAGTCAGGTGGATTATCCCCCATTTACACTTGGGGACACAGGTTCAGAGAGGCTCCATGGCCAGTGCCACAGAGCAGAGGAGCCAGGATTTGAACCTCCCCTGTTAATCACCACAGTGCTCGCCTTGCTCAGCTGTGAACCAAGGGAGCTGGCAGTGGGCTGGTCCCCACCTAAGGGCTGGGCTGTGGGGAGGAGCCAGCCTGCAGGGACTCCTGTTCCAGTGAGCCCAGCTCTGCACCCATTAAAGCCCAAGGGTGGCCGGGCGCTCTGCCAGCCATCTCTACAGTTCCGTGCATTGGAGGGAAGGGGGCAGGACACTGGGAGAGAAGGTCAGGAAAGTGACAGAGGTTGTGGCACTGAATTGAGCCTTGACAAATGGGAGTCCCCAGGCAGATCTAGAGGACTGAGGGCACATCCAGGCAGAAGGAGGCTGGCAGCGAAGGCCTGAATGCAGCAAACACTGGGGGAACGCTGGTCTTGCATTGCAGCAAAGTCACCGCGGAACCTGATTAAAAATTAAAGTCTGCTTCTCTGGCCTAACGACAATGACAACAAAAGCCAGCTCTAGATCTGGGGAGGAACCTGGGAATATGCATTTTCAGCTGTCATCCCAGATCATTTCTATGCATGTGGTCCCCCGAAGGAGCCCTGAGAAATAAAACTAAGTGGGCATCCATGGCTGTCCTCCAGGGAGGAAGGAGGAAGATGAAGGAGATGAGAGTAGAGAGGGAAACAAGGCCTTGTATTCCTGGAGGCTAAGCGACTGGGGAGAAAAATCCAGCATCAGAGGTCAGATGGCCCTTTAGAGCATTCTGATCAACAGCTTCCTCTCCCACTGAAATACTAGCTCGCTGCCACTGCATTGCTCCCCAAGGGTTAGTGCATAGTACATACAAAGTATTTCCCAAAGGGAGGGAGGGAGGAAGGAAGAGAGAGAGGGGGAAAGGAGTAAGGGAGGAATAGTGGCCGGGTACAGAGTGGTTTGGAAGGCGGTTGGGGGCTGGAAGTCCCTTACTGTGGTCTGAGCAAAGGACAGGGACCAGTCCGTAGCAGGGGAATGGGAGTGGAGAGGAGGCACAGAACATACTCTCATTCTGGCGGATTCGAGGCCATGGCGGCCTTTCAGTGCTCTTTGGAGGCATTTCTATATTTCTGGCATATTCGGGAATGTCTACGAAACTAAAAGATTTATGGGACATAATCAGGACTGAAATGTACTGCGAAGCCTGTGCTCCACCCCACCCCAACCCCAGGAAGTATTATTCTTCAAGCACAGACAGCTGGGCAGCGGGATGGGGCTCCTGCTTCATCCAAACCAGAGCACACCCAGACCCGGCGGACGCGATCATAGACACGATCGTAGCTGCTCCAGCCAGAGGTTTCGTTCTGGGTTTGGCAGTCACTTTGGGGTTTCTGCGTCCTAGAGACATTTAACTCTGTACTTAATTTAGGTTTAATAGGCAGCTGTTATATTAAATAGAGACCAGCTGAACTGATTATTTAAGACCCAGTTATGGTCGTTTAACAACTGCGGTTTGACTGCTACATCTCAATAAAGGTTTTCCAGTACTCCGTGATTAGTCCGATCTTGCACTCAGCCCCTGTCCTCGCCCCGCCACTGATCTCTCTTTAACTACTGCCTGAGGGTCTGGAAGCTCCCTGCCCTGCTTCCTTCCCTGGTCCCCAGATGGCTGAGCATCTGAGAATGAACGAGTGAACACAGAGATCAGAAATATGGAGCAGGAGGGCCCTGCAGACAAGGAGCGGGCTCTCAGCTGCACACCAGCTCTGGTCTACACTGCTGGTCACCGGGTTTGGGATTTGCCTCCTAGAGGCGACTTTTGGTGGCTTTGCTGGGCAGATGGGGGGCCACAGCTGAGCCCAGGAAGTGACTAAGGCACTTGGGAAGCTTCTGGGAGAAAAGACTCTGTGTAAGAAAGAGAACCAGGAGGAAAAATGCAAGGATACAAATTCTCTGGAAGTCTCTAGGGCCGTGTTACTCGAAGTGTGATTCATGGATCAGTGCTGGCGTGAGACCTGTTTGCACCGGTCCACAGATTGAGAATGAGCATTCGGGAACATGGGCAGCCATGCGAAATTGCTCTGACGGCCAGCATGAGATCAAGGGACCTGGCTGGTCGAGCAGGGTGTAGACCGGTGTGGGCATTGTTGAACTCGCACGCAGAGCAGGCACGCCTGGCCCGGCCAGCGACCAAGCCCGTGTGCTGGGACCACATAACTGTCTGCCAATGTTTGGAAATAGGAAAACTGATCCCTGTGCTCATTTGGAGAACCACTGCTGTGGAGCTGTATCTCCCACTTCATTTGTTTCCCTACCCTGGGGGCACACTTCGGGGCACACAGCAGGACTTTTAAAATCTTGATGGACATTTACAAATAGTTAAGTGGCAAATTGTATGTGTATTTTTCCATAATAAAAAAAAAATCTTCCTTAACCTGGATACTTTGGTTTCCAGTATCAAATGGAACCAATCTGTTTCTTTTTTAAAAAATCAAGAAAACTATGTATATACTAAAAAAATCACCTAATTGTACACTTTTTAAAAGGGAAAATTTTATGGTAATTTTATGTGACTTGTATCACGATAAAGCTACTATTTTCTAAAAGAGGATACATGATATAGATGCTGGATGGATGCATATAGATAGCGATAGATATATACATATATATAAATACATAGGTGATGGATGTATATAGATGTTATATAGATTCATGACTATATGGATGGATGGATGGGTTGATATAAACGATAGGTACGTACGTAGGTAGGTAGGTAGATAGATAGATAGATAGATAGATAGATAGATAGATAATGAATAGACAGAAAGTCCATAAATATATTTCTGTGTCAAAACAAAATCACAGTGGAGAGTATACACAGATGTGGGGGGGTAGATTATTTATTTATTTATTTATTTATTTGAGAGAGAGACAGAGACAGAAAGTGTACATGAGCAGGTGGGGAGGACAGAGAGAGAAAGAGAAGCAGACTCCCCACTGAGCAGGGAGCCCGATGCAGCACTCAATCTCAGGACCCCGGAATCATGACCTGAGCCAAAGGCAGACACAGAACTGACCCAGCCTCCCAGGAGCCCTACACAAATGTGTTTTGCACTGCTGGACAGTCTTCTAGCCCTTCCAAATCCACGCTCCACCTTCTGTGCTGTGCCTGGGGGAGCGGTGCTACAGACCACATCACCCCAAAGGACAGCCTCTGAAGAGTAGAAGTCAGAGAACAGAGAGGTCAGGGTATCTGCTGTCCAGCGCCCTGCATGCTGGGCTGTGGCTGGGCGGAGTCTGGGTCTGTCCTGCAGCGAGAACGCTGGTCCCGGTACCACGTCCTTGGGATGCTAACAGTTCACTGCTGCCACCAGCCCCTGAGGGCTCACCACTCCCAGGTGGTTCCCCTGAGCCCCGCTCACATTTAAATCCTCCCTCCTCTAACGCTTGCCAGCCACCCTCCTGGTACGTCCTGTCTGCCCTTTGCCAGGACTCTGATTGAGACACATTTCACACGGATCTTGTGAATCTCCTGCAAGGCACACCTCCTTCGTCCTGTTCTCTTAGAAACAAAACCTTCCTCTCAGTGAGAGACAAAATGCTGGTGCACAGACCCAAGGGCGGGTATGAAATAGAGAAAAATGTTAGCCGCTGTAGAATTATTGGAGAGCTTTTTCCTGGGTAAATATATAACTTCTAAAAGATGTCTTAAATCTGCTTTATGCAACCTTTCAAAGGACAGACTTTTACCCAAGAGCTGCCGATACTCCAACCCAGACACTGCTGGAGGCTCTGCACGAAAAAAAAAAAAGAGTATCTCTGAAAGAGCCCCACAGAGACCCCCAGGTCTTTCTCTGACATTCACTGCTGAGTTTACGACTCATATTTCCGACTGTGCGCTGAACATTTTTGCCTTGATGTCTCATAAGTGCCTCGGAATGCCACATACGCAAAACCAGCCAGGAGCCCGGACTCCCCCTTACGCTTGCCTTCCCCAAAGCAGCTGCTTTTGTCAGGCCTTCCTAAATATCTTAAAAGTCCATTAAATCCAAAGATCCATATTTTACGGGATTGGGGTATACACTGTGTATGCCCCGGAAAGCGGGCCACTAATGGGAATGTGGAATGCACAAAGGGGTTTAAATATTTGACAGTTTTTCATCTTATCACTTCACTGCCAATTTTTTTTTTCCAAGTATATTTTTAATTGTCTTGTTTGAAAACTTGACACTGTGTAACAAGCGATGGTAAATACCAGTCCTCATTCGCAACTGACTGCGGAGCAAGCAAACGGATTCGGTTCTGTCGGTCACCGAGCTGAGAGAGGAGGTTTTCTGGGGACTTTGGGCGAAGTGTTCTTGTCCTTAAGGAAGATCAGAGGGTGAAGGGATCCCTCTTTCTGCCCCCTGGGTGTGCATTTGGCCCCAGCCACTCCTGGCTGCCTTCTTATAAGCGCCTAAGGAACAGCCTCAGCACGAAAGCATCTGTATTCATCTGGCTGCTGTGTAGCAAATTGCCACAAATCTAACAGCGTATAAGACAAATGGATCGTTTCTCCCTTTCTGTAGTGTCGTCAGAACGCAGCTGGATGCTCTGCTCTGGGTCCTACGAGGCTAAAATCAAAGCGATTCTGAATAAGCCGATGGTCTTTGATGCTGATGCTGCTGGTGATTAGAATGTAATAATAGAGCACCAGATATCAAGAACTGTTCTGTACCCTTCTGTACATTAACTCACTTAATCCTGTGAGGTGGGTACAGTTCTGAGCCCATTTTACAGATGACAGAACGACAAGAACAATCAGGGAACTTGCCAAAGGCACGACAGCTCGCTAATGGGTGCTGGTTCTGGGTGCAAATCCAGATAATCCGGCTCCAGAGTCTATATTCTACCACAATCTGTGCCAGTGCATTTCCTTCTTGCTTAAGCTGACTCTAGGTGAATTTTCTTTACTTGCAGCCCAAAACATTCTAATCAATAGCGGTGGCATCAATCAGAATCTTCACAATTTGCCCCCTCGTGCATTCCCTAGTATCGTTTTTACCTACTTTCCCTCGCTGGAAGATTTTATTGCTTTCTTTTCTAGATGATCCTGAGTCCATAATCAATCCTGTCTAGATGTTGTATCCTACCAGGGGATGTGATAGAAATTGGGGGGGGGGGGGTTTCCATTGTCCATCATTTAGTGGCCAAGAGACTGGGATGCGGAAGGTCTCAGTGCAGGGACTGTTCTGCACAATAAGGAATTGTCCTCCATCAACCCCAACTTTCAAATGTACTTACAGATGTTCATGTGGGTAAAACGATCTACTTAAAAATATATGAGCTCAAAAAAAAAAAAAAAAAAAAAAAAATATATGAGCTCAAAACCTAACTCCAGTTTAGGGGCGCCTGGCCAGCTTAGCCAGTACAGCATGTGAGTCTTGATCTTGGGGTCTTGAGTTCGAGCCCTACATTGGGTGTAGAGATTACTTTTAAAAATAAAAATTAAAAAAAAAAATCTAACTCTAGTTTAGAAATAAAAAACAAGGTCATTTTTTAGACAGCTTTCCAAAAAATGCAACTCCAATAAAAAGTGTTCTGTTTAAAACTTTTTAGAAAATGTTAAAACATTTTAACATAAAATGTTAAAGTGTTAAAATGTTTTGGAAAATCCTATCACCTCTGGCAACGCCCCTCACAGCCAGTAAACATGCCTGAAACAGGACCACGGTCTAAAGTTACCACACTCACAGTAATCCTACGAATGTGTGCAAATATACGTATACATTTAGCCCTTACAAATGAATCGCCAAACACTACATCAAAAACTAGGGATGCTGGCTAGCCCTTATTTCAAAAGTTCAAATATTCTTTGAAGTTTCAAAATTATTTAGTCGAATATTATCTTACGTTTCAAACAGAGTAAGTTACATTCTCCTGTAAGTTTTGTACTTCATTATTAAATACAAAATATTCTCTTACAAATATTTCTTGTTATTTCTCCTCCATCTGTCAGTGAAAGGCATATTTTTTAATTATCTGGGTCAGTAGGTTATATAGACTATGAATTTCATTTCAGGAGAGTAAACAAGGCATTGGAACATGATGGCCCCGGAAAGGCGAGGCGGGCCCTTTAGGGTTACCTGACACCGGTCTGGTTTACCAGCCACCATCGTCTCATATACACACCGTGAGGCACAGACAGATAATTTCCCTCTCTCCCTCTGCTTTACAGGAATATTAAAAAAAGAAATTAAATGGCCATTGAGTTCTTCAGAGGACTCACTGTATTAGGATTTGGTGAAGGCATCTTCTATGAGCTCGTTTTACAAATGAGGGAACAGAGGCCCCAAAAAGTCAAGATGAATAAGCAAGTGTGGCCTGGTGCACTCCTAGAAACCCTCATCTCTGTGCCCTTGGCCCCTGGCAGCCTGGCCCAGGCCCTGATGGCCCACTCGGAACTTCCCTGGTTTGGGATGAGTACCAAAGGAGGAGAACAGCATAACAATGACCTTGGCCCACAGGCCAGGGATGGATCATTCATACTCCATTAGAGTTCTCCAGAGAAACACAACTAATAGGATAGACAAATGGATATTTATTATAGGAATTGGCTCACACCATTATGGAGGCTGAGAAGTTCATGATCTACCATCTGCAGGCTGGAGAACCAGGAAAGCTAGTGGTATAATTTAGTTGGAATCCAAAGGCCTGAGAACAGGAAGAGCCAAGGGTATGAGTTTCAAGTTCAAATGCCCGAGAATCAGGGGTGGGAGGAGATAGCGTAAATCTCAGCCCAAATCTGAAGGTCAGAACACCAAGAGCATCAATGTCCAAGGGCAAGAGAAGATGGACGACCCAGCCCATGTAGGAAGAGCAAATTTTCCCCTCCTCCACCTTTTTGTTCTGTTCAGGTCTTCGATGGATTGGATGATGCCCACCTGCATTGGTGATGGTGATCTTCCTTACTCAGTCCATTGATACTAATGCTAATCATTTCTGGAAATACCCTCACACACATACCCAGAAATGTTTTACCAGATATCTTGGCATCCCTTAGCCCAGCCAAGTTGGCACATAAAATTAACCATCATACACTCACTCAGTCATTCAGCAACCATCTATCAATGCCAACTATTCATCACTCACCAGCCTGAAGACTGAGGATTGACCTAAAACGTACGCCCTGCACTCTAGGGGCCAGTATTAGCCAGCAGAAGAGAGAAATGTGTGCCCAATTAGTTGGGACTCTCTGGGTTGGAAACTCACCCTAGCTGTGTGAACAAAGAGCACGAAAGCAGGAGTAATAAATGTCTTGCTCACATCAGGGACTCTACACAACTGCAGACAAAACTTTGCCACTTCTCCTTTTCCAGTAAATACAGATCCATTTCGACAAGGCTTTCTGGATACAATATTTTGACCTCCAGGCACTTTGCCTGGGGTCCATCTATGAACCGAGGCTGCTCTCTAGTACACGGGCTCCCCCACCAAATGAGTCGACACCCTGCACCCTACTCCTCCAGATTGGAGGTCTGGGGCTCGGCTGACTTTGACTGCAACCAATTGTGACGCGCTTAAGCCTGAGACAAATCTGGAGGAGGAAGGCCTCGCTGGGGGGCTCCTCACGGGCCAAGATACTGAGCATCAGAAACACATTTTTCAATCTGAGACTCTGGAATGGAAAAAAAAAAAAAAAAAAAAAAACTGTATCCGTGTAAATCCCACGAGCAGAAAACAAAAATGCCAGAGGTTAGGATAATAATGCTACAATAGGATCTTTTCATTCGTCGTCGAAGAAAGAATCATGATCTAAACTGAATTGTCAGCTAGAATTGTGAATGAAACTTTAGGAAGGACTTTACCAGCATCTTTTCAGGTGAGGGAAATCAGACTTTTCGAGACAAGACGTCAAATATTGATTTGGGGCCTTGATGATGAGCAGGTAGCTTTCCGAATGCCTGGGAACAAATCAGAAGTCAGGTTGGAATTATAGTAGACCCCCCTTCTCTCCAGGGGCCATGTTCCAAGAACCCCAGGGGGTGCCTAAAACCACGGATAGTATAAGCCCCACATATGGTATGTTTTTCCTATACATACATACCTTTGATAAAGTTTAATTTCTAAATTAGGCACAGGAAGAGATTAACAACAATAACTGATAATAAAATAGAACAATCATAACAAGATACTGTAATAAAAGTTATGTAAATGTGGTCTTTTTCCCTCTCTCTCCCAAAATCTTATTGCCCTGTACTCCCCCTTCTTCTTGGGCTGATGTGAGATGATAAAATGCCCACGTGTTGAGATGAAGTGAGGGGGATGACATAGGCGCTGGAACACAGCGTTAGGCTATTAGCAACTGACGTCAGAAGGAGGGTCATCTGCTTCCAGACCATGCCTGACCTCGGGTGACTGAATGTGAAAAGCAAACGAAGGGTCAGGAGAGAGATGCCTGTATTTACGCTAATCAAGGCAGGACTAGTGTGGATGATTTGAGCCTAAACCCAGCCTAAAGCATCCATCCGTCTCCCTCTCCACTAAGCTGACCCCACCCCCACCCCAGCCTGAGCACATTTCTCACCAACCCCCTTACCCGCCACAAAATGACCCAATTTCGGTTCCATCTCCTGTCCGGAAAACACTCTCTGCCCAAAACCCTTACTTAAATGTTGTCCCAATTATCCCACTTTGCGTTTTCAAAAACAAAGTTGCTTTCGTTAAGGCAACATGTAACTCAAACCGCTATTTCTAATTTTTGCTAGAAAGTTATTGACTGATTTGTGAGTCAAAAAGCTGGTTTCAGCCAGTTCCAGCCGAGGCGGAATGCGCCTTCCCCACCTCCCTGCATTACAAACACAGGACTGTTGTCCATCACAGACCCCTGGCTCTCAAACCCAAGTTTTCACCATAAATTCTGAGAGAAGAGACCAGCCTGGGTGTCTACATCACCCCAGCCCATGTTCCCAGACAACTCACAGGCATCTGGGCCTACGTATGTCTCCCCAGAGGCCCAGCGCTGCAGACCTGCCAAAAGCTGAAAGTTATAAATAGGATAGTTGGGGGGTGGGAGGGAGGATTGAGAAGCAAGATCTAATAAGTATTCAGATGCAACAGGCCAAGAAAGCTCTTTGGAGAGACAAAGAAGAAGAAAAGATCAGTGGTGTGTTTCTAAAACCAAATGGAATGGTTCGTTCCCACGAACTTGATCGATTAAACCCGTTGGTCACAGGGAACCGACTGTCCAAGAAAACCTTAGGAATTTCCCTAACCCGGTGACGTTACTTGGGGGATGCTATTTCCTCAGATAAGATCCTACCCAGGCGAGTGCCTGGGGGGTGCTGGCAGGCCCCTCCAGAATGGGAATTGCAGGGGACCTCTGAACCTCGGCAACATGGCACACAGTAGACGCGAAGCATGGCCTGCGCCATTTTCCATCTGTTGGGTGACTCACAATGTCTCCCCACCTGGATCCTAAGCTTCGTCTCCGTCCTCGCCACTCAGTCCCCAGCACCGAGTACCGCACCTGGAGCAGAGCAGGTGTGCGTGGAGTCACACCTTCCCTGCCCCGCCTGGCCCGCCTCTGCCCCGAGCAGGGGCTTGCCTCCCCAGAGCTCTGGCTACACTGTGCTGTGAGCCTGCCTCCCCGTCTGCGTCCTCGTGGGCACTTGGAGGCCCGAGCGCCTCACATGCCGCCCAGCCCGCCAATGCTATGACACGATGAATTGCTCCCTAAGGAAGGTGCACAATTTAAAGAGCCCCTTGCTTGTGATCATTTCCTATTATATGCATTAATAATTTAGGACTTCTCTGTTTATCCATGAGGTCATATATTCCTGCCTTAGAAGTATCCTTGGCTGGGGAGTTATGAGTAAGCCGTTCCTTTATAATATAAACAACTCAGGGGAGATGAGAAACCACAGGAAGGGAAACAATCCTTTTTGTATCATGCCCAATTGCTTCCTTAGTGATGCTTCCTTTTCTGACATGTGACGATCGGCAATTTTGCATGACTGCAAGTGTCCCCACTTGGGGACCACTCTCTGATCCCTCTTATGAGGCTTTGAGTCTGGAGACTTTGGGATCCTTCCTGAACACACAGGAAGTGGATGTGTCCTTTTGTGCACTGACCACACTCAGTCTCCTTCCTAGGGCCTGGATGGGAGTGCTCACCGAGTCCCAGTTTGCTCGCAGTCCAACGAGCCACTTCCCTGTGTGTCGGGGCCCTCGCTCCGGGCGGCAGACCTCGTACCCTTGGAGGAAGGGGAAAGGTCCATCGGAACTGAGATAACATCAGCCCCCCGGCTTTTCTCCTGGGGCCCTTAAGTCCTGGCATGTGGGACAGAGGAAAGGGGGCAGATTGGAACACACCTGCCCCCAAAAGAGACGTCAGGAGAAGGTGGTGATTTTCCCCCTGCATCTTCAAATTATAGTTTACACCAAGAAATTCATTTGTAATCACCATCCGGTATATACTCACGCTTATTCAGGTGGGCAGTTTCACGCATCACTATGTCTAGGCTACAGTCCCCAGCGATTCAAACATGAAGCTAAGTGTTGCCGTGAAGGCATTCTGCAGATGTAATTAAGGACAATAATCAGTTTGCTTTAAATAAGGCAGATGATCCTAGATAATCTGCGTGGGCCCGGTTTGATCAGTTGAGAGGTCCTACACTCAGAGCTGAAGTTTCCCTGAAGTAGAAGAAATCCTGCCTATAAACAGAGCCTTCAGCTTGAGACCTGAGAGCTCCCTGCGAGGTCTGGCCTGCTCTCCCTCCAGGCCTGTGCCGGATTTGCCCAGGGAGCCCCCACGATCATATAAACCAGTTCTTCTCAATAAATCTCTCTCTCTCTCTCTCTCTCTCTCTGTCTCTGTCTCATATATACAGATCTGTATATCACATATGTATATATATTCATGTACACAGATCTGTGTGTATATATATGTTTCATACATAAATACAGATATAAATATATAGAAAAGACACCTTTCCAAAAGGAATTTTGAGGGAAAATGCAAACAGACTATACTTAGTGGTCCTGCCCACTTGGCATAAGCAAGGCCCTACAGGGCTGCCTCTGGAGAAATGTGGACGCCTGGGAACTCCAGGGGAGGGGAGGAGTGGTAACAGTCAGAAACTCCGAGGTCACCTAAGAGACAGAGAGAAAGAAGGCCACACTGATGGGCTCCCCTGGTGAGCACAGCATTAGAGGGACCAGGCTATTCCTTCCCAGGAGCAGAGAACAAGTCAAGAAAATCCTTGGCAGAAACCGAGTGGGAGACAGCATCATGGAGCCACGGGACAAGGTTTGGGCGATGGAAACAGTGTGGGTCTTGGTGGCAGGCTTCCCCTAAAGACAGTGACTCAAAAGGACCTCACCTGCTAGGTTGATGGCCCCAATGGAGGAGAGTTACAACGATCTCAGCACACCCAGAACTGAGGATCCCTATCCTGAGAATATTCGTGGGAAAAGAAATCTGAGGGCTTTAGCTCCTCGTGGGCTCAATGGAACCAAGGTGCTTAAAAACAAATAAATCAGACCCCTGGGTGCCTCAGTTGGTTAAGCATCTGCCTTCAGCTCAGGTCATGATCTTGGGGTCATGGGATCGAGCCCCATGTTGGGCTCTCTGCTCAGCAGGGAGTGTGCTCCCTCTCCCTCTTCTCCTCCCCCTGCTTATATTCTCTCTCTCACTCTCTCAAATAAATAAAAAAATATCTTTTAAATAAATAAATAAAAACATCACAAAAGATCAGCAACAAGTTGCAAGACACATGAAACACTCTACCTAGGTGACATGGAAAAAGGGGTCAGGTCCTTATAAAACTGGCAGCGGGGCGGGAGGAGGTGGCCCAGAGCTGAGCTTCCAGGAACCACTGCGGCCCAGCAGCCGCTGCCTCGGTCATGCTTGCGAAACCAGGTAAGGAGTCCAGTGTCTCGGCTGCCGGCGCCGGGCCCCCCCCCCACATCCTGCTCGGGCTCCCACACACCTGCTGGAGCTCAGGACCTCTGCGGCAGCTGTCACGGGAGCACCCCACACCTCCACGACAAGGCAGCTGCAAAGCAAGCACAGCCCATGCATCCCGCTGTCACCCTCTCCTTCCACGGGTCATGGGGCGCGTCCATTTAGGGGAAAGCCAAGAGTCAAGGTTCAAGGAGTCCATGCGAATACGGAGCCTCCCATGGGGGATGTGGGACTTCTGCCTGCAGGAGCTGCCCTGCCCCCACTTCCCACGTATGTATCTAGGAACACACAGAAAAGCAAACAAACGAACAAAAAACCCAGAATCCATAGCACCACCGAGAGTCTGGAACTCAGAGCAGACCTGCCACAGAAATCTTGAAAGAAGTGCTATCAGGGTGTAATGGGGGGCTACTGGGGGGCCAATCGGTGGCTGGCAGAGGGCTTTGTCCTGCATAAGAAGCAAGTATCTGGATTCAGAGAAAGTAAGGAGATCTTTCCTGAGGATCAGAAAATAGCACAACAATCTTGGACTCTGGCGTCCTGTTTTTAAAGATAACCAAAATGCTGTATTTTTACCCCAAAACCCTCCCTTCAGCCCACCAGCCAATCATCAGCACAAAGTTTAATAGCACAGGCTCTAGAGGCAGACTACCTGAGTTTAAATTCTGGCCTCACCACTTATAGCTGTGTGACCTTGGACAAATTATTGACCTCTCTGCACTTCTATGTCCTCTAAGAACAAAAAAAAAAGGAAATGCATAGGAAAGAAATAATCACTGTGCCTAACTGTCAAGTGAGTTAATACATATAAAGCTCTAAGAAGCATGGTAGATTGTTAGCTATTGCTGTGAGAGATTATATACCCACTCGAGACTGAACCTCCCCGCCACAGAAAGACCATGACGAGAGTAGGATCAATACGGGAGCACTGTCACACAACACACACTAGCACCGTGTGGGGCAGACATCAAACCGGGTTCTTTGGGGGAAATCTGGGAGCAGGGGAAGTGGTGGAGCCCCTGGGATCCCACAAACTCTTGCCCCAGCCTAGATAAGGCAAGGGTGCACTGCATGCCCCAGGACCAAAGCTCCAGGAGGAGAGAAGCCACTCCCCATTATGCTCCACATTCTTATCGGGCCATGGGCAGCTAGAGATATGTACTTTGGTAACTATGTGGCAAGAGCAAGTTCCCGCTCAGAGAAAGCAGACAGCATCCAGAATTCGTTGGCTGGTTCCAGCCGTTCTGCCATTGACTTAACTCAAGCCCGCTGCTAAGCCTGCTCGTTGCTGTGCTGCCAAAAGGGAGGAGGAAATGAGCCTCCCCATGTGCAGCCATGTCTCCCTTCCGTCCACTCCTGGGCTCTTGGAGATTGATTAACTACGTGTTCCTCCATAGGCTAGGGCTGACACCGGGATTAGTGGTTTCCTTAGCTCTGTCTGGGAGCAAGGCATCGAGAAGGTTCCTCTCAGTTATGTCAGATGGAGGGTGAACAAGCCACACTCGGGAGCAGATGGCGTTGAGTCTCTGCCTGGGGTAAAGCCATTTTGGGCAGTGCATATCCATGCCTGGACAAAGAAAAATTATTTGTATATCCCCATTAGCCCTTCACACACCTCCCCGAGACAGAGATGCTCATATCTCTCTAATCACGTTCTCTCTTCCCTAGCTCGGGGGATGAGCCAGACAGTCTTTCCTTTCTCCTCAGCAACAAAGTCTATAAGGATCCGCATGCCGCCTTTAGTCATCGTAAGTGATCTTAGGGACAGGGGAAGGGACTGCAGAACCACCCAAGGCAAAGTCAGTTCCAAGTTCATGTCTATCAGATGTCCTCAATCTGAGCAATATGAACCTTCAGATGACATAACATAAATTACCATCTACCTCCGGAGGTCAAAGCAGGTTCAAAAAGAAAAAGCAAAAGGTGTAGGGTTCTTCTTTAAATGTGTCCTGTTTGAAAGAGAGGAGGATATAGTTGCTTGAGCCAGTCAGACCAACAGGCTCTGCAGAAGTTGTCACTGGAGATGCTGGCACAGGTGACATATGGCCACCTTTGCAGGGAACAGTGGCTTTCCCCTTCAGCATCCCAGTCCACGATGAGGGCTCTGTTCCCACAGTGGATCCCATTGCAGATCCAGAGGGCTGGAGTAGAAGTGATCGTCTCATATGCTGACTGGTTGCTTCCCTCTGACTACAGTTGCTTCACATACTTTGTAACACGGGTAATGCGAATATGAGTAACATAAAGATCAAGTTCCTGATCAGCTCTTTGCATTCATTTCCATAGGCAATTGCCTCCGTGAGCAATGATGTTAGTAGCCCAATCCCGGATGTCTGGGGGCCCGGCCAGACAGTTAGGTCATTAGCGATGGTCTATGTAGTGGCTAAAGCCGGGTTTGGGCATTCACTGAAGGAGACATTTCCATCTCACGATGAAATTTTCTAGACTGTGTGCCATCTTCTGAGAATTTAGTTTCACCAAGCATCACTACAGAGAGTGAAGGCGTGAAGCATGCATGTTCCTTGCAGGAGGAGCCGACCAAAAAAACACAGACAACACAGGCAGCTCAAGTGTGCCCAAGGCCACCTACCAAGTGCAGCAGTAGGCACCCCAAAGCAAGCGGATCATTAAACTGAGACAGATTCGAGAGCAAGGGGCTGCTAGTAGTCTAGGACGAGAAGGATGGGCTTTGCTGAGTCTGGAGAAAATCTGCAAGATTGTATAAGCTTTGTGGCTGAAAGCCAGGGATCGATTAGAAAGGGACAAGGTTGCAGTCTGAGAATAAAGCCATAGATTTCAATGTTTCCATTAATTAAAATAATACGGAAACTTAGCATTCGACTTGAGAACGTTTAAGCCCAAGGAGAGTAGATGAGAGAGTACGATAAAGATAAAGCAGAAATCAAGGAAATTAAAAAAAAAAATCAAAGAAATTAACGGCCATTAGAAATGATTGAAAATTCTAAGACCAACTTCTACAAACATGCATTTCAATAGAGAAATGTCTGAAAAACCCTAACACGGATTTAAAAAGGAAGAGAAGAGTGAGATATCACACACAAAAAAAGGGGACTGGAAAATAAGATGTAAGAACAGATATGAAGGGGGATTTTTGGCAATAAGAGAACACAATGGTACAACTCATGCTAATATATTTGAAAGTCTCCATGAAATGAATCATTTTCTGAGAAAACACAAATTCCTAAATTTGTCTCAAAAGAAGTTAAAAAAAATCTGTGATGACCAGCAAGCACGGAAGAAACCAAACCAATTTCAAAGAACTGCCTCCTCCCCAGAAGGCTCTGGGGTCAGACTATTGTCACAGCGTGTTCTTTCAAATGCTCATGGAACAGATAATTCTCACGTTATGTCAAGTGTTCCAAAGTACAGAAAAAGATGGAAAACGATCCAATTTATTTTCTAAGTCTAGCACAGCATTAGGAACAAAACCTTCCAAAAAATGGATGTAGCAGAAAAGTGAATAGATTAATTTCAGTAAGAAATAAAGATATAAAGACTCTAATTAAATCCTAATTCAATATTAGCACGTTGAATTCAACAGTGCAACAAAAGTCTGTGGCAGCTTCTGAGGAGACACAGTAGGGTGCACACATTCTGGCCATTTGCCACAGCAAGGAGGTAGGCATCTCCTGAGGGCCATATGGGGGAGGGGCCTGGTGCCTTGCCCAAGAGGATGAGGGCTCCCCAGTTTTGTTCAAATAACTCCTCTCTGTGCCCAAAGTCCTCAGCTCTCAGAGGGGGAACGCTGACAACCAGGTAGAAAATGAGACACCAAGACTAAGTGACAGAAGGAAGATTACTGTCCTTTCTCTGTTCCCCATCCCAATGCCCTGAAGGAGCGGCCCCAAAATGGAGGGGACGGTGGGGGACAGTAACAGGACCAAGAGCCAGAGGTCCCCGCTTGAGTCTGTGCAGGATTTAACCTGAATTTGAGCTTGAAGTATTAAAGCGGGCTGACTGTTGGTAACTCGGAGGGACCAGAAGGCCACTGCTAGTCCAGAGAATCCCAGAGTTTGGCTGAAAGAAGTGCCCAACAAACAGGTCGTATTTTTTCTTTTTTTCTTTTTTTTATTGTCTGTGTTTTCCTAATTTTCTGTAACAAGCATATATTACTTTTAGAAACAGAAAGAAAATATTAAGATGAAAACTGATACTGTGGTGTGTATGGAAAGGAAAAGTGTGCCATTTAAGGAATGTATGGAGGAAGTTGTGATATTTCACCCAGGGAAGACTTAGAAGGCACTTAGCATGTATCTACAGAGGTATCCTTTGTAACCCGCAGCTCCCTGCAAACGTAAGCTACAAATAATAAGTAGTACTTTATGAAAGGATGGGCTTATTCTGGGATCTTGCCGATGCCAGAACAAGGGTCACTGATTTCCAACCTCAGGGACACAGATTTCAGTCCCAAGTGAGGACACTTTCTATCCACTGAAGCAGCCCAGCACGGACCAGCTGCCGGTCCATGTTCTGCACTAAGCCGTAGTACCAGCTTCTAAACAGTGGCCTCAGTGGCCCGTCCAATGCCAGCATTCCAGGATTCCTGCCTACCAGGGCTGCCAAAGCTGTCTGTTTAATGCTAAACCCAGCGGAGACGGGCAAGCCCATAGCTGGCATCATCAGCAAATAATGTGGGCCTGAGATTGTCTCAAACTCACATCCATGAGGCCGCGTATTTAAAATATTCACTGTGGGGGCGCCTGGGTGGCTCAGTCATTAAGCGTCTGCCTTCCGCTCAGGTCATGATCCCAGGGTCCTGGGATCGAGCGAGGAGTTCGGCTCCCTGCTCAGCGGGGAGCCTGCTTCTCCCCCTCCCCCTGCTTGTTCTCACACTCTCTCTCTCTCTCTCAAATAAGTAAATAAAATCTTTTACAATAAAATAAAATATTCACTGTGATATACTTGTACGATATGCTCTCCTAAAAAGCTGGCTTGGGGTCATGGGGATAGATAGAGCATGGTGGGGGCGGGGAGGGGGGTAGGCAGGGGAACCTAGGTTTTGGAAAAGTTTGGAAGGCAAACTCGCCCTTCTCCCCAGAGATGGGCAGCAGGGCCAGCCAGTGTGTCCATGTCTGGAGATGAGCCCAAGCCCAGGGCTTCTGGGAACACTCCTCTCTGAAGCGAAACTCAAGGCATCACGCCCTGCTGAGTAGCCCCTGGACCAGATCAGAAGCTTGGCCCGCAGAGACCCAAGGACCCTTCTTCCTTTATCGGCACTCGGAACACAAGAGCCCTGGACTGTGCCTCAAAGCCCTCAACAAACAGCTCTCAGCCAAACCCTGGCAACCTTCCAGCTCAAAGGGAAGGGACCTGGTAGCCATGACCGCCTCCTTCCCCCAAGCACCTCAGGCTTCGACAGGCAGGTCCTTCAGCAGCGGTCCCATGTGCCCAGGTGACCCTCGATTGCGAAGGACACAAGGAAGAGCGGCACAACTTTGTCTCCCTCTGTTCTTCACAATTAGCAGCCACGGAGCCCAACTTTGCAGCGAGCCATTGGTTCTGTGGGTGTCAGCAACGCAGACTTCCCTAAAGTAATTAAATGACCCTGCCCAGGGTTAGGAAGGCATCAAGCCACCGGAGTCTCCAAGAAAATGGGGAGGGTGCCCCACCAGCGCCTTGACAGTCACGGAGACTCAGCGCTAGCGCCTGGCTACCTGTCTAGTCTCAACAACTCCAGCCTCCCTTCCTCCAGCACCCACAGCACCAGGCCTCCTACCTGCCTGGGCCTGGGCCTAGGCCCAGACACCCCACCCTGCTTTCTGCAGCAACCCCCCAATCATCCCTTCAATTTTCCTCAACGTCTCCTTGCCTGCTCAAGATGCATTTTGTTGCTCCCTCCCTGTCCTCTCCTAGTGACCTGGGCATGCCTCTCTCCCAGCCTTGATGATGCTTTGCTTTGCTGTCACTCCCTTCCTGCCGCTAGCCCGCAGGCCCCTGGGGGTAAGAGCTTTGTCTTCTCAACTCTGTGTCCCTAGCACCAGGCCTGACCCAGGTAGGCACTCCACAAGTCCGGCTCGCTGATGGATAAAGCAATCGCACCTCCCAGCAAAGATGTGTCCCTTTTTTAAATCTGTGCAGCAAACAGTACTCTCAAGCCAAAATGACTGCTTTTGGCAGTGCTTAAAATCCTGATGGCCCACCATCCCTTTCGTAACTCTCTAAAGCACACTCTGTGTCCCATAAATCAATCTAGGTGGACATGATTATTGTGCACTTTGGTTAATTGCAAACCCAATCAGCTCCCATAAAAAGCTGGCATTTTACATAGAGCTGAAACGGGCCACTGGTTTTGAAAGTGCATGTGATGCGGTTGCCTGATGGGCAGAGGAACTTCAAGGAAATATTTATTGTGTTCACGAATGCCATTCGAGCTATTGTCCATGTTCCTTTTTATAGTATCGTAAAGATTACTTTTTATGGTCAGGCTGGCTGACATCTTCATCAAATGCCCTAATGTGCTCATTCACCGAAGGACCATTTGTGCCGATGAGTAACATGCAGCAACATTAACAAAGGTTTATTGAGTGCCTGCTATGAGCAGGGAACTGAGGAATGGGATCTGTCTCCAAAGCTTTCAAATCCGCTAAAAATACTCTCAATTTAACAAGCGGTGAGGACAAAAAAAAAATAGTCTGCTCTCGTCTCCCCCCTGGGGCCCACTGGGTGAAAATGCACCTAGAGTTGCCCAGGGAAATAAAACCTCCCTTCATGGACCTTCCAGATCTCCTGCAAGGTTTTGTCTCCAGCTGGCTCTGGAGAACTTTCTGTGACATTCCTTCTGCAAGCCCTGTCTCTAAGCAGCTGAACAATGCCTCAGCCCCAGGAACTTGCTAGTCCAGTCCCAGAGACCTGGGGAAACACAGACATTGGCCAATCCTCTTCTCCCCCTTGTGAAAGTTCAAAGGCACCTTCAAAGCAGAGGGAACAACATGGTTAGTTAACCCCTGAATCCCCAGCCTTATCTCCCAGGAAGGTTATGAAAATTAAAGATAATACATTTAAACCACCTAGCATAGTGCAAGGCATCAAGTAGATGCCCAAAAAAGGTCCGTCTCTTTGTATGTCTTTGTGCCATGCAGTGGCTAGACAAGATCTCCCCCCACCCAGCTACCATGCAGAAGCGGCAGAAGAGGTAGAGAAGAGGGGACCGACCAGGGGAGGAGCATGTCCGAAGGAGACTCTGTGACAGACTAGGCATGGGAGAGGAGGGAAGGGGAAGTGTTGACGATCATGCCAAGGCTTCTAGCCCGGTGACCATGTGGATGGTGACACCATGGACACAGGCAGGGCAGAGCCCCACTTGCTTTGAGAACTCTTGTCTCTGGCTTTTGCTGTAACTTCTGGGCCACCTCACCCACCTTCTTCACTCACTAAACTCTGCCCCCTCCTTATAGCTGCAGCGCCTCCTCCTCCAGGAAACCTTCCTTCACATTAGAGAAGGAAACAATCTCTCTCTCCTTTAGTGTTGTGTTTGTCACAGCATTCCATGATCACTGGTTCCAATCCCTCTCTGTTAAGGGGGAGGGATGTACCTGGGTGCCTAAGACAAGAAGACAAGTACTGAAAAAAAAATGTGAATGAACAAATGGTACCCATCGACATTCCAGCAGAAAACAGAATCCAACTCGGTGGATCAGCTAAAGAGACTCTCCTGAAGGAGAGTTTCAGAGGTGCTGGCAGGGTTTAGGGAATAAACAGGGGATGCTGAAACACCCAGAGGCAAATACCAAACTCTGGGCTGGCGGGAGGGGGGGCTGTTACCACCTCTAAGCGAGGGGAGGGAAGGCATGTACAGGAAGGGAGCAGGGGAGGAAGAGATGTTGCCTTTACCCATTCAAGGTGCAGGAACACAAGGGGCAGAGAGGATGCTGGCCCCCTCCTCCTACTCTGATCTCCAGCCCATGGCTCCAATGGCTGCTGTTGCAGGCTGGGTTGTGCCCCGCCCCCTGCCAAATTCATACGTTCAAGTCCTAACCCCCAGTACCTCAGAATGTGCCTGTATCAGGAGATGGGGCCAAAAGAGGTCATTAAGGTAAATGTGGTCATTAGGGTGGGCCCTAGTGCACCAGGACTGGTGTGCTTACAAGAGGAGATTTGGACCCAGGTCCATGGGTGGGGCTGGGGGCGGGGCCACGTGACGTCACAAAGAGAAGGCGGCAGCATCTGCAGGCCAACAAGAGAGACTGAGCAGAAGCCAGCTCCGAGGCCACCCGGATCTCAGATCTCCAGAACTGTGAGAGAAAATCCCCATGTGGTCTCCGCCTCCCGGTCCGGGTGAGTTGTTAACAACGACCCGAGCAAGCTCCTAACAGCTACCTCGCTGGAATCCAACAGACAAAGCGACATGGCTGGATGGTCCTTAGGGGCCAGCCTCTCCTGGATGCCAGAGCAGAGCAGAGGAGGGCAGAGCACAAATGGGGGCTGCGGCAGGGGGCAAAGGAAGAGTAACCGAGACACCACAAATCACTAGCTCATACTGGATACTGAGCGCCGAGCTCGGAGGAGGCCATGCGGCGCTCAGAACTCAGCATGACTTTGGAAGTTGGAACTGTGTCGGAGTGAATGGCCCCTATGCAGGAGCCAGGTCGTCGTCCCCTGGCAGAGGGGACACCAAGAGTTCTGAGAGCCTCGGTAGACAGGAATACAGAGATCACAGTGAATCACAAGCCCGGAAAAGCAATATGCAGACATGCCTTACCCTGCAAGTCCAGGGCACAGACGGTATCTACCGGCGGATCTCCTTCACAGACTCGGTGAGCTGGTGTTTCCAGAAGCCATACGAACCGCAAGCCCCGTGACCAGCACGGCGGGGCTCCCATCATGTCGGACCTTCCGCATGTCCGTGCTCTGCGTTTGCCATACATTCCATAATCCCAATACTCATTCCATAATCCCATGATTTCCGAGCAAGAATTGAGCTCTAATTTGCAGGTGACGAGAATGAATGAAGCTCTCAAGAGGGCCTTGCCTGTGCTGGGAGAGAATCTTGACTGTTCTTAGCACTGGGATCAGTGAACCCAAGAAGCACCCGAGCACATTCAAAATGCAGATTCCGGGGCCTCTAGAGAGGAACTGTAATTCAGCAGGTGCGCTGTGGCCACCGTGTGACTGTCCTCTTGGGTGTACTGTGGGCAGAGCCACCACTAGTGAACGGCGAGCCGAGCGATGCCTGCGGAGACTGGAGGAGCAGGGAGAGGTGAGGGGCCCGGGAGACGGACGTGACCCCTGGACGTGTCGCTCAGTCGTGGCAGTGGGAGGGGGCCCGAGCGGTGGCCTGGCGGCTGGCAGCACGGACTCCCGAGGTAGCGCAACCCCCAGGTGACAGTTGCCGGACTGCAGTGAGCTAAAGCTGGCAGGAGGGGAAAGTTAATTTTTGTCCAGCAGGTGGTGAAGCTGACACCAACTTGCTGAGTCTCTTTTCCTCCCTGACAGGAACCGTCCACGGAAAGGACATCGCTCCTCTTCCGCCATTGCGGTAGGTTGGGTTCACACGCCCTCCTCCTCGACCCTCTCCGCCAACACCTGGTGCGACCTCCCTCCAGGGCGGCCCCGCCCACCGATGGGGCCGGGCCACGTGACCCGCTCTGGCCAATGGCATGGCAGCAGGCAGCCGGGGCGCAGACGCTTTGGATGTGCTCCTTTGTGCACGCGCGTAAAATCATTCAGAAATTTGAATGTCCGCCTCCAAGGAATGGCAAGAACTCCAAATATGCTTCAATAGCAACCCTCGTCCCCCTGTCTGCGCTAGACGGGCTGCTTGTGGAGGGAGAAAGGGAAGCATGATCCTTCTTTTCTCTCCCCCTTGTCCTGAGTTTCTCTCCTTCCCCTGGTCCTATCTGGGTAGTGACCCTCCTGGGCAAGGCCGATTAGGGAAGAAGGGCCTAGACCCGTTTTCTGGCTGCCGTTGTCCAGCTGCATCACTCCTGCACCTCACAACTCCAGGGACGGGACTCGGACCTCAGTCCTCTTTGGAGTCCTCAAATCCAGGGGACGGTGCATTCTCCACGCGTCCCTCTGAGGCCTGCCCTTTCCAGGCAGGCTTGAGACAGGGAGAGCTCCATCCTCCTTGACCCTCTTCTCCAAGGACACCCACCTCACAAGCCCTCCCCTTAGGACTCTGCACCTTTCCACATCCTCAGGTCAGTCAGGGAGGGACGCAGGAGTCTGCCTACTTGGAAAAATCAGTGATACAACTGAGCTCCTCCCTTTCTATGCAGCACCTACGCTAGCTCAAGTCTTCGGAGAGTCGACAATTTTAACACCCTATTGATCACAACCTCTCCAGGACAGTTGGGTGACTTTAGTAAAAATGTCCTCTCCCTTTGCTTCTCTGTTCTTTTTGTTTTGATAACATTTATTTATATTGCTCATCTTTCCTGACCATCTCTGGAATCCAGGAAACCCTTGCCCCTATTGAAAGATCAAGCTTCATTATCTCTCCACCCATGACTTGTCTCTGCTTCCAGGCCCACACTCCCCACCAGAGTCCCTCCTCCCGCCACCAGCCAAATCTACTCCGTAGCTTCAAGGCCTTCCGTAGCTCCTTCCGTAGCTCCCCACTGTCTGAGAAAGACCCTGGCTGTATCCAGTTGTGTATAACACCCAGTGCTCATCACATCGCATGCCCCTCTTTAATGCCCATCACCCAATTACCCCATCCCCCCACCCACCTGCCCTCCAGCAACCCTCAGTTTTTACATCCCACGTCATTGTCTCTCTCTTACCACACAGCAATTGTTTGCTAATACATCAGACTTCCCTTTCGGGGGTGGAGGGCCCAGGCTTGGAGGCCCAGATATGTCATCTTTATGTGCCCAAGACGTAGCCCAGTGCCTGGTGACAAACACATTTGACATGGAGGGGTAGCTGGATGGATGAACGGATGTACAAATGGATGGATCTTTTCTCAGAGTCACCTCCAATCTTTTTAAAAGTCAGAAATAGAGGAAACCTAACACTACAACAACAAGGACAATAAAAAACCAGCTATTGGACTAGCATCTTCTGAGCTGCGGGGTTGGGGGTCCCAATTTCCAACACCCTCCCCCACCTTTCTGGCTCGAAATCATAATTCTTGGCAAATCCTCTGCAAGTGGCAGAGGCAAAATATGGGATTTGTTCTCTAACAAGTGTCCCCAGGAGCACAGGGGACATCGGCCCCGTGTACACAGCCCTTCACCATCCCACCCATCCCCCACTAGGGCCACTCCTTAGATCCCAGCAGCCCCTGCCCATCTCTCGGGCCTTTTATTCCTCAGCCGGTTATTCCTTTAGGAGCAACCCCAGAGCCTGAGCCTGTCATGATGACAGCTCTGTGAGGTGGGCAGGCCTGGGTCTGGCATCTAAGAGGCAGATTTCCCACCACCCTTGTCCAGCAGATTTTTTTTTGTTTTGAAACTTTTTGGACAACAAAATCCTTTCTTTAAATGGGAGCCTATTATGAAAATGGGCACAGTCGCCAGATTCAACCCCCTCACCCTCCCCCCATTTAGCGGCCATCCCTGCCCTGAGACATCACCAAGCCACAGGGCTCTGTGGCATGAAGTTTAAAATCCACTGCCTTCATCCTGACTCTGGGCTCGAGCCTTGACCTTCTCCCACCCACTGAAAATGCTCAGGCATCCTTCCGGTTATCCCAGACCCCTCTAAAACCAGTGTCCTGACTGAACCCCAGAAACTTAGCTGGGCTCCAAAGCCCCTATCCCCCCACCCCGTCCCCGGCAGGCTCCTCTTCTCATTACACTACCATGAGGAGAGAGATTGCCCAGAATTACGATGCAACCCGAAGCTTCTGCTGCCGAGCCCTATCTTTCTCATTGCAAGACTCCTATTGTTTTGTTTTACTGATTCAACCTGTTCAGAACCCTGATATTCCTTGGGGGAACGTTGCCCCCCACCATTTCCATTCCCATCCCAGACCATTGGGTTGGGGCTGACTCCCATCTCTCCCCATCTCAACATGGAGACAAGACCCCACCCAAGCTGGATCAGTCAGAGCAGCCAGCCCCATAACCAGCAACACAAATGCGATTCAGTTCTGGGACTTCAACCAGAACTTTCTTCCAAATGACATTGCTACCTGCATGACAGAAAGCACAGCTGCTAGTGGGCACTGCACGAGAAAATCCTGTCCCACGGTGGAGTCACACAAAGAGGAAAGAGATGGACAGAGACCTATCTCGGGATATCGCGGCATCTGTATCCCATCACGCCTGATGCTGGTCTAAGCCCCAGGCTTCTCAGTAATAGGAGCCAATAACATTACTTTTCTTTCCTTAAACCAGTTTGAGTTGGAAATGAATACAATCCTTCTAGCAGCTGAACTCTCCCTGACCCCGCTTAGAGGTCAGGTGCCCCTTAGATCATATGGTGGACAAGCGCCCTTCCCTGCCTGGGCAGCTTTCGAGCTCGGTGTGCCCCGTACCTTGCCTCCCGGGCCACTGCCCATCGGGGACATCCTCTGCCCTCTCAACCTCTGCGGGCCATTGTCACAAGGTAGCTGAGTCCCTCCGGCGACGCTCAATCAACAATGCCACCTCTTCCAGCCCTTCTCTGGGTCTTATTTGACTTTGATGGCTGAAAGGAAAATGAAACAATCACTCAAAAGCAAGTAGCAACATTCTTTCAATGTGGTTTTTTTTTTCCTCTCCCTGCTGCTCGCACAGTCCCATCTGCCCATTACACCAGTCACTCCAGCAGGAGTATCAGAGCCAGAGTTGACGGGGGACATTTAATTGGTGAGAAAAACTACTGATTGACATGCTACCGGGTCCAGCATATTAATAGCTCATCAGTGCCTCCTCCTGAGTGTTTAGCAACTTGCCCCCTTCCCTGTTCCTACAAAACAGGTACATGCAATTCCCAGCCTGGGAAAGAAACAGGAGCTGGCTACATGGCAGTGAAACGTATTTTCTTTGTTTTAAAAGCTTGTTTCCAAAGATCTGTGTCCTAAGGGCCCAAGATTGAGCCACCACGATCACCCAGCTTAGGTATTCATTGACCCCACAAACACACACACCAAATTCCGACCCCCAGCCTTCTACCCAGAAACCATGGCCGTGCTTACGCAGGCATCCTGCATAAGATTCCTGTGAGGGTCCAGGCGCTGGCCCTTATACTCCCGGGTACAAGGGATTTTGCTGCCTCTCTCAATGTCATCAGGGCAATGGGCATGAGAAATGTTAAATGCAAACGCTGTTGGCCAATGAGTCTCGGTGTCCATTGACCCGTAACCTCCCTGGACCATCTCATCCACCATGGAATCCATTCCTGCTTTGAAGCTCTGTTGCCAGGTCTCAAAGTCTCTAATGTGACAAGGTCTTTGAGCCCCAGACTGCAGCTCCCTACTTCTAGGGCATTTTCCAATAACCCACAGATGCCTCAAACTCAGTCTATTCCCCTCAAACCTGATCATCAGTCTGTGGCTCCCGTCTCAGTCTACTGAACCGCACATGAGCTCAAGGCATAATCATGAAAATCATCCTCAACTCTTCCTTTGACCAACTGCCACAGCCAGAGCCTTTTGGTGCTAAATGCTTGACGTCTCTCTGCCACTCACTTTTCTCCAACCCCACAGCTCGGCCAGAGCCACAGCCTTCCAACCCATCCCTCATTTCCCTTCCAACCCATCTTTTGCCCTCTAGCCAGTATGATCTTCTCTGCCAACACTGACCTTCTAGCATAAACACTGCTTCCAAATCTGGTGGTCCAGCTGAGTAGATCTGTCTGCACTTTCCCAAAGACATTTCATGCCTGCAGACGCTCATTCAGGCAGCCCTCCTCTGGGCCACTTCCCCGACACCTGTCCCCACCCTCAGTGTTGTCTTCTAGGTCCCACATAACTCAAGCCTTCCTCTGACGTCACACTTGTATGCCTTGTGGTCCTTCACTTCCGGGTCAGTCTCACTCATCAGGAATGTGAGCTCCGTGTTTTACCCCTGGATGAATCCCCTGCATCTAAGCAACATTCAGAAAGTCCCTTCCAACTAAGGATCAGAAGGAGAGTTTCTGCCTTAACAATAATGTTGCCCTTAGTCTTAGGATGGCCCTCCAACTGACCTCAAAATGCCTCCAGTCTTGGTACACAGATCCCTGTGGACAAGAACCCATGGGACAGTTCAGATTGCTGGGCTGAAGCAAGGTGCCCCAAAAGCTTACAGCAGGGGAGCCTGTCCTTTTGGGAAAGAGAAAATGGTGCAAGCCCCTTCCCTACCCACAGCAAGCCCAGCATGTCCCCAGAAAATTCCTCCTGTCCCCATGCATTCTCTCTGGTCACCTAGGAACACTGCTGGGTATTTATGAGTGTAGGGAATGCTGCTATAAAGGGCTTTTTCCTATATTAAAACATTTTATGGTTTAATGTTTGCTGTTCTCAAATGCAGAAATGTTAGTGACTCTCTACCCTGAAGACTGGTCTTCATTCCTAGAGGATCACTTCACCCGGAAGTCATTTACAGGATCCAGATCCCCAGCCTGACCTCCGGAAAAGCCACCAGGATGTGGCCCTAAAAACTCAGAAGCCCTAGCTCCCAAGACAGCTCAGCTCACAGCTGAAAATGAGGGAAGAGATGAAGAGAAAGAGTCCACACTTCTCAACAAATTCCAAAATACCAAGCAAGAGCCTATCCAAAGGCATCATGAAACACACATACTTGGAGCTGGTATTCTTCAATGAGCACCTTCGTCACGGAAGTGACTACACCTTTGCTCAAAACACAGGAATCCCAAGGCCCACGGTGACTCTGGAGTCTGATGGTCAGACAGAGCCGCAGGGAGGCCGAGGCAGCAGTGGAACCAGCCTGTCAGGCTCAGCGCTGCACGGGACACAAGAGTCCCTGCACTTATTCTCCTGAGAGGTGGCAGACAGGGGGCAAAGCCAGGAGGGGCCTTAAAGCCCAGAGGAGTCTGGATTTCATTCTAGGGGCAACCATAGGTTATTGGGGCACTTAGGCTAGAAAGTGACATTCTCTGGCTTCTTCTTTTTTTTTTTTTTAAGATTTTATTTATTTATTTGAGAGAGAGAGCATGAGTGTGGGGAAAGAAGCAGAGGGAGAGGGAGAAGCAGATTCCCCGCTGAGCAGGGAGCCCAACTCGGGGCTCGAGCCCAGGACCATGATCTGAGCCAAAGGCAGATGCTTAGCTGACTCAGCCACCCAGGTGCCCCTGGTTTATACTTTAAATGGGTCACCAGGCAGTTAGGGAAAGAATGGATTGCTGGAGGACAACAGTAGAAGCAAGAAGATCAGTGAAGGGATATTATAGATCCAGCAACTGAGGAAGTTAGTCTGAGGGTGGCTCTGGAGATGGGAGGGGACGATCCAAGTCTTCTGCTGGGCATGTTAAGTTTGAGACATCAGCATAGCAATGTCAAGGAAGCCCTTGGGACACAGGAGTGTGTGTCGTGTGCTATAATCTGTGTTGTCCACAAGACGGGGGAAGGTTGAAGAAAATGACCTGGTAAGTCCTGATTCCTTAAGCTCAGAGCCGGGCATAAGATCCAAATGGCTCAATCATCACTCAGTGTAAGAGTCTGGTCCCCACCATGGGGGATGGGGCAGGAGAGGGGGAGGGGGCGGGATGAAGGGGAGACGATGCTGCTGCTGAAACTAATGATAAATATTGATTGTTTCAAAAATAAATTAAATATATGCACGCACATGGTCTGGAACTAAAATCCAACTTAACAAGTGACAAGGCGATGATGAGAGAGTAGCGGGGGTCAAACTGGCTGAGATTCGGCCTTGACAAGGAATAAAGTCTGGATTCCTGCTCCCCGCCCCAGCCCCCTGCCCATGAATGTTATGCAAAGTGTAACAAGCCAGCTGCAAAAGACCAGATACTGCATAAGCCCATTTACATGAAATAATTGAAATGTCTACATTAGATAAATCCAGAGACAGAAGGTGGATCCGTGGCTACCTGGGCTGTGAGGTAGGGGGACTTTTGGGGGGGATGATGAAAGGGCCCAGGGCATGTTCTGAGGGGGATGAAAATGTTCTAGAATGGACGGTCCTGATGGTTGCGCAACTTTGGGAATACACTAAAAATCATCGAATTGTATACTTTGAAGGGTAAAGAGTATGGTGTGTGAGTTATATCTCATAAAAGCGGTCATATATATATTTTAAGTGAGCTGAGGCTCTTGCTCTGTTGCGGGGGGAGGGGGGTGGGATAGATCCTGACTAATTCTAAGGGATTCTAGATGAAATGGCCACTATTAATTCAATTACTGGAGTAAGAGCCACTCCTCTGTCACAGGAGAGCGGAGGCTAATCAAGAAATACGGCTCTCAAAAACTACTTGCCCAATTCATTCTATTCCTAGACTCATGGGGCGGGGGGAGGAATGTCATGGCTGGCTGTTGGGGAGATGGGATAAAATGAAATCCATGTCACGTCTGTCAATGCTGGCAGTTGCAATGCGTGCAAAACCAGAACTGTCCCCGTTGGGTGTGGAGGAGACGCCATGCTTTGGCGGGGGGCTGGGGGGCAGAGCCAGAGGCAGGCAGCTTGCCCTGGCGGAGGCGGGGGGGGGAGGAGCAGGGGGGGAGGAGCAGGGCGGCCGGGGTGGGGGGGGTTGCTTGCTGCCTGTGGGAGGAGAAGATGCATACCTTGCAACTCATAATCCTGTGGGCCACGAGAAAGCAGACTTGCAGGCTATTGAAACTGAAATCTACTTGCACTTGGCTTTTCCCCTGTCCGGTGGGTTCTCAAACATGAGTGTGCATCAGAGTCATCTGGAGGGTTTGTTGGAACACAGCTTACCGGACCCCATCCCCAGAGTTTCTGCCTCAGTAGGTCTGGGGCAGGGTCCCAGGATTTACATCTGGCCTCACAAGGGCCGGATGATACTGATGCTAAAAAGGAATTAGCCAGACCCTGGACCACATTGAGTAGCCCAGTGAAGGGAACCTGCCAGGTGCATCCTGGTGCTGGGTGGGAAGATGCCGAGCACTCTGCGAGAGACATTTGGGAAGACCACTCTGGGGATGGTCCAGGAGCAGAAAGGGTTAAAAGAGAGGCGTTGTGTCCCTAGATGACCAGCTGGGGCCCTTGTGCCGTGGAGATTGGATTCTAGGCTTCTTGCTTATTGATTGCCATCAGTCGAGGTACCCCTGTAACAAATTGCCTTAAATTATTGAAATGGTAACAGGCGCAGCTGGGTAAATAATGCACAGGGCGGCGCAAGTCTATATTCATTAAGAGGTTGCCCACACGGCATGGCTCCCACTGGGTCCAACTCAAACTGATTTGTTCCCACCAACCTGATAGTTCTCAGCTCTTTGCCCTTCTGCAAACTTGCCATTTCAGGGGACTGAAATCCCTCGTGGATTTCTCACCGGTCTGTGAACACAGGCTTCAAGGTTTAGCTGCCCCTATCCTTCGGGTGATCACACAGACACACATCCTCAGTGTCTTCAAGCTGTCTCACAGCATGCATGCTAAGTGTTTATTATCTCCTGACGATAATATCAACTCGCGACTAGAAACCAGTTACTCTCGATTACGGGAGGCATCAGAGAGACACAGAGGAGTGAATGCGAACCTGAGAAGTCTTTGCTTCCAAAGCGCCAATTTTATTTTCTCCCAGCTTTATGGAGATATAATTGACAAATGGAATTATATAAAGTGTACAACGTGATGATTTGACACATGTATGGATTGTGAGATGATCACAATAAAGTCAATGAACACATCCATTACCTCAAATAGTTTCTATCATGTGTGCACGTGTGCTGAGAACATTTATGATCTACTCTCAAAACAAATTTCAAGTGTATAGTACAAAATTCTTAACTCTAGTCACCAAGCAGTACATTGGGATTTTTTTGCCCTGGTGAAAGAAGCATTAAGAAAAACACTGTTTCCTTAAGGAAACTTTCCCTGTAATGAGATACGGCAGAGACTAGTCTCGGTAGGGCTGGCGAAGATTAAGATAGGCTCCTGAGAAAGCATCATGAGACAGAACATGCAAATCACCATGGAAACCAAGCCATGTTTTTATTGTGTAATAGGTTTGCTAATTATCCTAAAAAGGTAAGAAAGCCTACTGCCTCAAGGGAGATCAGGGTGCGTAGTAATGAGTAAGACAGCAAGCAGAAGAGGAGCGGGGCAGCTAGAGAGTGTCCATTTCTCCCGGACCTGCCAAGCCTCGATGATGTGCGGGGCGAGGGGTAGAGCATCTTGCTGTCTCATTGGAGGCAGTGGCGTGGGGATCAGCCATGGACTAAGGCCTGGTTTCCCCAGTCTCCAGCCGCTGCCTCTCTGATGTTTCCAGTACCCAGAGAGCCTCCCAGACTGTGGGGGGCCAGGCCAGTGGGAGCAGCTGCGTGGCTATGAGAGGCTGCACCAGAACTCGAAGATGGAGAAGGAGGGTACACACCCATCCTGGGCACCTGCCCTGGGAACTTTCAGCCACCTTAGCTCATTGAATGCTCTCTTAAAGCCTGGTCCAGACAAAACTCAACACTTGCTAAATACCCCAGATGTGCCCGCCACTGGCCCCTTTCCTTTTTAATTCTGAGCGTAAGGGGATATGAAGTAAGGCATAGGACCATCTTCTAGGTAGACACGGGCTAGGTTTAACGTGATATAGATTTAACTAGATTTAACAAGAGATAGACTTGCCACACTTAATTCAGACCTTTTTATCTTCTAAACACACATCTCTGATATAATTTCCATAACTTCTGAAACACACACCTGCGGATGGGTAAATCCTTCCATGTCTCCATGCTTTTACTCTTCTAAATATCTATCCATAAAAAGACACGTAGTATTGTGTTTTAAATTTTACACAACTGGTATCGAGTTATATTTACATTCTGCCACTTAATGTTCTCATTTGACATTGAGTGTTCGAGAACTGTGGGTATTGACAGTGTAGATCAATACGTGAGTTCAGCAACATTGCTGAGTCTGTGCCATGAGAACAAGGAATACAACAAGGCTGTTGCAAGGAATGGAGTCAGTACGTATTTTTAAGGCTTAAGACTTTGAGACCCAGAATACAGTCAGTCCATGGAAATGGTCCGTGTGGGCCTGAGAACATGCATCGTCTCTGTTTATGGAGTTCTATGTTATGTCTATTAGATCCAGCATGTAAGTGGCATATACTTATTACTCTGTGTCTATTTAATCTGGTTTCTAAAGAACTGTGTTTAATATTATCGTAATAAGACCTGACCTGTGTCAGTTATTTTTGATTATCACAATTCTTTTTTTTTTTTTTTTAAAGAGTCTATGTATTTATTTGACAGAGACAGAGCACAAGCAGACAGAGTGGCAGGCAGAGAGAGAGGGAGAAGCATGCACCCCACTGAGCTGGAAATAGGACACAGGGCTCGATCCCAGGACCTCGGGATCATGATCTGAGCTGAAGGCAGACACTTCACCGACTGAGCCACCCAAGCTCCCTGATTATCACAACTCTTCAGAAATATGTATGAGAGGAGTCTCACAGATGAAGAAATGTGAAGTTCAACAGCAGGAAGTGACAGACTCCGGGCTGGAAACTGTCTACTTTCAAAGGCAAGCGTTCCTCCACTAGTCCATGTCTGCCACGGAAGAAATGATCCAGCCACTTGAGTGAAGAGATGCAATTCAGCCTACATTTAAATCCGGATTATGAGGCTCTGAAATGGTAACTCTGGATCTCCAAACTACTGTACGAAATCTAGCAAACAAAAGTCTGGCCTCTCTGAATGACATCCTATTCTTCTGCAGTTGGCATTTCAGTTGACCTTGTCGTCTGACATTGGACTGATCCCCCTGACTTTCCCTAGTGTGTCCCTATAAGTACCAGGTCCTCCGGGCCTCATGCCCACCCTCTCCCACCTGTCATGGCTCCCCTGACTGATGGCAGGCCAGCAAGAGCAGGTTCATAACGTTACAACCAAAGCCCAATCCAAAATGTCTTCCCGTTATGTTTGCATTTCCTGCCTATTAGAATGGAAATTAAAAAGGCAGAGTCACCAAGACATTAACATGGCTGGGGCATCAAGGCCCCGCCCTTGCAGGGGCCTCAGTACTTAATTCTGTATTCATAATTTTGTTTTCTCAAAAAGGACTCCAAAAATTGTAAGAACTTCAGCCCACCCAAAACGTGGATCCACCCCTATGGAAATGACTTCTCTTGGAGATCTCCTAGTCAAGTAGTGAGGCATTCTTGGGGAATTTTCAGGTCATAATCTGAGGATTAAAGCTTAGATGAGAGGCCCAGGCCGAGGCCTCCCTGTGCCCGGTCTCCTTACACTTGTGCGTCAGGTTGGGTGCCTTCTCCAACCCCCTGGGACATGCTGGCCTTGGTCAGCCCTGTCCCACCGTGGCCTTCAAGCCAAGGGAAGGCCACGGCTCCCAGCTCAGCAATCTGCCTGGGCCCCGCCCTGCTCCAGCTGTGTCTGCTGGACTCTTGGGGAAGGGCCAGCCCAAGCCAGATGATCTGACCTGATGAAAAGGGAAATTCTCCACATTCCTTCTGCAGAAGACATTTGCCAAACGCAATGCAGTGAGGAGAAGCAGGCTGGGGTTTTCCTGGGCAGCCAAATACATCTTCAACCCCAACAGAGTGCAATGTAGCAAAAACTGGGTCACATCTAATTAAGTTGAGTTTCAGGGGGAACTAGTGTCTGCTGGTGGACAGAGCCGGGGGCCAGGGAAGGGGAGGCCAAGGGAGGATGTGGGACCAAGCCTCAAGATGCTCTTCTGAGGCACACGGACCTCCAGTTTTGGAAAAACGTCTTCATATTCCCAGAAATGACCCAATGGAACAATCAGACTACATTATTTTCTCCAGCCATCAATGCACAGTGATGGTTCCAGATGGAAAGGGCCAGAATCCTGTTTTTAACTCTGTCTTGACTCTCGCACTAATCAATTGCCTAAAGTTTCTCGTAAAGCTCCTTTCTCCCAAGTGCTCATTTTCCTTTCTCACCAAGAACAAAGGCGGTTTGGTGGGGAAAATGTCAGTCTGTCAGTTTGAACTTCCCAAGCCGGCTTCAGCGGGTCAGTTTCCACCAGGACGTCTGAGGGGTTGTCCGGAAAGCTGACCAGAACCCTCTTTTCCCCACAGCTCGCGGGCAACCTGCAGCTGTAGAATTACCTCCTAACCATCCCTCTTAGAAGCCTGGGCATTGCAGTTATTAGAAGCATTCGATTACTTGGTCATGTTGGCAAAGCAAAATATTCCTTAAGATTCAGCTGATCACTTCCTCCATGAAGCCCTACCTGACTGCCTCCCACCTTGAAGCTGAATCATCTTCCCCTCCGCCAGCAAAATCTCTGCACAATAGCACATATGATTTTCTATCCCTGTCTGTCTCAGTCCTGCCTCCTTCAGTAGCCTGGAGGCACACGTACATAGCATTTCTATGTCCCCAACGCCCTCCAGAGTTCACGATGACCTGTCACTTACTGCCCGGTTAGTCATGGTGAAGAACCTCCACTTCACAAATAAAGAAGCTGAGTCTTGGAAAGACTGTGCCTGCCCAGAGTCCCAGTGCCGGTGAGGGTCAGCACCGACATGTACACCCAGATCTTCAGGCTCGAGTGTCCGTTCCGATGTTCTGGGGCTACAGGTAACAAAGCTTTAAGGACATGAAGATATCAGGAGGGTGAAAATCTAGAACGTAGCTTCCCTGCCCTCAAACAGAAGATTAGATGATAAATAATGGGCAGAGGTGCCCAAAATACGACATAGTCACCCATGAAAATGCCCACAGAGGCCAGGCAGGGCAGGTGAAAGGTTAAAAGCGTACAGGCAGGGACCGCGAGCCACCTGGGAAGGCGTGCTCCCCTAAAGGGCACATCCTTTACTCAGAGCTGACAGATTGCGACTACACAGGGACACAGGCCCAGAATCACTAATTTTAGTTTTATAGTTGGAAATCTCAACTTTAATATAAAATCTCCAACATTTTTCATGTTGGCAGCTAATAAACGTTTAAAAAAAGAAACTGGGGGCCAACTACATCTGCAAGTTGGATGTGGCCAACAGTTCATGAGTCCACAACCTCTGACACAAATCCACTTGCTGGACATCGGATCAACAGATACAAATGGATCTAACTCACACCAGCGCCCCCCCCCCCACCACTGCCCAATCCACATGGCGCCATCTTGCCACAGAGAGAATGGGATGAAACACAAGTATTCCTAGCGTGCTCCCTGCATCACTCGGATGGCTATCTCTCTCAGAGAACCAGTTTCTGAGGATTCAACACACAAACGGTGGCCTTCAGCCACCAGGCTCTCTATTTCAACTTAACATCTTGCCCTTCCATAATACTTGTGTCCTCAAGCTTACAGTAGATAACCTCATCATTGTGATCAACCTGTGGGCCCGACAGGTCAGTCAGCCTCCCAGAAGGAAACTGTTGTGGGCTTTTTTTTCAGTTTGTGTCTGATTTGGCATTTCTTTTGCTTCTGTCAGAATGTCTACAGCTTTCTTATAGCCTCTTAGAGCCTCTCAGATGGCTCTTCAGGGGCCCCACAGAACCTCACGTGCGTATTTACACGATCGCAAACGTTCCATAAATGTGAAGCGGAAGTACAAAGGGCCTCCCAAACCTTCAATGCACACTCTTCTCTTTGCCTCTCTGCAGGCATTTTCATCTTAGACCAGCTGCCAGGTCAGGTTTCCACAGATCGGCTTCTGCTAGGCCTGCCATCACCGAGCGCCCGCCATGCAGCAGTCCCGCTCCTCATCCAATCTTCACAACAATCCTCTAAGACAGGTCCCAGCCTGTCCTCTACTGCAGATGAGAAGAGCGAGGCCCGGAGAAGGGGAAACCACTCAAACGGCAAAGCCAGGAGTTAGACCCCAGTCAAAGCAATCCCAGAGTCCGCCCCCAATGACAGAGTTGTACAACCTCAGTGGGCGCTGGGATTATCCCCACATTACAGATGGCAAAAGAGGCCAGAGAGGTTCCAGACTTTCTAGACATCAACCCCCCCCACCTATGAAAAAGCAGAGTTCACGATTCCATCAGGTCAACCATAAGCTCAGACCCAAAGAGCAGTTCTAGACCCACTTCTAAATTTTAACAGAAGCTTCCATGAAATGAAAAAAAAAAGACTATAATAAACAGAAGAAAAGAAGTTGAATGCCAGCTTTGCTCTAATCCCTGCGAATCATGCCTTTAATTAAAAAGCTACAAAAAGGTACACATGAGCTTAACATGTTGGCTCTTTCCCTTCATGGGTGAGTCTGATTTCTTCTCTCTTTACAAGTACACTCTTGCCTCACGGCCTCTCGCTACTCAATGTGTGGTCCATGGACCAGCAGCAGCAGCATCTGGGGGTTTCCCAGGAATGTGGGGTCTCGGGCTCCAGCCAGACTCACTGCATCAGAGTCTGCACCCTAACAAAATCGCCAGGTGACTTATGTGCAAGGGAAAGTTTGAGAACTGGGCTACATGACCCCAAGGAATGTCAAATATAGCCATTTTGTGAATAATTCTCTTCAGTTCGTCTAAAGACGATGTTGAGGGGGCACCTGGGTGGCTCAGTCAGTTAAGCGTCCAACTCTTGCTTCTGGCTCAGGTCATGATCTCAGGGTCGTGAGATCGAACCCCACACAGAGCTCCAGACTCAGCATGGAGTCTGTTTGAAGATTCTCTCCCTTTCCCTCTACTCGAGCGTGCTCGCTCTCTCTTTCTCAAATAAATAAATAAATATTTTTTTAAAAAAAATATTGGGGTGCCTAGGTGGCTCAGTCAGTTAAGCATCTGCCTTGGACTCAGGTCATGATCCCAAGGTCCTGGGGTCGAGCCCCGCATCAGGCTTCCTGCTCAGCGGGGAGCCTGCTTCTCCCTCTGCCTCTCCCCTCCCGCCCCCCGGCTTGTGCGCTCACTCTTCTCTCTCTCTCTCTCTCTCAAATAAATAAATAAATAAATCTTTAAAAAAAAAAAATGACATTGACTAGTGAGGGCTGGTTTTTAAATACAAAAAAATCTGCCCAGCAACATAGCTCCCAAGCAAGAATGGCCTGAGGGGGCTACAGTGAAATGTCTCAGAAAACTCAGTTCTCAGGTGAGCGAGCTCACTCTTGGGGGCCCCTGGGTTACCCCCGAATCCTCGGCTGCCCTGCAGCCAGCCCTCAGCGTTGTCTGCCACGGCTACTCGGCCTCTTCACCCAACACGCCCACCGGACCTTCTGCGAGGGGCCTGGGCCTGTTTTTCTCAGAGCTGCAGAGGGTCATGGCTCTCAAACTCCACGCTGAATGACTAGAGCAAAACTGATCTTTTGCCACATGGAAGAACGCACCCAAAAATGAAGTAATAGGGGAATAGCCATGAACCTTAGGGGCCGTCCATAAAACAAGCCTAGGATGGGTAGGAGAATGTCCTTATAAAGCCATATGATGACTCCTTGGTGACCGAGCTGTGGGTGGTATGGGGCTAAGACCAGACTCATGGAATCCCGGGTTATAGGAAGGTCGGAACTACTTTGGTCACCGGCCAAATCTACAATTAGTCCTTGAGGGAGACGCACGGGAAGGGACCCTTGGCTGGAAGAAGGACCCAAGCCCGGGACAACCAGAAGGCTTCCCCAGAAGGCAGTGCCCGGCTTTTCCTAGGGCCTGCTGGAATTTCATTATCCTGTTTGCACTGTACAGATGGGAATTTAATAATTAATTAGGGAGTAGCTCACCCCAGAGCCCGGGCAGGGGGCTTATACAAATCAACTGAGATGTGGCAAGGGGCTGAATATTTCATAGCGTGTTTAATTTGCAAATGCTGCCCACTGAGAAGGCTTAGGCAGGAAACCTATCCACATAATTATTATTACTCCTGCAAAACAACTTGAGTTTCCATCAGACCACCTTCCTTTCGATTGTTTTCGCCAAGCACTTCTTCCAAGACATGTAATATTTTTCAAAATTGGGAGAAGAAAAGAGCCAAAATGTAAAAGAATATTTATTAGGAATGAAATGAACCTGTTCGGATAAAATAAAAACTAACCTAGACCCTACATTTGTTCAACCTACAATTCTTTCTAACACTCAAACGGCTCCGTCCTGATCATTTTCTCTCCTGTGCATTCTGAGTAAGGAAGCTGGACCCTAAAAGAATCCAAGGGATTACTTCTCATGTGTTCCACACGTGATCTCATGCATTAATTAAGCCACGCTGATTCTGAGCACCCTAGATATCCTTCCTATACATTTTTCTCCCCTTACCTAAACCATAGTGATTCTCTGCTATCTCTGCAACAAGAATCCTAACCGCTCTAGCTGGTGTAGAGAATAGGGGCCAGAGGACCACACACCCACGGACTTCAAGCTAATTCCATCTGTTCCACCACCACCACCATCATGGGTTGAAAACTCAACCATCTAGAACCGGGTCAGCAAACTTTTTCTATAAAAGGACAAATAATAAATACTTTAGGCTTTGCAGTCTATACGGTCTCGATTGGAACTTCTCAACGCTGCTGTCTTAGGGGAACGTGGCCACAGACAGTATGTAAACAAATGAACATGGTTGTGTTTCAATAAAACTTTATTTACAAAAACAGATGGTGGGCCAGATTTGGCTGCCAGTCAAACTTTCTAGTACTTGATGTTCTGTTGTAGCATTTCTTGGGACCTCATCCAATTTTATTCTTTCAAAAAAAAAAAAGAGAAGAAGCTTCTGGGAGCAGCTGTGTGGCGTACACAGTTTCCACCAGAGGAAACGGCTGGCATTCACCCCCAACACTGGAAATTCTGTTCTTTCTGAACAGACGGTATTATGTTACCTGTTTCCTGCTGGAACTCTTCATATTTCTGTAAAAAGCTCTCCTGTTACCACGTCCAATAGCCAATCTAGTCCTGGATGTGGTGATGCTTCTCCTTTACCTTGGAATTGAAGGAATTCGACTATTTTTTGGTACAAAGGGAATCTCTGCCAACAAAAGATGCCACTTGGTGTTAGCATGGCCTTGACCTTCCCATCTGTCAGGATGGACTCCTATTATCTACCACAGACCTACATGCTCCACCGGGCACCATCATGAACAGCATCTTCCTCTTCTTCTGTGGTTCAGAGCTGCTGCTTGAAATGCTCACCCTGACGGCTTTCTCCGGTATGGACCGGATTGGAAGTAAAACATTTCCACCAGCAGCCCTCCATGGGCTGAGACCACAGATACTTCCGCTCTTCAGCCATACCAGTGAGAACTGGTGGGTCAGGTTGTCCTGGGAAAGGTTTCCACTTTTCCTCGGCACAGACATTTGGGCAACAAACTGAGCATAAGGCCACTGGCCATCATCTTCTGAACCAGGACCCATCAGCCTTCAGCCTTCAGCCTGTCCTGCACTCCAGTGTCAGGAGGAACAAGATTGTCCCATCCTGGCCCTTCTCGGAAGCAGTTCCCTGCTGCCTTCAAGTTCTCTTCGATGCTCGTGGCCAGAGCACTTGTCCGGGCCATGTAGGTTCGTTGGGCTTCCAGCGGGACCAGAGAGGCTTATTCCCCATGCGTGCTGTGCCGCACCTGTCCCGTGAGCTCAGAGAGCCTCGGGACACTCTGCTCCCAGAGTAAAGCCAAAGCCTCTCACCTCAGTCCTCAGAGATCGAGATCCACAGCCTTTTTAGTAGCTCCTAATGTTATTTTTCTGCCTTCATCACGAAACAAACATAATTTTATAATAAATGTGTCTTTTCTGTCAAACAAACAAAGGAAACAAAAGATGGGCTTTCTCTGTGACTCTGAGTATGTGTCTAATTGACCTAAGTCTATTAGATTAAACCAGTGGTTCTCACATTCAGCAACCGGGGTTAGCCACATGGGTGTCTACGTTGCACCGTCGAATGGGGCATCCTAATGAGGAGGGCCCCAGCCCCACCCTTGATTTAATGCTCCGCTGTCACAGTCTTGAAATTCTTAACAGTTTTTGTGCAAGAGGCCCCACATTTGCGTTTTGCACTGGGTTCCCTAGACTGAGCTGCCAGTCCTGCTGGAGACCTAGAAAACATCAGAGATTGTCCCACGTGGGGAGGAGCCGCCAGCATCCTGGTGAGTCAAGGTCAGGGATGCCACTCCACATCCTAGAACACATAGGTCAGCCCCCGCAGCTCAGCCAAGTAGTATCGAAATGTCCACGGTGCCAAGATGGAGAATCTTGGCTCTGACCACGTGAAATGGCCGACATCCTGCTATCTTTGACCGGCACATAAAGTCACGGGGTATGGTGCCGCCTCGTGGAACTCTGCTTTACATCTTTATAAGATTTATGTTGTCAAAATATTTGCAGACCAGGAAAAAGGTCCTCTCACAATCTGTGCGTTTCTGAATTCTCTTCATTCAGCACAAATAAGCCTCTTTAAATCTGCCCCCAATGTGTGTACTCACGTCTTTATTTATCTGTTTCGTGGCTTTTGTAGGAAAGTAACACATGCAAGTGCCACCGATATTCAAGGTTCTGAAACAGTCTAGTTAACAGTGACTCTCCTGCCTGTCCTGTCCCCAGTCCCCGTTCTCCTTCTCAGAGCAAACCTATTGATCACTTTTTCATCTGTCCCCTCAGATGTTTTGTAAATGAGGCTTTCTCCACACATGATTCCACTCCCGTTTTCCTTGGGATGTCCCTTATCGGCCCACTTAAAAGTTTCACCAGCGATTCCCTGTGCCTGGTCCAATCCCGCTTGGCTTCCCATTTTTCTGGGACCGCCTACTTCAGTAACAGGGACTGCAAACATTCTGGAGTCTTCTCCTCCAGCAACTCTGCCTCCTTATTAGATTCCCTTACTCCCCCTTGTTTGAAGTCCTGGCTGAATAAAAAAAATAACATTCCATTTTCCATTTCCTAATTTCTCCCCCTCGGTGCTCTTTGTCACAGAATGTATTATGGTTCTATTTAAAGTCTTTTGGGACCCAGAGCCTGTCAACGTTGTTGAACAGAATAAAAAGCTCTTGAGCTAGAATCAGCCCAAACCTATACATAGACTTGACCCTCATTTCTGTTCCAAGAAGAGCAGGAAAGAGCCTGATGTTGGAGACTCTGACTTCCCTTGTATTGATTCTGACATGCAGAGGGGAGGAGGGACCTCCTCTCCCTGTGCGTGTGAGCGTGAGTGTATGGGACCACACATCTGCTCATAAATTATTAATCCCACCTTTGGATCAAAAAGGGAAAAAGACAAGCAAAAGCAACCAGAAAAGCATAAGCAGGCAGAGAACACCAATTTAAGAGAATGGTTAATTATTTAAAGGTATTTAACCACTGTCTTGATTCAAGGGCAACATTTCTGGTTGGGAGAAGCGAGAAGTCTGCGGGAAAATGTGACTCTGGCCCCAGCCATCTGCTGCTTCTGCATAACTTCTATGTATAACAGCATAGAATATAATAGCGTGAGAGGACAGCGGGTCCCAGGGAATCTGCTTTATGTTTCCTTCCTGACCTTCCATCTCCCATGGCCCCCATACTTTGTCTCCCAGGAGGAAGGCTGCAGGCTCCGGTTTACCCCGGCCCTCCGAGGAGGCAAGAATGAGGTGCCCTGGGAATGACTGTCCCGACTGATGTCTGAGGTGGCAGCTCGGTGACAGAGAGAAGGCTGGACCCCACCCTTATGGATGGGGGAATGTGGTCTCAGAAACCCAGGCAGGTCTGGCATTCACGTCCCCCAAGCGCTGCTGTCCTCACCCTCTCAGATGACTGGAGGAGAGGATGGGGAGGCAGGATCTGGGGGCGCTGTGGCTTGAAGGAAGGCCCTCCACCAGCTCTCCTGCCTTACCTTGTTCTGCTTCCCAGTGCTACTACCATTTTGTCCTTCCAGGCACTGACGGGTTTGTCCTGGTTGTGACCACATTCCTGTCCAAGTGAATGCCTTGCGATGGTGATGTTGGGGAGACAGGTGCAGGGTAAGCTAGGGGCCAAAGAATGGCAAGTAAGCTTTTGGAATGGTGAAGTAGTCTCAGCATCAAGTTCCCAGACTCCTGGCCCTAGAAAAACCCGTGCAACTTTGGGAGGAGAGGGAAGGTGGTAATAAAAGACATATAATGCAAAATGTACCATTTTTACCAAATTTACCAATGTTAACCATTTCAAAGCATATATTTCAGTGGCATTAAGTGCACTCACACTGTCGTGCAACCTTCACCACCATCCGTCTCCAGAACTTTCTCATCCTCCCAAACTGCTCCCCACTCTCCCACTCCCAGCCCCCGTCAATCAACATCCTTCCTGCCTCTGTGGATTTGACTACTCCGGGCACCTCAGACGAGTGGAGTTATACAGTATTTGTCTTTTTGCAACTGGCTTATCTCACTTAGCATAATGGCCTTGAGGTCCATCTCTGCTGCTGCATGGGTCAGGATCGCATTTTTGGAACATTCTGATAAAAGTCTCATCTTCTAACCAGGACGAGTGTAGACTCCGGAGTTTCTAGAAAGGGGGCCTTTGTCTAACCAAACCTACAGTGTGTCTCCCAGCTCCTATAATACTTATTCCTTTGTTGCTTAATCAGATTCTATGGGGCATTTTCAGGGAAGCATACAGTATGAGCCCATTCTGCTTCCTGTGAAAGTTTACAAATCACGTCCAATGCCCTTCAGAATGCTGTTATACATAGAAGTTATTACTGCCTAGATGAACCGATAAATGAATGTGCACTATTCCTATGTCTTAAGCTGACCTGTTTTGAGTGCTGTATTAGTCACGGTCCTACAGAGAAATGGAACCGGATATATACAAGCAGAGATTTATTTTAAGAAATTGGCTCACATGATTGTGGGGACTAGCAAAAAATTTGCTGGGGAGGCCAACAGGCTGGAAACTCAAGCAGGGTTTCTATGTTTCAGTGTGGAGGCAGAATGCCTTCTTATCGCTAAGCCTGTCTTTCCTCTCAGTGGCCTTCAACTGGTTGAATAAGGCCCACCCGCATCATGGAAGACACTTTCTTTAAAGTCAACTGACTAATAAATAAATAAAATAAAAAAATAAATAAAGTCAACTGACTGCAAATGTTAATCATATCTAAAAAATACCCTGGACTAGTGTTTGAGCAAACTGGACACCATAATCTAGCAAAGGGGCACACAAAATTAACTATTACAAACACATACCTACCGAGTCTAGAGATTTATAAAAATGCAAGTTACTATGGAACTCTTAACAGGGAGGAAAATAGGGATGTTAAAGACTGACAACTAATAATAATAAGATTACTGTGAGCTTATAATCACAAAGTCTGGAGTTGGGATGTTGTTTCTATTTATATCCTGTTCGCTTACAGAAAATATTTGAAGAATCAGAGTCAAGAGCAAAAATCCAGACATTGTCAAGAGAACTGAAATCGAGCTTCACTGAATGTTCACTCTAGTGAGTAATAAAATCACATATCTTATGTTTACCAACTCAGGATTTTGGAACTAGGAAGATCTCAGTTTGGAAAGCACTGTTTCATATCCACAAAACCCAGGACTAGAGAGAGAAATTTACAGAAGTTCATACCCTATGAAGCCATGGGCCTCAGTCACTCTGCAACCAGTCCACACATTCAAATTAAACTGACCTTTATTGAGCACCTACTGCATACCAGGCTTTCTGCCAGACACCTTGCTAGGTACTGGGAACACATGCCAGGTTTTTTAAAATCACTACCATCACAATGATACTTTAAGGTATGTAACTCTTTCCGTTTGTATGTATGAAGGTATGTAACTGTCTTCCGTTTTCCAGAAGAAAATATTGAGTTGTAGAGCATACAAGATTTGTCTGAGGTCACAAAACTATCAGGCCCGTTGTTAGAATTCAAACCCAGCCAGCAGGGGCCTGAGTATGTGTCCTTGTCCATCATATGATACTGTTTACTGTAGGGAAAATAAAAGCATATGCAAAGATTTTCAGGGTTCGCTTTTTTACTCTGTTAGGAAGGACGAGACAAGAGTCTTAGGACATGGGGCACCTGGGTGGCTCAGTGGGTTAAGCGTCTGCCTTCGGCGCGGGTCATGGTCTCAGGGTCCTGGGATCGAGCCCCACATCGGGCTCTCTGCTCAGCAGGGAGCCTGCTTCCCCCTCTCCCTCTGCCTGCCTCTCTGCCTGCTTGTGATCTCTCTCTCTCTGTCAAATAAATAAATAAAATCTTAAAAAAAAAAAAAAAAAAGAGTCTTAGAACATGCCTGGCAGTTACACAGCTAAGACAGATGAGCAGAGAAGTGTGACATGTATAGATCCAGATTTCTTGGGGCCTGAGGCTAATGTAATCTGGGGAGTGTCTTTCAAATACAAAGTTATGGACACATAATTAGGGACCAAGATGAATATTCACTTAGCACAAGAAAACACCACGCCGCAAATTTTAAAAAGTTGATCAATTACTGCAAACATTACACGATCCAAAAAAAAAACAAACAATCATTTCATTCATGATCTGCCTGATTCATCTCTACAATACTTCTACCCCTATATATTTGTCCTGCCCACTCTTTGATCGCCCCATCCTATGATAATGCAATATTTTTTACAGAGAAAATGGATAATGTCGTCCTTCCTCTCACGTGGTGGATAGAAATTTTATTTTTATTCTTAACAGTTTAGAACAAATTCTTTGCACTTCCTGCTAATTTCTGGGGTGGCCATGTAAATTTCAGGATTGTTGTCAAAACTGAGAAAACCTCTGAATGTTTATATATGAGCTGTGAAATTTCAGGGTATTCCAAGTTTTCTTAGGCAGTGACTAATCTTGCAGTCCTCAAATTCTCTGAATTGATGAAACTCATTTATCAGTTTGTTGTCGATTCCCTTATTATCATATGTGTTTTAAGTTTAAATTAGATTGTTGATATCAGTATTTGGGGGCAAATCAGCAAGAAACTTCAATCTTTTCCCAATGTGTTCAAATGGTCGACTCCTCTCAGTTAACTAATCTAGTTATCAAAAAAATCTGAGGGCTTACTCATCACTTCCATTAGAAATAGAATATCTTTCTCTTAATGAATTTCTGCCTTTGACATATTTTTTAAAAGTTTTACAATTTTTTAACATCAGAATGATTTCTATTGATTTCATTTTTTTAATCACATTTTGTATATAATCCATTAATTTGCTCTCAGTTCTTTTTTGTTTGGTTTTACATTATTATTTTGTATTTGCTCATCGGAGTAGAGTTGATCATGATGTTACATTCGTTTCGAGTGTACAACATAAGGATCCAATTTCTCTATACTTATGCCGCTTTCTGTTCTTTAATAAATTTAAAGATGACACAATAGGTTCATTTTCATCCAGATTAGGAGTCTGTGATTTCTCACTTCTTTTGTTGAAGTGTTCCAAAGCATCCTTCCAAATTCTAAGAAAAATGCATATTGAAGGTTTATCAACTTTTTGCGTAAGCTTTGTGCCTCTCGTTTATGTTCGATCTCCTCTTCCAAGTCTTCGAAAATATATTTTGGAGCTCTTGACACATCCTACACTGCAAGGCTCAAACAGCTTCATCATGGGCAGATATTCTCATGACACTTAAACTCCTGAAAGAAAATTCCAAGCTTAGCCAACCTGAAAAGAAGACATGTAACAGATACAACATAGGAAGTAGTCAACAACTTAGGCATGGCAGGGGCCACGGGGGACAAGGACAGGAAATGCCCGAGGTGGCTCATGACTGCAGTGAAAATATTTTATTTTTGGAAATTGACAAAAACTTGCGACCATGCAAACACACTGGCCTCCTCCCAGACCTCGGAAGTACCCTGAAACAGAATCTGCAAGGTGGAGAGGAGGTATCCCGACAAGGATGGGATAAGGCAAGATAGGGTGCAGGAGACCGTGGGCAGATGAGCCTGCGGAGCAAGGGCAGCTCAAGGTTACTGAGAGAGCTCGCACTGTGGGTGATGAGATGCTCTGGAGGGTTTAGTGTTTCTTTCAAATGTATGGGGGAAGGGAGAATGGGAGGTTAGCATTTAATGGGTACAGAGTGTGAGCTGGAAAAGATGCAGAAGTCCTGGAGATGGACGGTGGTGATAACTGCACAACAATGTGCGTGTGCTTAATGCACAGAACTGTCCACTTAAGAACGGTTACGATGGTCAGTTTCATGTTATGTATATTTCACCACCAAAATACATTTTAACACAAATACATTTTCACATTTTAACAGTTTTTTTAATTGAGCTCATTATAGACTCATGGTTGTAATAATATGGAAAATTTTCTGGGGCGTCTGGTTGGTTCCAGTCAGTAGAGCATGCAACTCTTGATCTCAGTTTTGAGTTCAAGCCTCAAGTTGGGTGTAGAGATTACTTAAAAGAAAAAAAAAGAAAGAAAAGAAATCTCATACTTTACCTAATTTGTCCCCTGGTAATTCTTTGCAAGACTCTGGTACAATATCACAGCCAGCATATTTACATTAATACAATTAATGTATTCTGATTCCCCCATTTTATTTGTACGTGTGTGTGTCTGTGTGTGTGTCTATGCAATTTTATCACCCGTGTGGGTTCAGGTATCCACCACCACAGTCAAGCTAGGCAACAATCCCGCCACAGGGATCCTTAATGCTGCCCTTTTATAATCACACCCACACCCCTCCAACCCTGCCCCCCATCCCAAACCCCTGTCCTCCATTTACAAAATGGTATCATTTCAAGAATGGTATATAAATGGAATCATACCTTCATCTCATTCATACATACCTTCTTGGTTTGGTCTTTCGCACCCAGCATAATCTCCTGGAGATGCATCCAATCTAATACAGGTATCAGTGGATGGCTCCTTCTCGTTCCTGGCCAATGCTCCGTGGCATGGATGTGTCCCAGTTTGCTTAACCACCAATTATTAAGGGACATCTGGGCTATGAAAGGACAGTTTGGGGCAGTTATGAATAAAGCTGCTCTGAACGCTTGAGTATAGGGTTCTGGGTCAACATGAGTTTTTATTTCTCTGCGGTAAATTCATGAATGCCCTTGCTGGGCTCTCTAGTTGTTACATGTTTGGTTTTTTAAGAAATTGCCCAATGGTTTTCCAGAGGGTTTTCCAGAATGTGTTTTTCAGCTCTGGTCCATTCTACATTCCCACCCACAACGTATGAGCGATCCAGCTTGGTGGCGTCCTCACCAGCATTTGGTGATGTCCCTAGTTTAGTGTTGGCCATCCTGATAGATGGTTAGTGGTGTCTCCTGATTCCGTCGTGCATTTCCCTAGTGACTACTGATGCTGAGCATCTTTACATGGGGTGGGGAGTTAAGCACAGGAGTGGGCTGGCAAAATGGGCACTTCCAAAAGGTTGCTATTGGAAGGGCTTCCCATAGTCCCTGATGACGGCCCCTGGGGGCCTGAGCCGGGCCTTGGAAGCCAATGGACAGAGAGGGGTGGGCGTGGGGGATTCCGGAAAGGCTTTAGGAAGTAAAATGGGGGGGAGGGGGGAGTGACTTCCTGCTGAGGAAGACAGAGGAACCCAGAATAGAATTCTGTCTGGCAATGTTGAGTTTTGCCTACGAAACAGCCACGTAGCCCAGAGCATTTGGATATGAGTGTTCAAAATCGGGACTGAACCTGGGCTGAAGACATGGGTTTGTAAGCTCCTCGATTTCCATCACTAAATCTCGCAGGGGAGGGACCTGGTTTTTTGAGCTTCTAGTTTACTGGTTCCCCTGGCAGGCCATGGACCCCGGGCGTCTGGGGACCGCTGCAGAGGACCCAGTAATCCACACGTACACCAAGCATTTCCGGGAGCCCATGACTCACCTCACACACCTAAGTGCTATTTTTCAGTTATATGTAGATTGGGTTTTAATTTCACAAATCCACTTACAAAATTTAATTTTAGATTTCTCCATTATGACTACTTTACAGTCAGAAAAGATAAGCTTTCAAACTGATGTCAACACGTGCAGAATGTTTAATCGTCTACAAGTCACTTCTGGCTCGTTCGTCTTCCTGGGGCCAGGGATCGCAGCTGCTCTCAAGCCCCTGCCCTCGGGGTCCCTAGATATTCTTTCAATGAGGTGATCTTCCTGCTGCCCTGGGAGACTCCCTGACCTTCCGCCTGCCCCCAGGCTTTCCCACCAGTTCCTCTGTAGGTAACAAGTGGCTGCAGACCTTGCTGTTGAACTTGAGAATCCTCCTCCCCAGCCTACCCCTTGCAGAAGCCCACCTGCCCCAGGGCCAATCCCCTCTGAGCTGTGCCTGGACCCCCTCTGCAGGGCATGCATTGCCCCACCCAGCCCTCTGGGGGAAATGTTGCCAGCCGTGCTTCCCTGGGGCTTTTTCCCACACTTTCTGTGAGATCGCCTTTGCTGCCTTTACAAAGACTGTAGAATTACTTTCCTAAGCTCTTCTGTTCTCCAAAAGTACAACACCCGCACCCCACCCCTACCGGCACCCCCAGCTCTGCAGTATGAAAACAAGCTAAGCCACCAAGATGGGCAGAAAAGCAAGCCATGGGGTCTCCATAGGACTGACTCGGAGCCCCAAAGCACCAGGCTGTGCCTATCCACATATAATACAGCACGCACGGGAGTTGGCCGAAACACAGTGACTGTGGATTCCAGCCTTGCCTCTGGTATCTCGTAAGATGGCTGCTTAAATATAATTGCAAAGAAATTGAGGTTATCTTTGGGAGGGAGGGGGAGGGGGAAGGAAAAGCGAGCTTGGCCTGTTCTATTACTGGATTGCAATCACTGAGCCTTTGTGACACAGAAGCCGTAGGTCAAATCCAAGATCTTACTGCAGACCGGAGGGAATTGTTCTCCCAGGAATATGAGACTGGGCTCTTATCTTGTAATAATACACCTGAAGTCTCCTGCACTGAGAATTAGCAAAGATGATGACATAGGGGGCAACGAGGGGACCCCTGCTTGCTGTCCTTCTGCAACCATGTAACTGATTCTGTCTGTTTTCCAGCTCTGGCTTCTGAAAGCTTTATCGTGCTCTTCCAACAACGGGAAAAATCGGGAAGCTTCGATTTACTTGTATTTATCTTTATGCCTTATTTTTGGAGTTTTCTAAAATTAAAAATCCAATGTCCAGACCCTGGTTATTTAAAAACAGGCAAGTTAACTTCCGCTGCATAAAATTTCCCTGGAGGCCCTGAGATTCCTAAAGTGAAGCCATCTGAGGAAGCTGGGAGGTAGGGAAGGAAAGGGAGAGAGTCATGGAGAAGATACTGCTCTTAATTTGGCTTCTTGGTTTTCCTTCCAGAACCTTCTCGGGCCTGTGATCTGAGGACCTCGCACCCCCACCACCCACCCCGTGCCACCTCCCATAGCTGTGCCAGCCCAGGGGCAGAGGGGAGGCCCACCTGAATTTGGCATCACTGCCCCCTCCTCAGAGTGATGTCAGAGGAGCCCCAGTTCCCACCGTGGGTAAGGCAAAGGCCTTCTTGGCAACTGAAATGAGGTGGTGTCATTCTTTTGAGGCTCACTGCAAAAAGTCCCCCAAGCTTCCCGTTAACACAGAATATCATAGGCACAATTACATGGAGAGCCTTTCCCTGAAATTAGTAGAGCCAATGATTTGGGGAGTTCAGATTTTTTTGGAAAAAAAAATGGAGAAATATATACACATTTGCTAGCTCTTTATTGTGCCAAGAAAGGATATTTTTAAAACAACTACTTTCTACTAGCACTTTTTAAGAGAAAGTGCTTGAACTCAGACACATACACGGATGCACACACATACACACGTATAGAAAGAGAAATCCTCCAGAATAAGGAACAGCCCAGCAGTTGACAATGAACCTCACGCTTTCTGAAAGCCAACCACTGTTCCAGAAGCCCTGGTTTGGGGTATCAGTCCCCTCCTTCCACCCTGTGCGGGGAGCCAGGCTACATCTCCATCATCGCTCAGCAAAGAGTAGTGGGTTTGAGGGTCCCGATGTTCTACAAGGGACTTCTCCGGGAAACGTACGTAAGAATGAATCGGCTCCACTGAAAGCCATCCCCTCCCTGGAGAAAGAGCAGACATATGAAAGGCTGATGACCAAAATGCCGTGGCCGTTACTTACCCCTTAAGGGTGGGTTTCCCGGGTCAGTCTAAGTCTGAAGCTTTGACTTCAGGGGTGACAGAGGCCCGGCCCAAAGGGCGGCCTGCTCTGCAGTGTAGCCTGTTCCCGGGTCCGCTGTGCAAGGAAGGCTGCCTGCTTTCATCTTACCGCAAAGCCTAAGTCACTCCAAATGCCCCACAAAGACCCAGCAAGGCATCTCCAGACCCCACCTCGTCTGCGATGGATACCCATTGGATTGCTGCGTGCTCGGCTCTGCACAGACTTGCAGAATGCAGAAATGGAAGCCTTCCTTCCAATGAAGATGCTGATGTCCCAGCTTTGCACCAGGCAGGAGGGCCCCATTGTCATTCCAAAGCAATCTGTAAGGGATTGGCAGCCTTTGAAAGGGGGACATGCCCCTGACCCAGGTTGTATAATCCTGGCCTCTTAGTCACAGCTGACTTTTCTTGGCAAATGCACGTTTCGGGCATCGGGCATTATCTGCGCTGCCCGATTTATATTCTAATGGGAGGAAGGACAGGGCCTCTCCGGAGCCTGGCGGAGGTGGCCAGATTCAATTTCCCTCCTTCCTGCAAATGTTCTCCCACCTGAATGTGTGCCTCTGAGGATGCAAGAGGAAACCCATCACCAAGAAACAGCACATGCAGATGAAGCTCATTCTGAAAAGGGGACAGGTTGGTGAACAGGCCATCAGGAAAAGACAAAAGACAGAAATACAAATAGCCAACAAATAGATCTAAAATATTGAGCACCACTGGTAACTTTTTAAAAATGTGAATTGAAACAGTGAGATTCAGTGAGTGATACACTGAGTACACGTTTAGTGTATCCAATTGGCAAAATAATGTTACAGTCCATCTTGTTTCCTAGGGCAGACCGACCCTGGAGCAGGAATACAAACAATTGCCATTTTTCTAGAAGTCAGTTTTTCTCTACTTAGCAAACCTCAGAAACCTGCATATCTTCCATTACGTCACCTGCACGAATGCATTCTAGGAAATAATGAAGAATGCACAGAGATGTCCTTAGGAAAGGGTGGTCTCTAAATACCCCAACAGCAGGGGCTGATGGAATTAGTTACGGTATACCTAAGTGATGGAACGAGGAAGCTTACAGGATACGGTAGTTGTGTATTTGTTGAAATGGAAAGCAGTTGAAAATATACTGTTAAGTCGTAAAAGAGTTTCAGGCACTGTAAGCATAGGGACACCTGGGTGGCTCAGTCAGTTGAGCATCCGACTCTTGGTTTGGGCTCAGGTCATGATCTCAGGGTCATGAGATCCAGCCCCGTGTTGGGCTCTGCACACACAGCGTGGAGTCTACTTGTCCCTCTCCCTCTGCTCCTCCCCCCACTTCCATGCTCTCTCTTCCAAATAAATAAATCATCTTTAAAAAAAATAACAGCAAGTGTACATTTTTTTGCTTAATTCATCATTTCAATCAATAAATATTACCGAGCAAGAAGAATGCATCAAAGAGCAAGATGGATAGCTCCCCACTCATAAAGATTGCACTTACTGTGGTGATGGGGGCCTGGGGATTGGATAACAATAAATAAATAAGTCGGTGAGACAATTATCATAGTGTGAAACTGCTATGAAGGGAATTAAAGTAGGGGACATAATAGAGATGTTTCTGAATTTTAAACTGAGATCCGAATAAGAGAAGGAGAAAGGAGTAAGAGTGGTCCAGGCATAGAAAAGAGCTCGTGCAAAGGTCCTGAGGCAGGACCGAGCTTTAGATGACATGTTTGGATCTAGCCGGACCATATAGCTAAAACCAAGTGAAGGAGGGACAGTTGGTAGATAAGGCCAGAGAGGGGGCAGGGGCTGGATCATGTGGGGTTTACTAAACCAGGGTAAGGAGCTGGGATTTCATTCTATGTGCTATGGGAAGAACTGCAGGTCTCAAACAGAAGGCATGATCTCATCAATGTTACTAAACTTCACGCTGGCTGCTGTGTGCAAGAATGAATTTAAGAGCCAAGGACGGAGGCAAAGAAACCAGTCACTGGGGCTGCTGCAATCGTCCATGCCAGGTTTCCACACCAGGTTTCAGGGCGGCTTGGACCAGGGGAGCAGGTGGCAATGGAGAGAAATGGACACAGTCAGAATTTATTGCGGAGTCAGTACCAACAGTATTTGCTAGTGGATGGGTGGCTCGGAGGACTTCCCCCTCGTCCCTCCTGTTCCCCTCAGATGCTTCTGGCTCCACTTCCCTGCCAAAGTTCATCCATACCCCCTGCCTTTGGGTTCTGTGGGATGATTGGCCCCTTAAACTCAATCTCCCTCTCCTCAAACTGCCTCCAGCTGCTTTTCATTCCTTGCAAGGGAGGCCATCGAGCACCTGCTGGGTTACAATCCTCCCAGCAGCCCTATAAGGAGGGCACAGCCATTGAGACAAGCAAAGCTCAGAGAGATGAGGTGGCCTGCCCAGTTCAGAGTGGCACAGCGAGGATTCAAACCCAGGACTTTGGGGCCCAGAGTGAGCACGTCCTCCTCTCCGCCATGCTGGATCGCCGAGATGTATCCAGCTGCTAGTTGACTAGCAAATACGGCTAGTTAACCAAGGAAATCTCAGCTCCCTTGTTCCACGGAAGGAGAACAATGGCCGCCTAACCACATTAATTTCCCAGCCTCCCTTGCGGCCAGGTATGGATATTCGACTTTCTCCAGTGGAGTCGTAGAAGCAAGGATGATGCAAGCAGAAGAGTGTGGCTCCTCCACACCCTTTCCCCTTCCTGCAGGCCGCAAAGCCAGGCTTGGCAGTATACCAGCTTCAATGACACAGATCACAATAAGGCTTTGGGGGATTGTGCAACAAAGACTTGGAAGGAGCCTGAATCCCCGAATGACTATATGGCACTGAGACTGCCTGCCACCAGCCTGGAAAGCCCACCTGGCTTGGGTGTGTGAGAGAGAAAGAATAGAAACTCTAATATTTAAATCATACTATTGCCAGGTCTCTTTGTACAGGGGTCCAGCCTTATGCTAACTGATACATCACCTAAACATGATCCATATATTTTAAATACCAGCAGCCTCTGTTGTTAAGCACTAATTGAGCCCCTCAAATAGTACCTCCGGACGATGCATCGATCCTTGAGTTTCCCCACTCCTGTCCATGGCTGAACGTGTCTAGTCTGTGGAATAGTCAATGCCTCATGCCCTCCTAGGAGTACCTTCAAAACCCAGTTTAGGGGAGCCTGCGTAGCTGTCAATTGGGCGTCTGACTCTTGATTTTGGCTCAGGTCACGATCTCAGGGTCGTGAGATTCAGCCCCACGTTGGGCTCCAGGTCCAGTGGGGAGTCTGCTTGAGATTCTCTCCCTCCACGTGCCCCTCACTTCCCCTTGCGCACACTCTCTTCTCTCTCTAAAATAAAAACGTCTTAAAAACAATAAATAAATAAAAAATAAGACCTGGTTTAAGTCAGAAACCCAAATCAACAAGACCTCCATCTCCGTGCATGAGAAATTTTTTTACATACCATTATTTATAAAAATATTTGAAGTATTACATTCTTTCTTAATGAATGCTTAACATTTGATAAAGCAAAACTTAACAATCATGCAATCTAATGTTAAATCTGCTGGAAAAAGACCGATTTATTATTATTATTATTATTATTATTGTTACTATTGAATTAGATTTGTTCCAGAGAGGCCAGCTTCTAGGGAGCACAGGATCTGGCTTTCATATGTTAATAAATCATTTTACTCTTCAAAAATGGGGTGGGTTTGTCAGGGAGACAGCCAAAAACCCTAGTTGATCATGATGACTATTTACATCAGCCTGCACGCTTCTTCCCAGAGGATCCAAATTTAGAGACCAACCTTAAGATCCCCAGAAATAGGTGTGACTCAGTTACTTCCTGGTTAGTTCCACTGAATACTGAAATAAATCCACTATCTCCCTGCACTTCTCCATGGTTCGCAAGCATGACAAAGCCCCCCTGAGTCCGCTAGGAAATCAATCTGCTCGCAGAGCTTGCCCTGTGGACACCGGATGCGTTTGGCTGGAGGTGACAATAAGGTCATACTCCACCAGCTTCCGCAGCACTGCAGAAAGTGGGGCACAAGCTTGTTCCCCAGAGCGGCAAGTGTAGGTGTTTCCATCAGCCCATCGGGAAAGATGGGGAAAGGACAGTAAGGAAAAGGGGGGCCACGTGCTTAGTAGTGGGAAATGTACTGATTTGGGATTCAGATGGATGTGGATTCCAATCCTGACTCTACTATGTGCTCTCTTCGACTCACATTAACTTCTTTGGACCTGTTTCCTATAAAGACCCCCGCCTCACAGAGTGTCATGAGGACTGAGGAAATATCTATAGTACATATAGAATGTTCTGGCAGGTTTGGCACTGAGTCAGTGACTGCAAAACAAAACCCAAGGCGATCCTGCCTCGAGATAAAGAAATCAGCAAGCCTGCCTTCTTTGCCAAGTTGCCATGAAGGAGCACAGCCTGCCAGCCGGCCTCGAGGTTTCTAACTTGTCAAGGACAGGCTTCTGTGGGTGCTCTTGTGGGGTGGGTGGATATGCTCTCTGACCACATCCCAGCTGTTCTCCTGCAACCGCGGCTGCCTAAACCGTCCAACTATTCTCATGGCTAAGCCAGCCAGCAGTGCACAGTCAAGGTCTTATGGAAAAGTCTGCATTCCTGCCACCTTCTCCTGTTGTCCCAATTCATGAACAACAGTGAAGGACTGCCTTATTTGCTTTCTATTCCTGAGGCTGATAATTCACTTTCTTAACAACAACAAAGTGCAGAACAAAAACAAAACAAAACAAAAAAAGTCCATCATTTGCCTTGATTATGGTCCTTACCATTAGACAGCAAACAACTGGCCTATAGGAAAGAAAGCTATAAAAAGCAACCGTGAATTCATTAGGCCTTTTTCTTTTTTTATGGTGGGCACAGGAACTGGATTTTTAGCTTCAACGCATATCCATAATATCAAATATGGAAAATCAAGTAATGTTCCCAGTATAGTTTTGAGGCTCCCTCCCATGCTGAGACCATGATGGTTGGTCTGATGGCCATCCACGCCTACTCCTTCCAAGCTTCTTCTCGTGACTTCCCAGTCTCTGTAATGAGCCCTTACTCCATCTGATACTTTGATACCCTCGCCATCCCCCAATGAAGCATGTGGGTCTTCCATCAGCCCCTCCTTGAGTCTTGCTCTCGATAACATCATACCAAGATTATTAGAGTCTTTTGCTGGTCTCCCACCTCCTATTTCTCCAAACCATCTTCCACTGACCTACCAAAAGTGCATCATTCCTCTGCTCAATTACCTTCGATGGCTCCCTATTACTCATTCTGCAACCAACATTCTCCACAATATGGCCCTCAACTCCCTTCTCTATCACATCTCTCCTCCAGGGCCCACATTCCAACTAGATTTAATCACTCCTTATTGAACTTACTGACCTTTTGCCATCTCCACGCCTTTTTCATGTGATTCCTCTGCCTGGAATACTCACCTTCCTTCTCATTCACCACACACTAAACTCAAATCCATCTATCAGAGATCATCTCAAGGGAGACCTCTTCCGTAAAGACTTTCCCAATCCTTCCAACTACCAATACACCTACCTTCTAAATCCCATGACCTTGAATTCGTACTTACTTTCCTTCTGTCTCTTGTTCCCCTCTACCTTGCAGCGTCAACTCCTAAGTGTCCATGGGGGCTTTTGAGCATGATCTGGTTGGAAGGGCAGGCGGGGAGATGGGCCTTCAAGCCGCACTTGCAAAAGCATTGGTTTTACTACGAGATGGGAAGAGAGATCAGACGGAGCTGCTCAGACACACACAACCCCCCGCACAAGCCACGCAGCCACGGAGACCTTCTCGGCCGTCTTTTCCTTCTCCCACCAGACTGCAAGTGTCCAAAGGGGAGAGGCTGTGTTCCTTAAGTAAACGCCTGCCACAGGGGTGAGCACGACACCAGCTGTGGAGAGCTTCTGGACACCCAGCGTGCTGGATTTATAAGAACAGATAATGCCTCTGAGACGCGTCCGGCCTGCGCAGCTTCTTCCGGTCTGTGCAGAACAAACGAGCCTCTAGCACCCATTCCCTCCTGGCGTCTCACTGAGGCCAAGTGTGGGACAGTGAGTCCCTCCTTCTGTAACAGGCTCCTATGAGAGCTTCGGACCTGCTTCTCCTATGAGCTGCCCTTTTACTTAAACCTGCATTTACCCAGGAACCCATAACGGGGTGACCCCCCCCAACCAAAGGGACAGCCCCCGATGCCAGCCCTGAGTGAAGAGTCCTGCCAATTCACTTTGCATTGTTTTGTCGGCTGGGAAGAATCCCTTCATCAGTTTCCCCAGGAATCCACCTTCCGTGGGTGCCCGCTCGGCCCGCAGCCACCGCCCCTCATTTGAGGCAGCCAGAGACAGCAAATCGCCCCATACCCTGGTAGCACCCACTTGCCCTGCACTGGGCGTGGGGCCTCCTTCCTCCTGCTCCAGCCCGGTGGTCCCGCTGACTCTGCGCCCTTCTCTGCAGGCGAAAGCTCTCCGCATAAAGTCAGGGTTTCCAGAAGGGGCATGGAGGGGGTCCAGCCACCGCACACATCCCTGACCAAAAAAAAAAAAAAAAAGAAAGAAAGAAAGAAAGAAAGAAAGAGAGCGAGAGGGAGAGAAAGAGAAAAGGAAACAGTGGCCAAGACAGGATGGGCGCCCCGGCTCTCCCGTTTTCCTATACAAATGTGAGGCCAGATTTTAACCTCTCCCTTGGCAACGCCGCACTGGGGACAAGAGAGAAACTAATACTGACATGACTCTTGCACTGAGTTAGACATTCACTTCCCCCACCCTTGCTTCTTCATGGCCTTACTTTTTTTTTTTTTTTTTTAACACTTCAACCCAGGTTAGCCTATTTCCTGTTCCTATTTTTAAGGAATTCAGGCCCTCTGCAGCAAAGAAAGACAAGCATTCCCTGGAGCTTTCTATTAGGAATGTTTCTAGATTGTTGGTTGAAAGTGAGTACATTTGTTAATTTGCATCCTAAACACCCCCCCCTCCCCGGGCCTCATTGAGCTCTGAGCGCTCGTGTGTATATTGCGACTACCTATGCATGGTTCCAACTTAATCAAGTACTTAATGAGCAGCATTAATATTTGTTGTCTTCTCCACGGGAGCCTGCGCTCATCAAGGTAAATAACTGTGGGCTGTCCCCACAGCCTGTGGTTGAGCTAAGAATTGTCTGTCCTTTCTCTCGAGACAGGGAAACTGTTGGTCCCCCAAGATGGGAAAACCCTGCTGGGTACTTTCCAAAGGCTTCATTTTAAAAATGAGATGTTTCCACTTAATAGATCCTTTGCCAACATCAATGTCGAGCGATTCGGAAGAGCGGTAAGAGATCCGCCGCCTGGGTGATGGTCATTCACAGATCCCTGTAGCATCCCTATTATGTGCCAGACCCTGGGGATCCAATGAGGACCTGTCCTCAGGGTGCTTACAGTCTGGTGGGAGAGACCTACACTTATGGAAAGGTCAGCCTAAGGAACACATAATTAGAAAGTGAGATCAGGGTTTGTCAGGAAAAGCCTGGGGTGCTGGGAGAGCCATTCCCTAAAGAAGGGATATTGGAGTTGAGCTGAAATATGAATGTGGGGAGAGATTAGTTATTCACCAACTATTAGGTCTGGAGCGTGCACGCGCGCACACACACCACAGTAAAACTCCCCTATTTATACCTAAAGAAACTGAGGCCCAGCAGAGCTAAATGTCTTGCCCAAGGTCAGAGCTAATTATAGAAACTGGCCATCCCAATACCTAATCCCTTCCTGCTAAATCACATGGATTTTATTTACATCCCCACTATGGATTATTGCAATACACTTGGCCAATAAAACGCAGAATATGGAGTTAAACCCACATCCCTCAAGACTAGGAGCATAAATAACGATCGTGTTTTAATGTGGAGGATACCTTTTCACTGTGCAAATCTAAATTCTCGTCGTATCAAAATCCAAGACAGTGTGTTTTCAGGAGAAACGGGAAGGTCATAACCCTGTCTCAACCGCACTGGCAAATCTCTCTAACCGTGCAATGCTAATTTGGGCGTGAGCTGTGTGTTTAGGCTGACTTCATCCCCCAGCTGGGGTTTCAGATTTGCACATGGCGATTGGGTGGCTCTTTGCTGTTACACGGCAAGGGTCTCTCCCCGGACTGCGGGAAGCCTCTGGGGATTTACCGCCGTCCTCGCCCATGTGTGCCTGTGCTGTATGGTGAAATATTCTTTTGAAAAGCCCGTGAGAATCCACTTGCAGTCCGTGCGTTTGCACGTAAAAGCAAGGACTGGAAAGAACCGCAGAGGATCACGCTCTGACCCGAGGTTACCTCTGGGGAGCAGCTGCAATGGGGAGGGCATGAGATACGCTCTTCTTTTTACTCTAGATACGCCCGAGTTGTGTAGAATTGTGCACAAGAAGATATTCGTGTATTACGCATTTAATACATGTGTATTAATTCTTTTAAAGAAAAATCTTAAACAAAACTAACATCTCAATAGAACAAAGGTGCGTCTCCGCAGAGGGCAGAGGCGTTTCTTCTGGATGTGACTGTCTGTTCCACAAACCTCAGAGTAACTCCCCCGTTGACCAGCACGGAACTGAAGGTGGAAAACGTGCCCTCCCCAGCATCCCAGAGGGAAATCTGGAAAGTTGGAGGCGCCTCGAGGGTCGCCGCACTTGTGACCCGCGCCCCCCCCTTACGGGAGCATTTCGGCAAGTCCTGACTTTACCGCGTGCGCACTCACCCACCCGGTGCGGGTGCCGGAGGGTGCGGCCGCGGCGGGGCGGGGCCCGCTCCCCCACCTCCTCCCGCGAACCCTCCCCGCCAGCCCCGCCCGCGCTCGCCCCCCGCCCGCGCCCGGGGCGCCTGGCCCGCCCCCTCCTCCAGCGCGCAAACGAACCTCGCGACGCGCTCGGCGGCGGCGGGCGGGGGCCGGGCGAGGGAGGGGGCTGGCCCCAGCAGCCCGACTCCGCAGTTGTCTCCGGAGCGCGGGCTGCGCCGCCCGAGCCATTGGGCTGGGGAAACACTAACCGTGGGCTCCCGGGCCGGCTACTCCAGGCGCTCGCAGGCATGCAGCCCGGGAGCAGGCGGCGTGCCCCGGGCCGCTGCTGAGCCGGCCGGGGCGGCGGGGACCAGCGCCTGCGGAGCCCCTCCCACCTTGCCCCGGGGCCGACGAGCGGCGTCCCGGCACCCCCTCTTCGTCCGCAGCCCCGCCAGTGCCGCCCTCCCCCCCGCGGGCCGCAGGGGCTCATGCAGCCGCCAAGGTAAGCGCGGGCCGGGAGCGTGGCGGACCCCACTCTGACATCCCCGAGGCGCCACCCGCATTTGCGGGGGCCACGGCACTGCTCTGGTCCTCCCCAGCCCCGCGTCTCATCTACCTCCAGTCTTGCCCAGATTTGGAGCTTTGCTGCGCCTCGGTCGCTTTAGCTCTTGGCAGCCGCGAAGTTTTTGTGGTTTAGTATTTGCTCTTTTTTTCCTAAAATGCTCTCCCCGGGCAGCCGGCAGCGCGCGTGCTTGGACAGACCTGGCGAGCGTCTCTTGCACTGTGTGCGGGCTGGGAGCTCCCTTTCTCCCTCGCGGTCACCTCCTCTCCGGGTAGCCGCACCGCCCGGCCGGCGCAGCCTGGGACGGAGCGGGACAGAGGGCTGACCCGCCGTGAACCCCCACTGGCCGGCCTCACCCGGGTCCCCTCCTTCTGCTCCGCGCCTGGCTGCCTAGGCCATCTGCAGCCGCGGGAGAAGCGGCTGCCCCCGGGGGCGTCGGTGTGCACCGTCTGGGCTCGGGTGCGAGCGGTCCGCGGAACTGGGAGCACCAGCGCGCAGGAAGGTGCAGGACTTGGGTTCAGTGCTAAGGGGTCGGACTCCCGAGTGGCCCCGGCGTTGCTAAGTGGACGGCTGGGCCCGGCGGGCGGGCACAGTCACGGTTGCGCGCCCGGCTCGAGCCGTGGCTCAGCTGAAGCAGGGGTACAGGTGTATTTAGGGGGAGGGCCGACCGGGGGGTAAGGGACGCTCGGTTGCAATTCTTGATTGCATCCTGTTAATGTAATTGCATTAGATTTGCTCGGAGGCAGAATCAATTCACCCAGATTGAGATTTTTAATGGGAGCCTGCGAGTTGCTATTACGTGGTGTGGTTTCGGAAGGCGTTGGATTGTATTTATTTTATAAATTGGGCGTCTCGCGGACGGAGCAGGAGAAATCGCGCCATCTAGCGGAACTGGCAAGCTGCGCGTTCCTTTCAGGCAACGAAGTTGGGTCTTCTCGAAGTGGGAGACTCCAGCGCCAGGTAGGGAGGCGGGATGAGCCCTCCTGGGAAGAGTAGTTATGCGCATATCTAGAGTCGGGCTGAGCGAGAGCGTCCCGACACCCCCAGCTCAGCACGCCAAGCTCAAGGGACAGGATTACAGGTTGTACTTCGGGGCAGGCTGTCACCTCGAGGAGATCCATCACCTCGAGGAGATCCATCACCTCCAACCTGGCTGTAGGGTCCGCCCGCAAAAACATAGTTAGCTGCCACTAAGTAGATACACGTTGTTCGGACATCTATTGCAGAAAAAAGAAAAAAAAAAGACACGATACACGGACATTGCTGTCTTCTCCAGTGCATCATAGAGGGGGGATTTTTCTGGCAGATCTTGAGCCGTGACCCTAGGAAAGACATTGTCCAGGAAGGACAGCTGAAGGACAAGTGGGAAAGGGCATCCTGCCGATCTGTGCAGGGATGGGATAGTATACCAAAAATGGCATTTTTTAAAACACAATACGAAGGGTTTCCTGATGGTCCACTGCCACAGGAGGCGAGAAGCAAGCCCCCTTTACAAGGGATATGATCTCCAGCGAACCACGAGGCTGATTCGCTGGGTGAGAAGCCCAGCGGACAAAGGCTCTGGGTGGGGCACCCACACATCCAGGCGGGCTCTGCATTCTCTGTGGCTGGTTTTTGCTGCCACCTTCCAGGCCGGATGATATTAGCAATGAGCTGAGTTCTCCCTATTCTAAAGGATACCTTGGTTCCTTGGAGAGCAGCTTGGTGGTCCCCATATGGTGAACCACCCTTACCGCCTTGAAATCCTTTCCTGTAGTGCTAGGGAGGGAGGTCCCAGATCCCTTTTCCCAATAGCCCTGCTCTTACCTTTTCCCTCCCAGGTGACAGACAGGTGCTTACATTCCAAATAGACATGTGGAGTGGTGGTGGGGGGTGTGTGTCTGTCTGTCCCTTTGCGGGTGTTTATTTAATAACCAGATTTGTGACCAAGAGGATCTTGCAGTAACCTGGCCTCTTATTCAAGGAGAGCTTCTCTGACCTTCGCTAAGAAACCCCTTACAAGGCATGACCGCTGTTCCCCTAGTGCGGGTAGTAACACAGAACGGAGCCGGGAGAAGCTCCTATTATAGGACCCTTGACTTGGCCCTTCGGCCACCCCACGTGGGGCCAAATACAGGAATTCTGAGATGAGGAGATGCAAAATAAAATGAGTAGGTACTGAGCACTCCTGACATTGGGACAGGAAGTTTTTCAAGCCACCATTGCACTGCTGCTCACCAGAACAAGGGCTGGCATTTCCATTTCTCTAAAGAAACTGAGGTCCAGACAGGTAGTGCCAGGTTCTTCGAGTTGAAAGTGCCCTTTCACTTTCACCCATGCTACCAAGTGAATTAAATTCAAGCATTTGCTTCTACCAAGCATGGCCCCCAAATTCAGCCACGCCTTAGGAGGTATGATCACTGATCTCCTGAGAAGTCTGCTATCCAGGGAAAGAGACGGGGATAGACCCAAGTGAAATAGAGCATCAACAAACTGGGATTATCAGAAACCAGCGCAGGCTCATTTGAATCCGTTGGTTCTGTGAAATGAAAAGGCATCCCTTCCATAAAGGTCACTATTCTGGAACTTGACTTATGATATCCCGTGGGTAAGTTCAAATAACTTTTAAGCGTTTGCGGTGTTTCTGTGGCTCTTTAAGGACAAGGGCTTTGCTTTTCAAACAACATCCATTGTTTATTCGTGCGACAGACTTGACATAAATTTACCCTGAAAAAGGGAGGAGGCTCCAGGCTCTCCCACCTGTCTGGTATCCAGCCCCATTCAAAGGACAGACTCCTGTTTTTCTTATTTTGACGGAATGATAGTTCCATGTCAGCCTCCCTTCCTTTCAGAGCAACAGAGCTAGGAAGGAGCAATGAACAGGGCAGTGGAAAAACTAAGGATTGCCTTACCCAAGTGTGCGTGCATCCAAGGTCAGGCAGAAGTCAGTTTCCTCGGTGACAAATAAGCATCTTTTAAAAGGATGCCCAGTGTCTCAGCCAGGTGTGACCCTATGAATAGAAAACACAGCATCATATTAGAGCGTAGGGGTCAGGAGGCAAGAATGCCTGCTAACGGTGAAATTTTTCTAATTCTAAGGGCAGTAAGAAGAAGACATTTTGAAACTCGGGCAGCAATTTTGTTAACAAAGTAAATGCAAATATCTTTTGTAGCCTCATTAAAAAAATTTCAAGTCACTGTTACTTGATGAATATAAAAATGCCCTCTGTACTAACTTGACTTATAAAATTATTATATGCACGTTACTAAGGTGAAGAATTAAAGCGTAGCAAACACCATTTATGCAGGAAAAAATAACAAAGCGACTGGTCGAGTTTACTTCTGGTTTTTCAGTTGTTTGTTTAAAGCAACAGTACAAGATAAGGAACTTTCTGGAATCAAGATACTAGATTTGGGGCCCCTGGGTGGCTCAGTCATTAAGCTTCTGCCTTCAGCTCAGGTCATGATCCCAAGGTCCTGGGATCGAGCCCTGCATCGGGCTCTCTGCTCAGCGGGAGGCCTCCTTCTCCCTCTTCCTCTCCCCCTGCTTATGTTCCCTCTCTCGCTGTCTCTCTCTCTCTCTCTCTCTCTGTAAAAAAAAAAAAAAAAAAAATGAGACTAGATTTGCCAGAGTCTGAAAAATCTGGCCCTCGAAAACTTAAAAACAAAAGAATCTGTCAGCTATCTGGGAAATCAAGGCTTGTTCCTATAGATTCTGCGGCCTCCGCAGGGCAGAGCAGAGATCAGCAGATATGAGCAAAAATGCCCTAAAACTTATTGATTTGTATCTTTGAGGCCCTGTTTAGTGCTTACCATCCCTCATGGCTGTTACTTATGTTTTACTTTCCCATCTTCGGGGACTCTCCTACTCAAAGTCCCTGCAGCAGCTTGCCTCGCTGATACCAGCAATTTGTCCTGCTTCCTGATAACGCTCAGATATTCTGCCTTTGAGAGCAGAGATATTCAGGCCAAGTCCTCAATAAGAACCTCAGTATCATCCCTCTATTTTTCATACACTGTTCTTCTGAAGATGGACGCAAACAATTTTCATCCTCTTCAGGAGCCGTGAGGACTTTTCTCTTGGTTGATGACTTTGAAACGAATTTAGGTGGAAACACACAAAAACACACCAGGACTCACCCCTCTGGCCCCCTAAACATTCGTGTCATCAGCATTGGGGGCCACAGTACACTCAACTTCGGAGCTCAGTCTCCTGTTACTCTTGTATCCATTTCACTCATCTGCGCCGTGGTGTGTCTCTTCCCAGCTGTTAGCTATTTAAAAACCAGGCTATCTCATTGTTCCAGGTGCTGCCACAGAGTTTTGTCCCCTCTCAAGTTCGATCCTCTTTTGCACCATAAGATTGTGCTGGTTGCCCCCTGCCGGGATGCTGCGTTACTTGGCTCTGCTGGGCAAAAGTGACTTGGAAATTCGCTGCCAGGGTGCATTTTCAGATTCCGACCTTGGCATCCTGGAGAACAGAGCACTCTCCTAAGAATATATCCCTTGGACCGCTGAGAGTTGAAGCCACTCTATGGTGTTGCTGCCTCGGCAAACATTTCTTTTGGCCACGTGGCCTGTATGTGTGTGTGTTTTGGGGGGGGAGGTCTTAAACTGATCATAGCCTCCCCCCCATCCCCCCGTGCGAATGCATGCCCTGGACAGCAGCCACCGAGTCCCAAGCAGATGTAAGTCCTAATGACTTTGCCCAACGGCCTTTGTGATAAACAGTCTCCTCCACCTCCCAGGGCTGTCCCTCGATGTACCCCTTGGAAAAGACCCCCGTGGGGTTCACCAAAAGCCCACTCTTTTGGTTTGAACGGACCAATCTAGCCTTAGCACAGAAACCCTCAAACGCTCTACCCATGCACCCTGATAAAGGCTTGAGCCCCAGTCCTGCCTCTCTCTGCCCCCTCCACTGACCCCACCGCACCTGGCCCCTCCAGGTGTGTGCCCTGCTCTTCCTCTCGGGTCTCTGAATAATAAACTTCTCCATTTCAGTTTCTCCTGCGGTCCGCCGTTGAACAGTGGCTCGCCACCCGGCACCCTGGGCTCCACTTAGTTTGGCAGATTTCGTAACAGAAGAACACGTGGAAATGCATATCTCATTCTCAGAATCATAAACACGGCAGGGTTTCCTCAAAACAACTGGTACTTTGGAAACAGTAAGAATTCATGTTTCTTTGGGAATCTGGATGTATAATACACTTTCATTTACATTTGATTTAATATCCGGTTTGGGAAGAGGTAGAGTGTAAATAATATATAGATTTTGTAACACCGTTGCATTTTCTCAGATGGGCTTCCATTTATGCCAGAGAGGCAAAGCAACAAGAACTACATCTCGGGGCACCTGGGTGGCTCAGTGGGTTAAGCCTCTGCCTTCGGCTCAGGTCATGATCTCAGGGTCCTGGGATCGAACCCCGCATCGGGCTCTCTGCTCAGCAGGGAGCCTGCTTCCTCCTCTCTCTCTGCCTGCCTCTCTGCCTACTTGTGATCTCTCTCTCTGTCAAATAAATAAATAAAATCTTAAAAAAAAAAAAAAAAAAAGAACTATATCGCTCAGACCAAGCTCACCTGGAGACACTGTGAGGTTCTCAGCGGGACCCCCTCGCAGGTCCACACCTGCTGATAACCCCTCCCTGCTAAGTTGGGCAGCTCATTTTGCGCCTGAACAAGGGATTCGTGGGACCTTCGTTAATGTTGTCTCACACCCTTCGGTGCAGCTAAAACTGTCTGATATTCACATTTCAGAATACCGATTTCAAATGCTTACCTTCCTATCCGGAAGCACAATGGGCTTCGTATTTTTAAGTATCTCAAGAGCATATAGTAAGGAAAAGCCAGATGCCACCCTTTTCTCGGCTGTGAGGGTTTTAGCTTACTTTTATTTTTCTCTGCTGAGATCCCTAAACTCCCAAGTGTCTGAGTTCTTTATGAGTGAATGGTCGCTATTGGCAGAATCCACAGACCTCAGGCCTAGTTAGAAATATGTTGCCTCCCCTGAGCCTGGGCCAGGAGTCAATGAGGACAAAGGAAACCCAAGCCAAGACAGCACCCAAGCCTTCCCTTTCCAGGCCAGTGACCAGTCTCTAGGGGCAGAAGCCCACCTGGATTGGAATTTGAGACAGGGTGTGGAGGGCTTATGGTCTGAAGGGACTGCAACGAATTGATAGTCTAGATAGGTTTACCTGAACATCTCGTTGTGTAATATTTACCTTGTCATTCAGAGGCTACGCCCAAGTAAACACGCTATGAAAACTTGACCTAAAAACACCACTTAGTATGCTAAAGAAAGAAAAGGAATTCTATAACTATTTCAGCTTCCTAGGTCTTTAAGGGGCTGGGGGAGATTGTTCAGGGAAGTTGTTTTCTTTTCTTAAAATATTTTTAAATTTTTGTTTGTTTCTGGAAAGCAGCATATCTCTAAACCTATTCTCATTTCTTGCCTTCTTTTTTGGTTTTTAAGGTAGGCTCCACTCCAACATGGAGCTTGAACTCACAACCCTTAGATCAAGAGTCACATGCTCTTCCAACTGAGTCAGCCTGTTACCCCCATCCCCACATTCTCACTTCTAACACATAACCCACTATTATACAAATGGAGCATATTATTGGACTAACAGAAAAAAAAGTAAATCCCGAGTGAAAAAGGTGGGAAGCAGCTGTAGGTTGGGGAAGGGAATACTGAACTTGGCATCCCAAGGCTAGGGTCTGAGGCTCTCCCTGCTCTGATCTTCTTAGTGACCTTGGACAAGTCATTTAATCTCCCAGAGTCTCAGTGTCCTCACTCATGAAATGAAGACAGCTGTTCCCATGACACAGTTGAGACAACGCGACAGTTACATGGGAAACTCTGCTGCACTGTGGCTGCTCAAGAGAACTTGAATGTCACCGGCAGTGCGCTTAGAACCCGCCCAGGAGTCAAAGATATCCAGGCATCCTTGGGGAATTCTGCAGCTCTCCCCCCAGTTCCCACATAGACAAAAGCAGAATCGGGTGCACAACAGACACTCTGTTCTAATCCAAACAATGGTTCTTGTCCGTGATATAAAACTAATATTGTCGGCTACATACCAACACTCACTCTATGCCAAGCATCTGTTCCCAGTGGTCTATATTGTGTTAACTCATCTAATCTCCCCAGTAACCCTCGGAGGGAGCTAAAGCATATCCCCACTTTACGGATGAGATCACTGAGATTTAAGGAACCGGTGTTCAGACCACACCTTCTCAGCCCGCATGCTGTGTTGTCTCTCTCCTATCAAAGTGAAGCCTCTGACAAATGTAAAAGAGAAAACAATGCTGGGGGAGGAGGTTGTCACATAAAGGGACACATTTGTTCATGTTTCTGCATTGGCTCTTTTCCCCACCTCTCATCAACCGGCGATCTTCTTTATTTCAGCTTTGCATTAGCCATTCTAAACAGTTTTGAATTTGATGAATAACTTGGTTATCTGTTTCTATTGCTAAATGTCTACGGTATTTGTGCTTGGCACCAAAGTGTTCATTAATCCAAATCCTCCAGCCTTCTGCTGGTTGAGAGAGAGAGAGAGAGAGAGAGACTCACTGTCAGTTCAAACAGTTGCCATTTGGTAGATAAATGGTTCCAAGCTGCTTCTTCTCCCCAGTACTTACCGGAATGGGGAGAAGTAAACACTGGGTGGTCTGCTCTCCATTACGGGAACCTGGTGTGTCTTGGTATGGGTACCCGAACGTTTCTTTAAAACAAGAGGTTATTGGGGCACCTGGGTGGCTCAGTTGGTTAAGCGTCCGACTCTTGGTTCCGTCTTAGGTCATGATCTCAGGGTTGTGGGGTCGAGCCCCACATGGGACTCTGTGCTCAGTGGGGAGTCTGCATAAGATTCTCTCTCCGTCTGCCCCTCCCGCCATTCGCTCGCTGGCTCGCTCTCCAATAAAATAAATAAGCCTTAAAAACAAAAACAACCAAGAGGTTACTAAGTGTGTTTGAGGTCTGGTTTCAGGTGTAGGGAGTATTGCCGGGGATTACTGCTGAAGAATTTCATGGGGACACTCAAACATAAAAATGTGGCTCTTCAAGCACCATTTCCTACTTGCTCGGCCACATTTTCACTTGGGGAGCCCAGAAATGTTACAGATGAGGGTCCAGAATGGCTCCGTGGAGTCAGGTGTGGGCGAGGCCGGTTACAGAGCCATCCCGGTTCACTGGGTCCCTAGAGACGCTCGAGCAGGGAGCTGGCAGACCCCTCGACGGGCAGCCGGGCCATGATCCTGCAGATTGCAAAGCGGACGGTCCAGAGACAGGACAGACCATGCAGGGGGCCTCCCAGCTCGAGGCAGAGCCGCCCCGAATCCTGGGTCTCTCTCTTTCCCCAGATCCACCGCGACGTCTAGAAAGTCTCAGTCTCCACGCTGACAGCTAAGCACTGCACAAATGCTATCCTTTTCATACTGGCTTTGTAGGCAGAAGAATCTGCAAGCTGTGGACCAGACCGTGCGTGTGCTCCCGAGTCACAGTCCTGAGGCTCAAGAGGAAATCGAGGGAGGGGAGACTTTCCTATACGAAACTTCCAATTATACACTAGTTCGTCATCCCCGTAGGGAGAGATGCAAGCAGCAGCAAAAGAAAAAGTGTTGGCGCCTCCAAGAGTTTACTGCGAAACCCAGAAGTCAGGAAGGGGAGGTGGGAAAAGGAGGAAGGGGGTGCTCGGCTCCAAATACCATGGGCAGGCCACCCCCGAAAGTGTTGGCAGGGTCAGGAGGGCTCCAAGCCAGCCTGGGTAGGCAGGGGGAACTCCCTTTGGAGGATTAGTAGAGGCACAGGGGAAACCTGACATCTGTGTGCCTGGGAGGGAGTTGCGGAGCTCATCAGAGGTGGCGTGACAGCCGGGAGTCCCCCGGGCCCCGCTCTGCCACCAAGCCAGCTGGGTGACCTCGGGAAGGTCACCTACGTTCTGCAGTGTTAGTAGGGGTAACCATGAGCTGTCTGGCTTCCAAATGAGAGGGGACAGAACAAGCATCTTTAAACAGGAATGGACGTCCAGGGAGAGCAAAGGATGACGTCTGTCTGTCCGTACATCTGCAAATCCCCTTTGGCTGGTGAGCTCAGTTCTTCTCTGACTGCTTAGCCCATCCCATGATGGAAGAGTTCCCAGGAATATTTAACTGAAAGGAAAAATAAAATAGAAAATACCTACTGGGAGAGAGCAGTCAGGAGGTTGCTAATCATTTTGGGTGAAATGATAGCTAACGAGCTAGATTGGTTGCTTTTCTATAGATGTTTATATGGCCATGGAAATATCTAGAAAGATGCACATGAAACTGCTAAGAGTTGTTGCCTCCAGGGAGAATCACCTAATTTCACTTGATGGAAAGTTGATTTTTTTTTTTAACATGTGCAGTTTTAATAAACTTGATACTGGACCGAAGGACATGGAAAGCCCAGAAAATTGTTCTTCTAGCATTTTCTTTTTTTTACAAAATCCCTTTTACATCTTCCCAGCACAGTGAAAATGTCCATGCCTACCATGGGGCGGCGGGGGGTACAGGGGCAACTCCATATCGGTGTCCCAAGCCCAGCCAGCTCACATGGCTCCAAAAGTCTCCAGCCTCTGTTCCTGAAAGCAGACTCATGACCAGGAATGCTAACCGAGGGGGCCGTCTGAAGTAGTGTCCCAGCAGGTGAAAATTTGAGGGATGGTGTTCCAGACAGCCTGAGGCTGATGGAAGGTAGACTGGTGACAACCAGTCTTCACCATCGATAGTCCCGTTTGTTAAAGAAGTTACTGATATAGAACCCCCACCACCCCCCAGCTCTGAGAGACTCACCAGTTTTGTGGAGTCCCAAGTTGATTTGCAGTAACGACAAAGGGGAGGGAATGCGGGACTCCCAAGACACATGAACGCCTCCCTCGGAGTACTGAGCACGAGGTGCGGAAATCACTTGTCTCCACATCAGACGGCTCGCCTGGGCTGCCAGGAGGGGCGCCGGGACTGGCTGCTGCCATTCTGAGAACCCCCAAAGCCCCCGCTCAGCGCTGAGTACTCCAGTGCTCTGTGAATGCTCGTTGAAGGAGTAAAACAGAAGCACAGTAAATAAATAGGAAGAATCTGTCTTCTGTGGGAGCAAAACAGTGTGACTGGTCTGATCACATCCTTTCAAAGCCTTGCCCAAGAGCAAATAAAATCCGCTAATGCATCTTAGATCCATATGAAAGAATTCAAAGAAAAAGTGAAATACCTCTTCGGTTTCTAAAGAGAGCTTTTGGAATGCCAGGGGTATCTATGTTTCAAAGCACCGTTAAAATATTGGAATAAAATCTCCACGTTTTAATTACTAAAAATAAGCATCCCTCATGGTGAGGGAGGGAGCACAGAAGCAAATGGAACGGTGTGCACACCGGACAAAGGAAGCCTATGGTGAGAGCTGAGAAAACAAGATAGGCCAAAGGCTATCTGACGTCCACGGGGAAGGGGTCCTTCATGCCAGAGTAAGGACAAGACTCACAAATGCTTTGGAAGAAGAGAAGCAGGGAGAAGCCTTCTCCTCAATCATCCTGGAAACAAACAGGTCAGGGAAATTCTATGGCCCCCTAGCCCCCAGCCATCTAGAGGGAAAGAAGCAGGGGTAATTAAAGATGGCGTCCGTGTCCTGGTGGCCGGAATGGACACTGACCTTCCACACTGGGCCTGCGCCCAAGGGTGTCCACCCTGGGCCTCCTGCCCACAAAGGGAGCCCCCCCATCTAGGAAGGGTCACTCTTAATATAATTCCACTCCGTGGAATATATACGAAGAAGTAATACCACCCAGCACATTTGGAAGTCCCAATTAACTGGACAGAGCACAACACGCTCTCTGAAAAGAGAACATGAAACCGGAGAAATCTATTAGCATTCTTGGAGGAGGTAGAAACAGGGCTGGAGACGAGGGAGAAACCCAGGGATGAATTATGTTTAGACTTCGAAAATTCCTTCTGAGAAAGTTCCACCCCAAGGGTCACTCGCAATAGTAAGTTGCTCCAGAATGTGTGGAGAAATCGCCACGGATTGGAACTGTCCTTAGAGACGGGAAACAAAAGATAGGATAAACAGGCACTTTGCTGGATGAAGAATTCTAAACAGTGGGGATCCCCAAGGATCGCTGGGGCTCCCAGACTTAGTTTCAATGTCCATAGAGCATCTGAAGGAGCGAATGCTCGGATGCTTCCAGGCCTGCAGATGACATGAAGGGTCTGGAGATGGAGGGCAGACACGTGGTGGATGATGGCAGGGCACCCTTATGAGTTCGCAAGAAAATACACATTGGAGCCTCAGTTAATGCATTTAGGAGCACAGCATCCAAATGATAACAAAAGGGACCCCATCCAGCCTGTTTATAGCCCAGAAGGGCATCTTGGGGGTCTTCACAAAATGTTGGTTTGCTAATGGCCGTGCAGGGCCATGTGTGTTCAGAAAGTGCCAGAATGTTTTCAGAAACTGCTTTGGGAGCTAAGCCCCGAATAGGATTCTTCCCGGGCTAGTCCCAAACCTGGGGGTTTATGACTTTCCCCCAGAGAAATATGCCTCAGTACTGCAGAAAGGTAAGTAAAGTCATCACCCCGGTAAAAGACTTGCCTGAGAAGCTGGACCGCTTTGTTCTTTACTGTGGAAAGATGAAGCCAAAAAGACGATATGGTCAAAGTCTATAAAGCCTTGAAAGTTACCACGATGAAGGGGCTTCTGGGTGGCTCAGTCGGTTAAGCGTCTGCCTTTGGCTCAGGTCATGATCCCAGGATCCTGGGATCGAGCCCTGCATCAGCCTCCCTGCTCAGCGGGCTCCCTGCTCAGCGAGGAGTCTGCTTCTCCCTCTCCCTCTGCCCCTTTCCCCCCCGCCCATGCTCGCTCTCTCTCTCATATAAATAAAATCTTAAAAAAAAAAAAAAAAGTTAGTATGATGAGAAAAACAACTTTAGTTTTTCCAAGTTGTTGCCTATGCATTTTACAGCAGGAGAACCCTGCTCACACCCTGGACATTTAGGTCAGGACTCAAATTTAGGGTTCCGTGCTTTGCTTTTCCCAGGGTACCTTTTGAATTAACCCTTAGAGTTCAGCCCAAGAAAAGGGAGTGACCTCCACCCCCCTGCCCTGTAAGGAGTGGGTGCTTGCTACCCTGCTCTCTGTCTCCTGCTCTTTCTCAACCTGGGATGGAAGGCTGCCCCTCACCTGCCTCCCTGTCCACCCCACCAATCCCGCTCTTTTCGGGACCTGTGAGTAATAAATCTTGTGACTCTAATCCCTCAATGTGGGTTATTGAAACCGCACCTTCAATCAAAACAACCCTGTGGGGCTCACTTGCCCAAAGTGGGGGATCCAGGTGCTAAAAATGGACCCCCCTAGCCCAGCGTGTGCTGGCCCCTCACGTGCTTTTCCAAGCCCCTGCTCTCTCTTCCCGCAGCCTCGCGTCCTCCAGTTTGTCCAGCTCCTGGGGCAGGCCACACTTTGGGACATGTTAACTCATTGTTCCTCCTGCCTGGAATCCTTACCCTGCTCCCCCTCCCCTGCCCACCATCTCCCCCCGCCCCCCAACGGCACTCTTCCGCACTGGGACAACTTCCCTCCCCACCCTGCACCCCATTTTGGGCTGAAGGCCCCTGGCGCCCATGTTCTGTGTCTCCGCCGTCAGAGTGTGTGTTCTGCTTTACTGGAAGTGATTGTTAAGTGATCTGTCTTCCAGCCTTGACTCGAAGCCCAGGGTGGGCTTGTGTCACGGGAATCGATGGCACGTACAGCACATCAGGCGTGGGCTTGGTGTGCTCAGCTCTATAGTTTATTAGCCAGTCATTGGGTGAATACTTGACTTTACTCAGCCTCAGTGTCTCATCTGCAAAATGGGGATGGCCGTAGAACCTACCTCAGCTTAAAGTGTCTAGAAATGTACTTAGCCGGCACTTGACGTAATGTGAGAGCACGTCGAAACACGAGCCATGATTACTGTCATTCTTACTAAAAACGAATCCTTCAAAACACCCCACGAGATACACCACCTTTTCGGTAAAGGCTTCCCCAGGCAGTTAGTTATTCATCCCTCACCTTCCTCCCGTATCGGTTTCTACCAACGGTGCAAAGATAGAGGCTGTCTTATTTCTTTATCCCCCAGGGACTAGCAAGCAGCTCTGAATATACATTTATTGACTGAGGACTCAGGCCCTGGATTTGGGAACAAACACTCTGTTTGTCCCCAGAGGAAGGGAAGCTGGAGTCCCTGACACCCCTGGCCCCTGGGAGAGCTTCAGCCTTACGTAGAACCTTCCCTTTCGGAGATGCCCTGCCCCTCCGCCGCACAGCCCCACTGTCTAAACGTGGAGGGTGGGGGGTGAGGGTTCAGTGCTGGGCCCGACACAGCCCGCGTTGGGTGACAGGGAGGAAGATCCATGCAGCGGGAGATCTCTAACCCGAGGCTCAGAGTACAACCTAGGGGAGAACCCGTAAGTGGCCACGCTCTGTAATGGGAACGGTTTATAAGAAGTCAGCTACACTTTGAGTTAGTGAGTTTCTTTGGCGAATAGAGTGCTGAGTTTCATAACCCGGTGTTCCAAGAATTTCTTATTGCAAAGACCCGCGGAATTGTCAATAAGCTGGTTGGTTTGGCCAGTGTAGATGGGTTCCTCAAGGCCAACACGACCCCATAGTGCTCTTTTGGGCACTGCCTTTCTCTTGATAGTCTAAACTATGTGAAGGCCAAATCTCCACTTTTGTGATGTCCAAATACAGCCTCACACATCTCTCCTCTTGAGGAAAAAAAAAAAAAGGAAGCCGTCTGCATCCCTTTCCTAAATCGTGGACTTTCGTCCTAAGAATTGGATCGCCTCACAAAATGGCGGCCAGTCTTGTAGCAGGAACTCTGGGGCGTTCCCATGGCCCGGCGCCCCTCCCAAACTGTATTTGGTTGCAGTCTCAGGGTGACAATATTGTCAGCCTGCCCCTACAGACGATGAAATTGAGGTGCAGAGGCTCCAAGTCCTGCTTTCAAAGGTCCACTCTCAGGCAAGGACCGCACTGGAAAGGCTGTCAGGTCTTCCAAGCCCGCACAGCTTCCCCTCGGGGCGCGTTCCCCACCCACCGCACATCCCCAGCAGTGCTTGTGGCTGAGTCACTGTGGAGGCTGCCTTGCTAATGGATCCCCTCTCTCTAGTTAGCAAGAAGCTTTAGAACTAACTGTGAAGGGCACCATCCAGCAAATGGTGTTACTGGATGGACCTCAGAGGTGCCTCTGCAGTCAGGCTCTGTGCCTGCCTCAGTGGGCCAGGGCTGTCCTAGGATTCTCTAGAATAAACCGTTAGGTCTGGCCAAGGACAGGCCACACTCTAGAAGAATGCCAGGAGAGCCCTGGGTTGGGAGGTGCTGGACTTTCCACCAGACAGAACCCTAGCATTTTGCAAATCAGGGCTTAAAATGAACCCCAGTTTGGGGGAATGATACTTAGAGCCTGTTGGACGGAGGTCTCACTATTTGGGGGAAATCCCATAGTGCAACTTTAAAGGCGAGCAGTTGCCTTCGTGGCATTTTGCCCCAAGGGGACAACAGCTTCTTGTGGCCCCGTGGCACAGCTGGCTGAGACGGTAGCCCCCCTTTCTCACCCGTTTTGCAGAAGCCAGATTCAGAAGGATGACTGGGTTGTGACTTCACGGGACATAGGGCTCTCTTCCCCTTGCCCAAAGCCTGCTTCCCCAGAGCTACCCTCCCCTCCTGGCAGAGTCCTAAGTGCAGGCGCAGCCTTGCAGCCTGTGTGGCCTTCGGCAAGTGAGGACTGCGATAGTGCTTAAGAGAAACATCAAAATTGGATAAAAATTCAGAATTTTTTTCCAAAGAACCAGATGAGTAGGCTTGGAGGAGAGGTGAGGGGGGCCAAGGAAGGAATTGGTTCGGCGCAAAAACACTTGCTCTGGCCTATTTGCGTTCCATCCAAAAGATGTTTCTCGGGGAAAATTGCCAGTCTCTTAAATATCCCAACAGCGGCAGAAGAGCCGCAGGTCCTAGGCAACCTTGGGGAGGAGACATTTTTCTCCTGGAAAAATAAGCGACTGAGTTAAGGGAAGTCACCACCCTGATGTCCTCCCAAGAGCAGCTTTGGTGGCCTTGCCCTGGCAGCCGCAGGAGGCCGGGCCCGGCGCACCGCAGACACCGCTGTATCCACACCTCCTCCGGGGTGGCAGCCTTCCTGCGGCCTCCGTCAGGCTCGCAGGCTCCCAGCTCGGGACTGCAGCCAGGGCAAGTACCGGGGAAGTAGCGAGGTGCGCGAAGGGGATGCCGAAGGCTCAGAGCCCAGGCGGGGTGGGTGGCCCGGGGTCTTGGCGGGAGGGAGCCTCGAGGTGCGTTGGCGGCTGAGAGCCAGCGGGCCATCCCGGACACCCTCGGACAACTCAGAAGCGGATTTTGCAGCCTCTTGCATGGGGGGAGGGGGGGGGAGCACACACCTGAGTGAGAGAAATGAACCAGGGGGGTGTGGGTGGCGGCGTCGGGACGGCAGTGTGGTTGGAACGGGGTCATGGGGTCTGTCTCTAAGCGCAGTTTTTACTTGGGTTGGATTAGAGGGGCGCTCTGCAGGCCTTCCAGGGTCTCTGGGCTTCTTCCTCCTGGGCTGCCGCGGGGATCGGGGAGCCGAGGCGCACCCTGCACCCCCCCGGGCCCGGGTTCCCGAGCTCCCCGCGGCCAGCGTCAGAGCCCCGCCGCCTCGGTCCCCGCCCAGCTGCCCCCCCCAACCCCCCGCGGGCCGCGCTGAAACCCGAGCGCGAGGGGGCGGGCCGCGCGGCGGCTGGGGCGGCGGGGCCGCGCCGACATTGGAGGGGACCCGGGGGAGGGAGGGCGAGGGAGGGGCGCGCGGGGAGGGGGGCGCGCCGGGCGCCCGCGGCCGAGGGGGACCGAGCCTCCCGGCTCGCTGCTCCCGCCGGCGGAGCGAGGCTGCCCTTTCTCCGCAGCGTGACTTATTTTCCTCTTCTTTTCTTCTAAACTCTTCTTCCAGGGAGAGGCTAGTGGTAACAGGCCGAGCTGGATGGATGGGTATGGGGAGAGGGGCAGGACGTTCAGCCCTGGGATTCTGGCCGACCCTCGCCTTCCTTCTCTGCAGCTTCCCGGCAGGTAAGGCACTGCCCCCGGCGCGCGGGGACGGACGGCCGGGCCTGCTCCCGGGCCTCGTCGCAGTCCCTTGGCCACACGTCTGCGAGCCGGTCGGAGCTGAAGTTCGCCGGCGTCCCCGGGACCCCCGCCTCCCATTTCCACCGGTCTTTGTTTCTCCCGCGCCCTCCGAGGGCACGATGGATGCCCGCGGGGACCCAGGGGGGTGGAAGGACCCCGCCCGGCTGCCACGAGAAAGAGCCGGAGCAGGGAGGTCTCAGGGGCAGGGGGCGCCTCCCTCCTTCCGAGAAAGGAGGTGCCGGTGACGCGCCCCTTAGGGGCCCCGAAGGAGGGGGGAGGAGGAGGGAGCGCGGACTCACGGCTGGGGGCACTTTCTCCGGCTGCTCGCCCACCACTGTTCAAACCTGCCCGGTGCCCAGGGGTGGAGCCGGGGCCGCCCCTGAGGTCCCAGGCGGGTCCCCAGCCGCCCCCTCCTCCGGGACCGCGTCGCGTCTCGCCCCCACGCGCCTGCCCACGCGGGGAAGCCCACGCACTAGGCTCACGCGAGCCCGGGTTCCTGTTTGATAACATTCCGCGTCGCCCCCTGTTTGTTTTTATTGTGTCAGAAAGGGAGAGAATTTCAGAATTAAAGCTGAAAAAGCCATCTGTTTCCAATGAATCCCCCATAGTTTTTCACAATGTTTTTGGCAGATCGCTGCTTTCAAATTCCTCCGAGCCCGGACCTCTTGTTTTTGTTGGGGGAAGGGAGACCAACTCCACAGAGAAGCATTTGTTCCTTCCCCTACGCTCCAGTTTCTTTACTTTTTTTTTTTCCTTTCGGGGGGAGGGGGAAAGCACGAAACTTAAATCCCCAGTCTGTTTTCTTTATAATGTTTCATAAAACTTTATTTCATTTTGGCCATATGCTACTCACAGCCTGAAAACGCCAGTTAAATCCTTGATACCTATTTTTTCTCTTGCTAAAAATACAAATAAACCCAGTGCCACGGGCCAAATGGTCCCCGATGCAAGGCGGGATCTCTCGGCTGGCTCCATTGTGTTGCGGGATGCCGAGGTGTCTGTTCGCAGAAGTGCGAGCTTGTTTCGCTCTGCTCTGCGGCCGGGCGCGAATCCGCAGCCCCCGCGCACAGCCGAGCTCTTTGCAAGGAAGGATTTCAGTTAGACTGGGATTGGGTTGTTTTGTTTTGCTTCCCAGCCAACTGGGTTTCAGGAACTGGCAGAACTGGGCAGTCCGGGCTCGGCCTGGCTGCAAGCTGGGGCTGCAGGCGGGCGAACCCTGCTGGCAGCGGTAAGGGGCAAGGGATCAGTTTACCTTCTCGCCCCAGCCCCGCTGCGACGGCCTCCGGCGCGAGCGGAGTCCAGCGTGCCCAGCTCACTCAGCAGCTGCGCGCCTCAAGGGCATCCCGGTGAGCCACGACCTGCTCCCAACTCTGGATTCCACTGGGGAGGCCCGGGCCAAGGACGGGATTGCGGGGCGGGGCGGGGGGGGGGGGTGTCAGTGACCCAAAGAGTCCTTGGACCGCTATGCAACCTCCGTCCTGGAGTATTAACACCTCTGTATGGTGAGCCCAGCAGCGGGGTGGCCTACTCCCTGCCCCCTACACCCACCTTTTAAAAGGCACTTTCCCCTTTCTACAGAAGGGTCTGGCTGAAAGGCTGATTTGATTCTCTTCCCAAAACTAAAAAAATTAATGAATAAATAAAAATAAAAAGAACAGTCTTCTTTAAAAAGAAATCCACCTTTTGGAGAAGCAGGGCTTTGCCAATGGTGTGCATCTTGGCTTGGTCTAGATAAAGATCCGGCCCATTGGAAGTTTTATCAGATGGGTTGATAAATAGCTTTTGTCCCTTGGCTGCCTTGGGGGATGTGATCTCAGCGAGGAGCTGAAATTGAGAAGGGGGGCTTAGAGGCCCTTAAAACAACACCTTCCCGCTCTTAAAGGGGCAGCGCTTGTTAACTGCTGGAATTGGGGAGAGGAAAGGGAGGGCTGGCTGGAGGGCTGGAGGGACTTGGAGGTAAGAGGCAGCGGCCAGCACCTCAGTGGTGGTGTTTTCCTTGTTGCTCATTTCATGTCTCCATCTGAAGAACTTTATTTTAAAGTACCCCCCCCTCCTGACCCCCACGGTCCCAGGAAAGCTGGTGGGTTATATAAGTCACAACGCGCATTCCATCACTTTTGTTTCCTAGAAGCCCATTTCATTTTTGGCTTCGAGGCTGGTAACTAAAACCTGGCAGATGGAACAGATAGCCGCCGCACGGTCATGCCAACTGGCTCGTGTTTCTTCTAATTTGAGGCCTTGACAGCTGCATTTAGTCAAAATTGCCCACCTTACTGAAAACTGAGCTTCTAGTCTCCCCACACCAAATACGCCGGGGGCTCCAAAAACTTGAGCACGCAAGGAATCTGGGTCAGAAGACAAGTTTCTTAAGTAAGAGATGAAATGGGTCCTTTTCGCCACGAAGGGACGGACAGACTGTCCTCTTCTTTGACCCAGTGGTAGAGAGGCTGTTCTGGACTGCAGTCGAGAAGCTGCGGGTCTGATGGAGAGCAGGGAGGGCCGGCTGGGGGGCTGGAGAAAACCCAAAGCACTGGCAAGTGCAAGGCGCGGAGACCCCCACCCCCAGGGGCCCTGCCTGCGGGGGGCCTCTCCCACTGAAAACAGGTGGAATCTGGCTGAAGCAGGCTCGGGAAAGAATAGGTTTGTTCAGCGCTGGTTAACTTGAATAGCTGCCAGGAGTAAACCCATAGGAGTGCAAATTAAATCGGACATAGTTATGTGGGGAAAGATGCCTTAACCTCTGTAGACTGAGAGGGTATGTGTCTTTGCAGAGTGTTTACACGGACCCGCCCAGTGCCTGTGGCCCCCTTGCGTGCCTGCTGGGTTCCTGACTCAGTGGCAGCCTTCAGGGCCCTCCTCCCAGCA